>JABSTQ010010303.1:0-342759 GCA_013358835.2 Ixodes persulcatus | reverse complement strand
TGCCGGCGGCAGCAACTTGTTGCCGGACTGTAGTTGTTACCTCGATGTGACAAGGTCGCCGGCAACACGATTTCCCCGTGTTGCCGGATAGAGTTGTCCAACTCGCACCAGTTACCCAATTAATGAACCACAGGCAGCAGTAAAGCACGTGAGCAATAGGCAGTTTCATGATACCCTTCAAACATATGATTTCGGAACGTTTCAAAGAAATGTCATTAAAACGACGGTCGTCGCACAGAGCTTCGCATAAGTCGACGGAGCGGTGCTGGCGGGGCCGGAGAACTCCAGAACAAGGCGGTGGCGCCCTCTACTAGCATGCACAGAAGGAGTAACCTCTGCGGCCAGCATCTCGACTCTGGTTACCATGCGCTTTTAGAAAGCTTGTTTTTTGCATAAAAACAAATAAACAAATTTCTTTTTCTAAAAGCTTTTATTGGAGATAGGTGCAAAACGGCAAAGACGTGATGATTTTTAAAAATTCGAGTTTACAAAGTTTTGCGGTACAATTAATATTTTGATTCTAAAACCACGAATCACCGGAGAGTTTAGGTAGCGCGTCCTGACCTGGGTGCGTGCTGACTTCTGTTGTAGTTCACGGTACGCCTGCTTGCGAGCGGGTGTTGGCATATCTGCCGTATATGCTTTGGCGCTTAGATTGCTGTTTAAAGCCGAAATAGAAGAGTAAGTGTTACCGCTGCAATCCCTAAACGAGTCCACGCAGCTGTGCGGTCACCCTTAGGGGTGAAGGCGGGAGGAATGACGGCGCTGCAAGCGCCGACAGTTAGCTTCTGCCGTACGGAATATATATATATATATATATATATATATATATATATATATATATATATAGTACTAGTTGCATGGACTGTAATACTGTTCCACGTTGAGCTGCCCGGAATAATGACCAAAAGGCTGCCTAACTGTTTTCAAGTTGTTGCGAGACAAGAGACGAACACCCGCAAAAATATGCACGCAGCAGTGGCATGACGGACTGTAGCCACAAAAGC
The DNA here is from genome assembly GCA_013358835.2 of Ixodes persulcatus. Classification (NCBI taxonomy): domain Eukaryota; kingdom Metazoa; phylum Arthropoda; class Arachnida; order Ixodida; family Ixodidae; genus Ixodes; species Ixodes persulcatus. The sequence continues at coordinate 341,752 of JABSTQ010010303.1, read as the reverse complement.
AAGACATTGTTGCCCCGATCATGCGGAAGCACTGTTGCGAGGAGCGCTGCCTCGTCATGCAGTTCGTCATGCAGTGCAAATGTTGAGAAGATGCATGCGGCAGCAGTTGGCGAAAACTGATGTACAGCTGCAGTCCCGTTGTGGCGCGCAACGTCTGCCGAATAGGTTTGAGCAACAGTCAACCAACAATGGTGTCCATTGTTTCCGCAACAATTCCTCAAAACATCTATCCCGACCTAGCGCAAAACTGTTGTGTCGTACGGTTGGAACACTTTTGGAAAGCAATGTTTGGCGATTGCATTCTGCCAGTATGAACGCAATCTGTATTTTTTTTTAATCTGCCACGGGAACAGTTTGCTAACTGTTGCGATAACTGTTTGTAAGCTTTGTTTTCCGAAAGCAGAAAGTTACGTTGCCACAACATTTCGGAATCAAAGGTCCCGACGCTACCGCAACATCAGTCGAATAGTAGCAAAACAGCAGTTATGCACTCTCGCAAATGCAAACGTGACGTTGTTGGCGGAGCTTGTGTTGCGTGATAATGTTTCGCCTACAGCTGCGCTGGTCTTTTCCGCAATGTTTAGCAACATCAGGACAGCACAGATTTTGCTGGGTAAAAGCAATGCTTCGGTAACTGTTGCGAGCATGAGACAGTCAACGGTTGACCGACACAGTTGCCGCAGTGCTTTAGCAGCGGACACTTCTGCAGTGTTATGACTGTTGCTACAACATTGTTGCGCGATTGCAATACAACTGTTTTCATGTTGCGAAACATTGTTGCGCCGACTGTCTCCACAACATAAATTGTTACCTGGGGCGCTTAGCGCGAGGTTAGCGCTATGCTTGTAGCGCTCCACTGCATGTGTGAACAGGCCTTAAAGCGGTATTTCCAACGGATCGTCGTATTTTTATAAAAGACGATCGCGCTCGCTCAAGGCCGAAAAGACGCGTGACCTCGCGATTCTCATTTCCTCCTCTTTTCGTTTTGACTCCCCGAGGGCGCGGAGAGAAAAATGAGCCCTTCCCCCCCTCCCCCCCGCCCCCCCCCCCCCCGCCCCCCCCCCCCCCCCCCCAAGGCCATTTCTCCTGCTTCTCAACTCTTCTGCGATAAGATGTCGTCAACATTCTCCCTCTTTCGCTCCTTTATTTTTCAGAAATACGGCCATCCGCTCGAAACACTCCTGCAAGCTTCTTTTGTGAAATCCGAATTTCGGCTCAGCCTCCCTTTAAGAACCAAAGAATATACCGGGTGGATCAAGGAGACGGCAGGCTCTTTAAATCGACCGCAAAATTCGGTTTCTTAACCTATCGCGCTACGACTTTGTGCAGCGCTGCCCACAGATGGTGCATTTTTTTTGTAAAATTTGCAAAGAGCAAACTTACCTGAGGAAAAAGTAAAGGAAGAAAAAGGCTTAGCTCCTATGGAAACGCAGCGACGCCACCGGTCTGCAAACAACACGGCGCCGTTTCGCACGGGAGACAAGAGAGGGCGCAAGCGGTCACGACGCCAACTGCTGCCAACGAACGGGCAGACGACGCCGAGAGCCGGCGTATTTAGCAGACAAGGAACTGCAGTTGCTTGTTGTTACCGCGCCTGTAATTGTTTCTGCGACTGTCGCCGCCTGCGGAACGCGCGCTGCTTTTGAGTCGAAAAGATTGTCTGCTAAAGACGCTGGCTCTCGACGCCGTATGCTCGTTCGTTGGCGGCGTTCGTTGCGCCATCTCTTGTGTCCCGTGCGAAACGGCGCCGTGCTCTTTGAAGACCGGTGGCGTCGCTGCGTTTCCATAGGAGCTAAGCCTTTTTCTTTCTTTACTTTTTCCTCAGGTAAGTTTGCTCTTTGCAAATTTTACAAAAAAAAATGCACCATCTGTGGGCAGCGCTGCACAAAGTCGTAGCGCGATAGGTTAAGAAACCAAATTTTGCGGTCGATTTAAAGAGCCTGCCGTCTCCTTGATCCACCCGGTATTAAGAGCCAAGGCGCACCACGTCTATGGCTTGAGTATATATGTTGATATTGCATTCTAACAAGGATCACGCTTACACTATACATATCATTGCGATTGAACAAACTATAGATAGAAACCGGAGCATGCAAATCAACGTAACAACCTCGGAAGAAAGTAGCAGTTCTTGAGATAAATAGAACGAATGCTGAAGTCATTCGAAAAAAATACGTTGTGAAGTTTATCGCGATTATTTGTATACACACTGAGTGACTAGTTTTGATGCAACCATGCATTACAAACCAAGTTTGCTGAGTTCTATTCATTACGTACTTCACTTCTATAAAATAAATCTAGTGTTGTAGAAAAACGTAGTAAATTTATACCTAAATAACGTAAACACTGGTAATATTTAATATAAACTTCACAGTGCACAATAATAAATGCAAATAAAAACACTTGCGAACAATCTGCTAAGAAGTATAAAAATTGCTCGTTGCGACGAAAGAGGTATATCACTACTTTGAACTGATTATACTGTAGTTATTTTGTTACTTAAAAAAAACCTATATTAAAAGGCACGAACATTTGCATCATTGTTATGTTTATTTATATATGTATTGCTACGTGGAAGAAGACGACGGGCTGTCTCGGCGCCACGAGCTCAAGCCACCAGCTCGTGCCGGTGGTGGTCAGTTTAGAATTAAAAGCCGAACTGCAAACGGACGTCTCCTTGCTAGGTCCCAGAACAAGGTATCAATATATATATAGAACGAAAGCCGGACTCCGGCCGAAAGGTAAAAAAATCAACCGTCCGTCGTTGTTGTTTTTCACTAAGGTTTTTTTTAATTGTTCAGTTATATATATTGATATATGTATACATACACACACACACACCCGTATGTATATATACGTATATATATATATATATGTATATATATATATATATATATATATATATATATATATATATATATATATATATATATATACTCGTCTGTGTGTGCGTGCGCGCGTGTGTGGGTGTGTGTGTGGGTGGGTGGGTGGGTGTGTTTGTGTGCCTCTACGTCTTCATATTGTAGCGGCGTGCTGAGGCGCGTGCCGGGAACCACGGAAGACGAAGACGAAGCGCGGGCAGGCGGCGCGTGACACTTCGAATCTCGTCTAATTTGGCTATGGACGTCCTCTTGTAAATTAAAAACGTAACATTTGGTGTCAGAAGTGGGATTCCCGGCATTTCTCCTGACGGCCCAAGAGATCATTTTACAAGCCGCAAGGACATTCTCTGCGCGGGTGTCAGCACCTCGTTGAGTGGCGCGGCCCTGCCTGGGTTACCACCGACCAAACCAGCTTCCTTCGCCATGTTCCATCACTGAAGCTACGCTAGCCGATTGTCACGGCCTCCCGGGAGCCCACGGCACAAAAGCGCGTAAGCGCGCGCTAGGCTTGAATGGTTTTTGCAACAGGTTGTGGCAGTTCTACGGTTGAAATCATTCACGAAAAGTCATGGTGTCTCCTGTATTAGGCAATGCCGGTGCATATCGTTGTCAGCGTTAACTTTTCAAAAGGCGCAAGTGTGCTGTGAACTTTGGCACCGACATGTTCTGTGCCGGCATAAGATTTGTTCGCCGACGTGTCGCCAGGGGTGATAATAAGGGAACCACCTGACCCCCTGGTATCAGGACTCTGCGCATCAATCTTCCGAAAGCGCTAACGTGCTGGACTATGGTGCTGCAGGCAGACTGCGATGTCGGCCTGAACTTTAGAGTTGTGCAATTGAGCACGAACTTTCACGTCAAAAATATGCTTGCTGAAAGGAATTCGCTCAAGCTATTTTTTTCGAAACAAACAAGTACAAGCAGACGGTCTAACACCACTGCAATGGGGCGAGGTTGTGCAGCAGGAAAATGACCCAAAGATCATCCCTCCAAGAAAACAAGTCCTTAGGCGGAATAGTGTAGCGGCGTGCTGAGGCGCGTGCCGGGAACCACGGAAGACGAAGACGAAGCGCGGGCAGGCTGCGCGTGACACTTCGAATCTGGTCTAATTTGGCTATGAACGTCCTCTTGTAAATTAAAAACGTAACAATATTTTGCCTTAGGAAAAATTAAATTGTGAGTACCTTAGGAAATCTTCAACGAGACGACATTCACAGAAAAATACTTCAAATATCTTTACCTAAAATGTAGGTCAAAAAAGAAAATAGCATCCTCCCCGATGCTTCGAACCACCATAAAAAATATGAGATAATTTATTTTATGCAAATGTCTTTTTATGCTAGTCATTCGCTCCTTCTCATTTACTATGTTTTCTAATTGGCAAAAAAAATACGATGTGCGACATGAGCTTTTTTAGACTGAGCTCAATATTTTAATGTTTCTATTAGTAAGCATTCTAACTGAAAAGAAACATCGTTTAATATACAAATATTCATTCGGCTAAACTTGCACGTACAATTATGACAGTTGGCCGCACAGCCGGTAGATGACAGAGGAATAGTATGCTTATAGATGTGCTGCGTCTAAAATAAAAATAAAAAAATATGTTACTTGACAAGTCTGCATGAAGGCAGAGGAAGACAAGATTTCAAGCGGTGGATTGTGATGCGTCAGTGCATGATAGCCTTCGGAGAGAGCCAAAGTCGCCTCACTGGTTTCGATCAAAATGCTAACGCGCCGGGGAATAGCAACATGAAATAGCAAAAGCGCTAAAATAAACAAGGCAACGAAAACGTGAATCGTGTAGATATAAAAGTTCAGGAAGCAGCAAAACTTTGAACACAGGAGCCAAAAGAAACGCTTGGGGATCTCTCGACGTATGCTAAACAAACACGGTCCGATGTTGCTTGCCATTTTACCATTTTTGTGCCTGTCGCCCTTTCATTTTTAAGATAACAAAAAAGAAATTTAAGAGAAAAAGCTCAGCCTTGGGGATGAAATAAAACCAGTGAAAACAAAAAAAAAGCGATCAAAGTAAAATGCGTCTGGTTGTCGAAAATCATTCATTCTGGGCTCCATCTCAAAAGAGAAGCACGAGGAGTTGCTTCTTCTCGTTGGAGGCTGTCTCTTAGGAGTCACCCATAAACAGATACTGAACCATGAAGCGCGAGAAAAATGCAGCTACCAGAATTCAAATTTCTTATTATTAGAAAAAAAAACTCCTCCCTTCACCTAGAGCCGTTTTCTGTTAGTAATACATTTAGAAAACAAAATCAATTAAACAGACGCCTTTTTATATTGCCTTTTCTGAAGTACCTTTGCTATCTTCATTGCGCTTGATACCTGACATGCCAACATGATTACCGTGCCATTTACATTTACTTTTGTGTGCAACGGTGATCCCATAGTTGTCGCTCCCTCCGTCCAAATGATTCTTATAAGTAATATCTCACATAGATCCTAAACGTACCTGAATCGTTTTATATGTGTCTTACTGCGCGACTGGACGTAAAAATATAGAAAGAGCGCTAACATTTCGCAAATGCCAAAATACTCATTTCAGTAAAATTATAAAATAGAACCTTTAGGTGGCGTTCATTACGCTTTTTTATTTATTTTTTATTTGGGTGGATACAGTTTAAAACACTCGCATGTACAACTATTTTGTTTAGAACTGAAGCGATAAAAAGAAGCGCATTAATATTTTATTCTCGTGTTTGTTTGTCCTTAGGTGACTGTCGATTATGGACTTTTGGCTCTCCCGTTCAGCCCGCAAGGACACATTCCCAAAATTCAATTCGAAATGCAAGACTAGGGACGACAAGAAATTGTGGGACCGAAGATGAGACGACGCGGTCAAGTGTGTACTACGAATTAATGAGCTACACTTCTTAGGCTCCCTGTGCACCCGAATGCAGAAACACACTAATCGCTCGTAAATGAGGGAACGCACAAGACTTGAGACCACGCGCAAATGACTCGCGAAAATCTTGCAAGACCCTCGAGAGAACGAGAGCTTGACAGTGATGGACAGATTAGGGTGAAGGTCACTGAGCCCCTTCGAACTCATTAACTCTTTACTGAAACGCTCACCGGAGCGTTGTCTTGATTAAGGTTTCTGAGCATGCGTGTAGGGGCTTTCTGGTTGTTACCAAGATTAATTTCGGAGCGAGATTGTAGGATTCATAATTTGATAAAGGGCAAGTTTTAGTGTCCATTCCTCGAGTTCGTCTTCCTGTTTATTGTGCGGGAAAGAAAACATCAGGGTATATCCACATTTCTTAATATATTTTCAACCACTCATTTGAAAGAGTCTATAAAAAGCGAATTTCGTTAAATTTCAGATGTTTTTGATTTAACAGTTCAGTGAGGCAAAATAGGTAAACTTAAGTTTCATTTTGTGCTACAGCTGATTGATATATACACTGTTTTCTTTTGATCACTTAAAATACTATATATTTTGTATTCGTTAGTCTTAAATAATATGATTTACCTGTTTTGTCCAGGGATTGGAAGTTGACAAAAAAAGAAACTCAGCTATTAACAAGGAGAAAGGAGACATACATCCATTTATCCGATCTCAGTCGCTACCAGTTTATCTTTTAACGCTGAATGCGCAAGCAATTATAAAATAGAAAAAAATATGTACCGCCTGTTTGTAAATGCCTTTAAAAGCAAGAACATTGTATTGTTTATCAACCTGCTTCCAGTTTCCGCCAAATAAAACTATCAGTTTGCTCAAAAAACCTCAGTTAGGAGTGAACTTCTATACTTTTTGTCTCATGAATTCAGTTATCACACTTAACTTATGCAGAAGTAAATATAAGCCGTAGTCATATAAAAAAAACACAAACGGGATCCGCAGCGAAATCTTTGGCAATAAATGCTATCTTTTAAAACAATAACACACTCCCCTCCCACGCATAAAACATCTTTCGTTTTAGGACAGACCCTCGAGATTCACATTTACCTGGACGCAATATTCATAAAATGAAAGAACACGACGGGGCATCCGAAAGCCTGATACGCAGAAACAACCCCGCCAACAGTCTGTAAGGTAGTTTCGTAAACCCAGACATAAATGGCTCCTTTGACAGAAGCTCCTACCGAAGGCATTTCATGGTATCCGCACTAAGCTGGGCAACAAATCCGGCTTTTGTGAAGAAACATTACAGGTCACACGAGGTGGTTCTTATGTAACAAAATATTCTCTCGGATAGGATCAAGTTTTTCGAAGTTGGCCATTAAAACCTCATGGCGTGCTTTTTGCAGCTTTACAAAAATAGGGGTGATTGTGCAGGCAAGCTGGTGAGAGATTATACTGAAAAGCCCCTGAGACGAAGGAACACCTGTTCACTCTGCCTTGCATGATGGCTGACAGATGTTGTTTTGTCGACAACGAGGGGATTTTATTCTATATAAAGAAAACTTAAAAAAAATCATTTTTTTTATTTTTTTTATTTTTTTTATAGAATGACATTCCTGCAAATTTCGAGTCCTGCAGTCTTTTGGTTCTGGCCGTTCTGAACTAGGATACCCTCGTTACGTTTCTTCGGGGTATTACGCAGTAGAAAATTTATTAAGGATCTTAAATAAACTTAAAAAGTTTCTGTTCATTAAAAGTGATTATTAGTTCTTACGGCCCGGTAATCTTTCGAGCCACTAGATATTTTCAGACTCGAAAGTTTTCAATATTTCGAAAAACAAACCCCTTTAGACTGATACATCAAGGACATAAACCAGATATTTGTATTTTAATCGTAGTTTTATTAAAGCATGCATAACGTCTAGATGTATTTTTGACCATAATACACCTTTTTTCCAGCAAACTACACTTTATTTTGCAATTCGCATTAAAAATATAGGTGTCTACAAATTCTGTTGTAAACCAATAGTTGGAATTTATGCCAGAGTTAATTGTCTCACGTCTTCTTGGTGCCCTGATCCTGAAAAATACTAAAACAAAACAAAAATAATAAACTAAAAAATAATTGAACTCAATAACCCATTAGCAAAATAATGTATTTCGGTTCTTTCTTTTATAAATAAGCAACATTTACAGAAAGCATCCGCTCAGAGCATTTGCAATAATTGCTAATAATTTTTAGTTGCATTAGTAGCTATAGATTCTCGGCAACTGCAATTACAAAAATATTTGCTTTGGAAGTGTATTATATTAAGAGAAAATATTGAGTGATCGTATACCGGAAAAATTACCTTTGTTCTGTTCAAGAAAAGGGGAAAAATACTGGAGTTTCAAAGAACGAGGGAGAGACAACACAAGGTTTCTGAGATTTTCTGAGAAGGTCAATAATGCGGATTCTTTCTTAATTGGCGGACTTCTAGTATTTTAAAATCAAGGGTTGCAGAAGAAGATGCAGGAATGGTGTGCGTCGCATATTTTCTCTTTAAGCAGCCAACAAGCGATCTGTGAAAGAAATGATGTTGAAATATACAAAAATCAAAGCTAATCCAACCTGATTTTCGTATTAGCTTTTGAATTCGTTTTCGTTTCCATTTTGTTCGCCTCCCTTATTTTCCCCACGAACGAACTGTCTGCTTTTTTCCAGACCTTTTGCGTTGTTGCTTGGCAACAATGCTGTAACAAAAAGAAGTAGCACGCTCGCACAAGTTTTTGAGCTTCTCTTTTACACTTGTTTAGTCCTGGACGGTTTCTAGCCCCAAGAAAGGCCAGTGACACTGGCGAAACACTACAACCTACTTTAATCTCAGCTCCATAGCTACGCTAGGAGAAGCCCAGACAAGGCCAGTACGATGTCGCGCTGATTCAGCTCCCTCGCCAATCCTCCTCTCTGGGACCCCGAGATTTCGCTTGACTCCAATAAAAGTGTTTAGAAAATGCTGCACATAGGACTCACTAAAGTAGCGGTAAGCATACAGGCGATTCTTGTTTTCTTTTACTGCGTAGGATTGGTAATGCGAAAGAAATTATTTCACTAAAGTTCACTTTCGAGTAAAGTTTACCCGATCATACATGTGCGACGATAACAGCACAAATGGAATGTATATTGATATCAAATGTTAGCACTCGAACAAAGTACATGCACAAATACGACGCTTTATTATAGGTTTTGACTTTTCAGCGAAATTGCTTTAGGGAACAGCGTTCTTCTGTTGCAGAAGCACTACAAAACACAAGCCAGATAATTTACGTTATTTGCGAAGGAAAACGCAAGAAGGGGAGGGGGGTATTCGTCATTATATACTACTCAAATTTAACAGTTGTTCAGTCCTGCAGCCCACTTTCTGATTTAGTGAGCTGCCGACGGGTTAAACAGGACTCGAAGATGCTTAAATATATATTGAGAAGAACGCTACAACCTCGACGTTACTTCTCCTTGTTTTTAAAAATTGTCGCGGATCAAAAAGATCAACGAGCGTAAACTGAAAATAAAGGTTTATTCGGCGAACTTGTGCCTAGAAACAAAAGATCAAAACAAATAAGCGTAGGAGACAGCAACAGCGAAAGACGCGGCGCCGGCGTAACACCTGGCTGGAGCGAGAGTGAGTCGGAAATTTCACGTTCGGCTCCTTACTTACTACACCAGATATCCCGAACATTCGACCTAGAATTTTCGGGAGTAAGGTAGGGCGAGACTGACTAGGCAAGGTCATTCTCGCCTTCTTATGTTTTACACTCGGGGTAAGAGTAAACTCGAATATTCTAGAAGTACGAAGAAGCGTTCCGTTTTTGTCATACACGTTAGCGCAGAACGCAAACCAACCGCCGCCCTTAGAACCAGAAACCGCTTCACATCAAAATCACTTTGAACTGTCGAAAAATATTTTGCTTCCGAAGCACCCGAGCCCACGGCGTGTTGAATTTGGTCAGACGGAAAGCAGGGGTGTACGCGGGGACGCCACATAAAACCTCAAACCTGTGACATTATGTTGTAAAATAGATATGTCAGTGCGGCAAATGACGATATGGTACACATAATGAGACCATCATTTAACAAAGTAGCGGGAGTTCTGGCGAACTTATGCGGCCAGGTTTTATGTAAGTGGAGCTGAGCTCACTTTAGGGTTAGAGCTTAGACCAAGCCTTCATTTTTTTTTATTTATTGTAGCGACAATAATTTAATTTTCGGCAGCAGTGATGGCAATAAAAGATTTGCCACCGATAAAGTATTTCCAAGTTCGCACGTGCCCACTTGATTGTCCTGAAGGAGACAAGTCATTAGAGCATTTGAGGGAAAGTGCGCGATATCCTTTTTGGTGACTCTAGACCTCTCCATAGAGCAGTTGGGTTTACGCATTTTTGGGTATCTCGGCTTCTATTTGTAACTCAAAAAGGACGAATACAATTTTAATAAATTAAGCACCTCTGAAAATTGAACAAAAGTTTAGCTTTGTTTCTGATAATTCTATTATTTCAGCGCTTTCCACGTTGCTTTATTTTTCCCCTTTACTTTGTTTGCAGCATAATCAAAAGAATTTCAACAAAACTCTAGCTAACTCTAGCTAAAAATTAAAACATACCAACGTAAGTTTTTTTTTTCAGTGTGAACTTTTAATTAACCAACCTGTTAATATTTCTTACAGTGCAAACTATTTGAAGACTTAAAGGGACACTGACAGGGTATTTATGCTCGCCGAGGTTTTTAGTTGTACGTGACGTATGAGAGCCCAACTACCCAGAGCAGAATTTGCGGCTCGAAATTCGGTTTCTTTCCGCCCGAAAACCGCCGATCGAGAACTGGCCGGTTTGAGTCACGCTCACTCTCTTTTCTGTGGTCACGGGCCGTTTTCTAAGGTTTCGAAGCGACCACCAAATTTAATCAAAGTCGTGGGTCATTGAAGGCACACAGTCAGTATTAAAAATAGAAAAAAATATAAAACCCATTTTTTGTGGCTTCCAAAAAGCTGCAAATACGTTGATTGAAAAACAAAGTAGCACAGACAACCGGAAGCCTTCCGTGCGTTCACTCAAAATTCTCAACATGGCGTCGTTTCGCGTATCGTGGGTTCGTGGGACTAGCGGATGGCAGCGGACGACGGGCGTTGGACCTCTACTTCAGAACTGTCGTTCACGGTACCGGCGAATTCTGTCTTCCTTCGAAAGAGAAATTTTAGACCGATCTAAAGAACTGATATTCATCCCGTACGACACGCCCGACCAGCAAGCCGATTGCACGAAGACGCCGCCGAGCCGTCGTCCCTTCTCGTTGCTGAACTGAAGACATCGCTCGCTCACACGTCAAGCACGAAGTGCGTACTTCGAGTTGAATACGAACGCGTACGGCTTCTTTACGAGGTGCGAATTTGGCCTCTGCTTGGTGCTGCCCGACTTCAAGCCGGGAGTGCATGTAATGAAGAGAAATCGGCAGCAAACTACCGACATACAGTCTACTGGCTCCATTACTACGCACGGAACAGTTCCTTCGGTAGCTCAGTGGAAAGACATCCGATTTACACGCAGCGAGCACGGGTTCGATCACTGCTGTGTGTGTACCATTTTTTTTTTGGTCAAGCATTTTGCGATGTTTACAGTTCTTTTGTTTTTACAATTATCACTAAAAAAAACACAATTGTTGTGGACGATACGTTGCTGAACTAAATGGTATGGGATTTCATTTTTGACACCTGCGAACTCAATGTAGTCACTTTCCACAAAATGCAAGGAGCATATGAATCGGGTAGCGTCCGCTTTCCGAGCTTCGCGTAACTGTTCTACAGGAATTGCTGCCAGCCATTGACCCCGACCCGTTGATCTTTCGGAAACTTGTGCACTCTGCCGCACAATGCCACCTTCAGATGCAGAACATGTGAAGCAATTCTTCACGCAACATCTTGGGAGTATTCTTTTCGGAGCCGATCACGGGAATTCACCACACTACGGCACTCGGGCACTCACTACTAATTGCCAACACTTAAATGTACAAAACAACTCATCTTGAAGTACAGAACAGCGAGCGGGACAAACATAAATGCAAAGGAATCGCACGGCGAGCGAACGCATTTCGTCTGCTACACGCGGAAAAAAAAAAAAAAAAAAAAACGCACGGTCGGGTGTAGCCACGTGACTTCCGCCAGTCTCACTATCCTCTGCACTTCCCCGTGTAGTGCGGGAGTTTCGGTTTCGCTTTCGAATAGTTGCGTTTTTTGGCTTTATTTAAAAAATACGTGACTCTGTAGCAAAATATTAATTGGGTAGTATTCCGACAACATAATGAATCGCCTGACAAAAAGGGAAAAAAGTTTTGGGGGGTGTCAATGTCCCTTTAAGATCTGCCAAATGTTTGCGGGAAACCTAATACCATTATATTAATTTGTGTTGTCTGTCACAATTTTCGTTTCGTGTTGAGTTCAAGAAATAAAATCAAGAGATGTTTATAAAGTAATAGTTGCAGGACTTCAACTGTACACTCTTTAAATACCGGCTCTTATTGAACAAGATAGCATTCCTTACGCTGAAAACAGAGTGGAGAGTGGTTTGCTTCCAAGAAGCCACTGTTTGCAACCATGTTTGCGCGCCTCCATTGATAACAAAAAATCCCTTTGTGCACGCATCCTGTGCCAGAAATAGTGCACTTTGAAAGAAGAACTCGTCTGTTGCCTGTGAGGCAAGAAAAAACGGGCACTGCCACAGAAAATAAAACAAATAAAGGTGAGATGTGTAATTCGGACGGTGGCTTCCACAAAGAACGTGACGGCTGTCGGCAAACCGCTTCTCTTCTGAAAACACCGCTTTTAATAATACGTCCATGAAATTCACTGCTCTCACATTGCCTTATTTTTGTCCTTACTGCGTCTTCTTCAATTTGGGAACTGTTTTTGTTTCGAGAATTTCGTTGTTTATGTTGAGGAAACCGACTAGCAGCTTGTTCATTGCAAGCAAAATGATGTAACTCGAGGGAATGCCAATCTTAGCGGTAAAAAACCAGCATGCGGCGCCCCTGGAAAGAAACTTAATTGGTAGCGAGGCTGAAACAGAGTATCTGGATTGCACACAAAAATATCACTGGCATGAGAGTAAATATAAATAATATAATCTTTTAATAAATGTCATAAAAACAACTAAGAAATGGTCGGCGGCATTGTATGATGTTACATAAAAAATACATATTCCGCACATAGCAATGAATAAATTTTACTATCAATGCTCGGTTTATTTGGTATTCTAATCCCTCCGCCCAACCCCCCCCCCCCCCTTTCTTTTTGCTTGCAAATAAAGATTTGTTCCGCTCTGATGGGACTATTTCTTTGGGTCATTTAACATTTTAGGTCCACGCGTACTGTGCCTTATTTTCTGAGCTTAACACGAGGACAGTTGTCGAGTTTATTCTCCTCTAGACTGATTAGTAAGAAATCAATTACCACTTCTACTCTACTTTCTGCTTTCTTTTTAACTATATGCGCCTCAAAGCGCGACGTCATTTCGTAGATAATAGTCCGACTGGTCGTGTTTCATGCACACATTTCAGAAGCAGTAAAATATAAAATTCTCTGCGACATCTTCTTACCAGAAAAACTAACATTAACGTCAATACGGTCTGCGTGTTCTAATTTAAGAAAAAAAAATCTCTGAATATATATTTCATGCAAGATCCAGCACAGCTATGCCCAACGTAATTGATGTTTTACTCGTGAAATCACTCAAAAAAGTAGTAAGCTTCAAAAATAAATCAAGACAATTTCTAATTTTTTTATTACACATAGCCACTTCTGTGGTTGTCATTTAAGTGGGTCTCAGGAAGCAATCATCGAGGCGAGTTACCACTCCGCTGATAGCCTTACGTTTTACCATCGCTCTCCATTCATACCACTTACAAATCACGTATCTAGAACGTGAAGGAAGTAGCCGGGTTCTATTCGCTCGCTTTTGAGTATGAGCGTATGCAAAGAGCCATCGGCAAAGGAGATACATTTACATAAGGGGTACGTGCTCGGACGCGCTGACACTCATTGAAGACGTGTCGTCGATAAAACCTCGCCAAAAAAGAACATAATTACGATCGAGGAGGCTTCGATGTCGTTTAGCGTTGGACGGCTGGGTTTCCCTCCTTGAGGATATCGAGAACTGGCACAGAAAGTAGAGATCTGCATCCGTAATGGTCTTCTATATAGAAGCATCTTAAATGGCGTTTTTTTTTTAATATTCGACATGTCGGTCACAGCCCCCGTGCATTTGCGTGTTCCCGAATTGCAGAGAGCAATCACCCTCCTCAACACAATTGGTACGTTATCCGCCCTGCAGAATATGACCTAGGGAACGTTATATTTTCAGTGTACGCGCTTGTAACGGGTCTTTTTGTTGACTTTAATTTCGGTCAAATTTTTGAACGATTTGACTTATACTTATTAAAGCTTTATATAATAAGTGTTTTTCTCTTCATTTGAGGTCGTAGATTTTAGGGGGCAAGTCATTGCTGGTCTTCAATTACAAATTGTGATGCTATTCGTAGAATCGTTATTACTATGTAATTTGAAAGCCGTTTGCAACTGAGTGTAAACGTTGCTGAAACGAATGCTTCAGAAATATTTCCATTGACGGAACCCAGCAGATCTTAGTATCTCATCAGATTGCTACTAACTTCACTATAATGTCATTGCACGAGTCCTTGTAAATCTCTGAGTGTAAAATTAAAAGGGGGTATTGAATAATTATTTGTACAAATTGCGATTCCACAGCCTTTGCAGATAATCGAGACACGTGTTTGTCACGATTTAGTTTGGACTTTGGTGACGTGTTTGAATTACTGCAGGGAATAAAATTGGGTTGTCGAACGGTTGCGCCTAGAACGTTATTAATTCAGTGTTCTGTCAGTAAATAGTAAATCCACTCCAGTGCAGTTAATATTTTTCAAAAGTTCTCAATGAATTAACACTGGCGCTTTCGGGATCTATGCCATATAATGAAATACAATTAATCCCTTCTGCTTTTCTAAAACAGGCTGAAACAAAGTAGATCTTCATATCTGTATTTTGAATGGAGTGTAGATATTTTGGTTCGCACTGCCATCGTGCCCCTCGGCTTTAAGACCAATTTTTTGCTACCCCTATAACATGTATTTTTATTTCGTCAATTATTTTCGTCTGGATTGCCAAACATATAAGATAATTAAGAAAATGCACGTTAAAGATGCAGAGACTTTTTTGTAGGGGGGTGATTACAAGAGGTAATTTCGTTATCCTATAGTAAAGGTACCGAATTGCTCGTCGAACGCTTTAGAACTCCAACAAAATAGGATGGTTCTTTTTCGGCAGCATGCCCATGTCTTTTATTCATTTACGCTCATAGGCAGCTCTAAACTTTAACCATGTTTATTCTTATACCCAAATAATGTGATCGGGCTAGTGGATGTGCCAGGAGGGTTCGTCGGAAATCCCATCTGCATAGCCTTAAATATTTTAGAGAATCCGTGAGAGCCCTGATACTATTTTTATCGATCAGTTTTGCTATCTGCGTCGCTGAGCTGGGGGACATGTGGTGTCATGGTGAATAACGTATCTTAGACAACAAAATCGCAAGCCCTAGATCGGTCGATATTATGCCACGCGGAATAAGGACGCCGAGGCTCTCTGTAATCTGACCTATATATGAGGTCGTGTTTGTAGTCAAAGGTACAAAACTTAGAAAGCACCCTTCGCCTTCCCTAGAAGTTTGAACGAACGCTTCATCGCTATAGGGCAGGGGTCTCAAACACGCGACCCGCGTCTCAGTGGAACGCGGCCCGCAGGCAACCGGCAACGAGCCATGGTTCGCATGTCTCCCGCGCTAGAACTAACATGCGCCCTAGTGATCTCATCACGCCGATTTATTTTCGCTCGAAAAGTAAATCTCCTCTTTTAACATCTGACTACAGAAATAATAAAACAAACTCGGGACGAAGGACGACGTTCCGAGTTTGTTTTATTCTTTCTGTTGTCAGTCAGTTTTGTCAGCACGCTCTTCAGTTAATTGGTCTTTTAAATATTCACGCAGTTTAAATTTATGTGTTTATTTGCGCTTTGTGTCGCTTTATCGTTTGCTTCTCCTCTTTTTGTAATGTAGAACAATTCCTCGAACTGTCGATCAGCAGGAGCAACAGCCAAAGATAAAGCTACAAGCTCGGAATGCTCGCCTTCAAAAAACAAATATCGCTAAAAAAAAAAATTGTTCAGAATGTCGTAATATAAATCACCAGAAAAGCAAGAATTGTCAATCAACTAATTGTTTTTAGAGACACGTTGAGCTTGGGATGTTCCCCAGTGAATTGAGCAAGAGAAATAACTGTGTGCTTGCTTTCTTCTTTATTAAAATGACAGAAAGTTTGTGGGGCAGTGTCACCAGATTATTGGTATTACGTCAGGTCAGTGCCCGAAGTACAGGTTTTCCCGCTCATTTTAATCCAAGCGACGACCCAATTTAATCCCGGGGTCACTCAATTTAATCCAAGCGCCATACAATTTAATCCAAGCGCCATACAATTTAATCCCGGGGTCAGTGAATTTAATCCACAATATATATATGCACTTATTTTGGTCAGTGGTCGTGTTTTCGCTTACACATTTGGTAACTTAGAACGATTGTTTATATAATTAGGACTTTTAGGGAACAATTGATAATTTTATTACTAATGTGATTACTTTGAGTTACTAGTCCCACTATTGACTATGTTGGTTACTCTTTTTAGAGCGCAGGTCTTAGGCACCCGTTTCCGGCTTGAGTGGCGTCGGCGTCGCCGTCGCCGTCGGCGTAACCACGCGGTGCATGATGGGTAAATTCCCCCGCTAAAATTAGCGGAAAAATTTCCCCGCTAAACCGAGCGGAAATTTTTCCCCGCTAAAGTTAGCGGAAAATTTTCCCCGCTAAGTCTAGCAAAACATTTGCCCCGCTAAATCTAGCAAAAAATTTCCCCGCTAAATTTAGTGGAAAATTTTCCGCGCTAAATATAGTGGAAAGTTTTCCCCGCTATATTTAGCGGAAAAATTTCCCCCGCTAATCTAGCGGAAAATCTTAACAGCTAGATTTAGCAGAAAATTTGCCCCCACTAAGTCTAGGGGAAAATTATCCCCGCTATATTTAGCGGAAAATTTTCCCAGCTAAATCTAGCCGACAGTTTTTCCCACTATATTTAAGTTTCCCGGCTAAATCTAGCGGAAAATTTTTCCAGCTAGATTTAGCGGAAAAATTTCCCCGCTAATCTGGCGAAAAATTTTTCCCGCTGTATTTAGGTTTCCCCGCTTAATTTAGCAGAAAAGTTTCCCAGCTATATTAAGCAGAAAATGTTCCCTGCTAAATCTAGCGGAAACTTTCCCCGCTAAATCTAGCGGAAGATTTTCCCCGCTAAATCTAGTGGAAACTTTTTCCCACTATAATTAGGTTTCCTTGCTAAATGCAGCAAAAAATTTTCCCAGCTAGTTTAGCGGAAAATGTTTCCCGCGAAGTTTAGCGGAAAATTTCCCCACTAAATCTAGCGGGAAAATTTTTCCCACTATATTTAGGTTTCCCTGCTAAATGTAGCAAAAAAATTTCCCAGCTAGATTTAGCGGAAAATTTTCCTCACTAAAACTAGCAGAAAATTTTCCCACTAAAATTAGCTAAATCTAGCAAAACGTTTCCCAGCTAGATTTAGCGGAAAATTTTCCCCGCTAAGTCTAGCGGACAATTTTCCCCCTAAATCTAGCGAAAAATATTTCCCACTATATTTAGGTTTCCCTGCTAAATCTAGCAAAAAAATTTCACAGCTAGATTTAGCGGAAAATGTCCCGCTAAATCTAGCGGAAACTTTTCCCCGCCTAAATTTAGCAAAAAATTTTCCTGCTATATCTAATGGAAAATTTTTCCCTCTATATTTAAGTTTCCCCGCTAAATCTAGCCGAAAAATTTTCACTGCTCGGAAATCTTTCCCGCTAAATCTAGCGGAACATTTTTCCTGCTATAATTAAGTTTCCTCGCTAAATCTAGGGGAAACCTTTTCCCCGCTAAATTTAGCGAAAAATGTTCCCGATAAATCTAGCGGAAACTTTTTTCGCTATATTTATGTTTTCCCGCTAAATCTAGCGGAAAATGTTCCCAGCTAGATTTAGCGGAAAATGTTCTCACTAAATCTAGCGGAAAATTTTCCCGCTATTTTTAGCGAAGAACTTTTCCCGCTCAATCTAGCGGAAACTTTTTCCCGCTATATTTAGCGGAAAAATTTCCCCGCTAAATCTAGCGGAAAATCTTAGCAGCTAGATTTAGCAGAAAATTTGCCCCACTAAGTCTAGGGGAAAATTATCCCCGCTATATTTAGCGGAAAATTTTCCCAGCTAAATCTAGCCGACAGTTTTTCCCACTATATTTAAGTTTCCCGGCTAAATCTAGCGGAAATTTTTCCAGCTAGATTTAGCGGAAAAATTTCCCCGCTAAATCTGGCGAAAAATTTTTCCCGCTGTATTTAGGTTTCCCCGCTTAATTTAGCAGAAAAGTTTCCCAGCTATATTAAGCAGAAATTTCCCTGCTAAATCTAGCGGAAACTTTTCCCCGCTAAATCTAGCGGAAGATTTTCCCCGCTAAATCTAGTGGAAACTTTTTCCCACTATAATTAGGTTTCCTTGCTAAATGCAGCAAAAAATTTTCCAGCTAGATTTAGCGGAAAATGTTTCCCGCGAAGTTTAGCGGAAAATTTTCCCCACTAAATCTAGCGGAAAATTTTTCCCACTATATTTAGGTTTCCCTGCTAAATGTAGCAAAAAATTTCCCAGCTAGATTTAGCGGAAAATTTTCCTCACTAAAACTAGCAGAAAATTTTTCCCACTAAAATTAGCTAAATCTAGCAAAACGTTTCCCAGCTAGATTTAGCGGAAAATTTTCCCGCTAAGTCTAGCGGACAATTTTCCCCCTAAATCTAGCGAAAAATATTTCCCACTATATTTAGGTTTCCCTGCTAAATCTAGCAAAAAAATTCACAGCTAGATTTAGCGGAAAATGTTCCCCGCTAAATCTAGCGGAAACTTTTCCCCGCTAAATTTAGCAAAAAATTTTCCTGCTATATCTAATGGAAAATTTTTCCCTCTATATTTAAGTTTCCCCGCTAAATCTAGCCGAAATTTTCACTGCTCGGAAATCTTTCCCGCTAAATCTAGCGGAACATTTTTCCTGCTATAATTAAGTTTCCTCGCTAAATCTAGGGGAAACTTTTCCCCGCTAAATTTAGCGAAAAATGTTCCCGATAAATCTAGCGGAAACTTTTTTCGCTATATTTATGTTTTCCCGCTAAATCTAGCGGAAAATGTTCCCAGCTAGATTTAGCGGAAAATGTTCTCACTAAATCTAGCGGAAAATTTTCCCGCTATTTTTAGCGAAGAACTTTTCCCGCTCAATCTAGCGGAAACTTTTTCCCGCTATATTTAGGTTTCCCCGCTAAATCTAGCGGAAAATGTTTCCTGCTATATTTAGCAGAAAAACTTTCCTACTAAATCTAGCGGAAATTTTTCCCCAGTATATTTTAGTTTCCCCGCTAAATCTAGCGGAAAATTTTCCCATCTAGATTTAGCGAAAATTTTTTTTGCTAGATTTAGCGGGGAAACCTTATGCTAGATTTAGCGGGAAAAATTTTCCGCCAGATTTAGCGGGGAAAATTTTCCGCTAGATTTAGCGGGAAAATTTCGCTCTAGATTTTGCGAGGAAATTTTTCCCTTAAATTTAGCGAGGAAAATTTCGCGCTAAAATTAGCGGGGAAAATTTTCTGCCAGTTTCCCGCTAAATTTAGCGGGGAAATTTTACGCTTGATTTAGCAGGGAAAATTTTCCGCTAGACTTACAGCGGCAAATTTTCAGCTGAATCTAGCGGGGAAAATTTTCCGCTAGATTTAGTGAGGAAAACTTTCCGCTAGATTTAGCGGGGAACTTAATATAGCGGGAAAATTTTCCATTAGCTATAGCAGGAAAATTTTTCCGCTAAATTTAGCGGGGAAAATTTTCCGCTAGATTTAGCGGGGAACATTTTCCGCTAGATCTAGCTGGGAAACTTTTTTGCTTGATTTAGCAGGGGAAACCTAAATATAGTGGGAAATATTTTCCGCTAGATTTAGGGGGGGGAAATTGTCCGGTAGACTTAGCGGGGAAACTTTTCCGCTAAATCTAGCTGGGAAAATTTTTTGCTAGATTTAGCTAATTATAGTGGGAAAATTTCTGCTAGTTTTAGTAAGGAAAATTGTCCGCTAAAATCTAGCTGGGAAATTTTTTTGGTATATTTAGCAGGGAAACCTAAATATAGTGGAAAAATTTTCCGCCTAGATTTAGTGGGGGAAATGTTCCGCTAAACTTCGCGGGGAAATTTTCCGCTAAATCTAGCTGGGAAAGGATTTTGCTACAATTAGCAGGGAAACATAATTATAGTGGGAAAAAGTTTCCGCTAGATTGTAGCGGGGAAAATTTTCCGCTAGATTTAGTGGGGAACATTTTCCACTAAATCTAGCTGGGAAAAGTTTTTGCTACATTTAGCAGGGAAACCTAAATATAGTGGGAAATATTTTCCGCTAGATTTAGGAGGGGAAATTGTCCGCTAGTCTTAGCGGGGAAAATTTTCCGCTAAATCTAGCTGGGAAATTTTTTGCTAGATTTAGCTAATTATAGTGGGAAAAATTTTCTGCTAGTTTTAGGGAGGAAAATTTTCCGCTAAATCTAGCTGGGAAATTTTTTTGCTACATTTAGCAGGGAAACCTAAATATAGTGGGAAAAATTTTCCGCTAGATTTAGTGGGGAAAATTTTCCACTAAACTTCGCGGGGAAACTTTTCCGCTAAATCTAGCTGGGAAAAGTTTTTGCTACATTTAGAAGTAAACCTAATTATAGTGGGAACAAGTTTCCGCTAGATGTAGCGGGGAAAATTTTCCGCTAGATTTAGCGGGGAACATTTTCTGTTTAATATAGCTGGGAAATGTTTCTGCTAAATTAAGCGGGGAAACCTAAATACAGCGGGAAAAATTTTGCGCTAGATCAGCGGGGAAATTTTTCCGCTAAATCTAGCTGGAAAAATTTTCCGCTAGATTTAGCCGGGAAACTTAAATATAGTGGGAAAAGCTGTCCGCTAGATTAGCTGGGAAAATTTTCCGCTAAATGTAGCGGGGATATTTTCCGCTAGACTTATCGGGGCAAATTTTCTGCTAAATCTAGCTGGGAGATTTTCCGCTAGATTTAGCGGGGGAAATTTTTCCGCTAAATATAGCGGGGAAAACTTTCCGCTATATTTAGCGCGGAAAAATTTCCACTAATTTTAGCGGGGAAAAATTTTCGCTAACTTTAGCGGGGAAAATTTTCCGCTCGGTTTAGCGGGGAAATTTTTCCGCTAATTTTAGTGGGGGAATTTACCCATCATGCACCGCGTGGTTACGCCGACGGCGACGGCGACGCCGACGCCACTCAAGCCGGAAACGGGTGCCTAAGACCTGCGCTCTAAAAAGAGTAACCAACATAGTCAATAGTTGGACTAGTAACTCAAAGTAATCACATTAGTAATAAAAATTATCAATTGTTCCCTAAAAGTCCTAATTATATAAACAATCGTTCTAAGTTACCAAATGTGTAAGCGAAAACACGACCACTGACCAAAATAAGTGCATATATTATTGTGGATTAAATTCACTGACCCCGGATTAAATTGTATGCTACCCCCATAACATGTATTTTTATTTCGTCAATTATTTTCGTCTGGATTGCCAAACATATAAGATAATTAAGAAAATGCACGTTAAAGATCCAGAGACTTTTTTGTAGGGGGGTGATTACAAGAGGTAATTTCGTTATCCTATAGTAAAGGTACCGAATTGCTCGTCGAACGCTTTAGAACTCCAACAAAATAGGATGGTTCTTTTTCGGCAGCATGCCCATGTCTTTTATTCATTTACGCTCATAGGCAGCTCTAAACTTTAACCATGTTTATTCTTATACCCAAATAATGTGATCGGGCTAGTGGATGTGCCAGGAGGGTTCGTCGGAAATCCCATCTGCATAGCCTTAAATATTTTAGAGAATCCGTGAGAGCCCTGATACTATTTTTATCGATCAGTTTTGCTCTCTGCGTCGCTGAGCTGGGGGACATGTGGTGTCATGGTGAATAACGTATCTTAGACAACAAAATCGCAAGCCCTAGATCGGTCGATATTATGCCACGCGGAATAAGGACGCCGAGGCTCTCTGTAATCTGACCTATATATGAGGTCGTGTTTGTAGTCAAAGGTACAAAACTTAGAAAGCACCCTTCGCCTTCCCTAGAAGTTTGAACGAACGCTTCATCTCTATAGGGCAGGGGTCTCAAACACGCGACCCGCGTCTCAGTGGAACGCGGCCCGCAGGCAACCGGCAACGAGCCATGGTTCGCATGTCTCCCGCGCTAGAACTAACATGCGCCCTAGTGATCTCATCACGCCGATTTATTTTCGCTCGAAAAGTAAATCTCCCCTTTTAACATCTGACTACAGAAATAATAAAACAAACTCGGGATGAAGGACGACGTTCCGAGTTTGTTTTATTCTTTCTGTTGTCAGTCAGTTTTGTCAGCACGCTCTTCAGTTAATTGGTCTTTTAAATATTCACGCAGTTTAAATTTATGTGTTTATTTGCGCTTTGTTTCGCTTTATCGTTTGCTTCTCCTCTTTTTGTAATGTAGAACAATTCCTCGAACTGTCGATCAGCAGGAGCAACAGCCAAAGATAAAGCTACAAGCTCGGAATGCTCGCCTTCAAAAAACAAATATCGCTCAAAAAAAAAAAAATTGTTCAGAATGTCGTAATATAAATCGCCAGAAAAGCAAGAATTGTCAATCAACTAATTGTTTTTAGAGACACGTTGAGCTTGGGATGTTCCCCAGTGAATTGAGCAAGAGAAATAACTGTGTGCTTGCTTTCTTCTTTATTAAAATGACAGAAAGTTTGTGGGGCAGTGTCACCAGATTATTGGTATGACGTCAGGTCAGTGCCCGAAGTAGTCATATAAACAAATTCTAAAGTTGTCAGTGGCAAAACTGTGAGTTTACAAAAAGCAAAAAGCAGTGGCCTTAAACTCAAATTAGTTTGAGGTCACTCGTACACGGTAACAAGGTGTGGACGGAAAGAAGATTAAAATACAAAACAAAATTTAAATAAAGTTAAGAAACTATCATAGAAGGTGTATACAAAGTGAACATAAATTTTCTGAGTAGTTGTATAAGTTTAGAGTATATTGAATTTTTTGAAAATATTTCGAACTTTCACATCTGCAATAAGATTTGAGATTTCAAAAAAATGCCAAGGTTTAGAGCAGGAGGGAGGTAATATAATACACTTTTCCCGAGCTTTGAAAAATTCAGTCATTCTGCCCATTCACAAAGGTGGCAGGACCGATGATGTAAAATGTACAGGCCGATATCCCCGATTTATGCGTTTGCAGATATATATAAAATCCTCTAAATTGAGCATATATCACAATTTTTTAAAAGTTAAATTAGCATTTCGCAACATAAATATCAACTCGTAGGCCTGTAAAGAGAAACCTGGAATCTTTTTCTTTAATTTTGTGTTGCCGATAGTCATTTAGCACGTGCATTTAGACACCATGAAATTTGATCTATGAAAGACTTGTAACATAGTTAATCATTAAATTCTTCTGCATATATTAAGGTCATATAGAATGAACGACCAGCTTTTTATATTATTTTTGAATTATTTGACTCAAAGAAAAACAATTTTTCGGATATTGGGATTACTCAATATCTTTATAAATGTTCTCAGTTCTTGTATCCGCCATTCAGACATTTTGCTATATGACGATGACATTACCTTTTTTCGGCAGGTTTCATCTAGCTATGCCTGTCTACTGCTGATGATTAATGATAATTCAGTGCATAACTGATGCTACCCCAATTTTTTTAACTAAAACCTAGCGAAATCTTAGTTTTGTCTTTTCAAGAAAAATGACAAAATGTAAGCTTTTTTTTTACTTTCAAGACAATTTGCCGCAGCGTACGGTTCAGTGCACAAAACATGAAGGAGTATATATTGACTCACATTATGTCCTTTAATGAACATGTTTCCTACATTATGAATGCTGGTTTCCTGATGCTAGATGTCATTTTTGCAATCACGGGTGAATTCTCATCGTCAGATTTTTTATTGTTTATATTTTCTTTGTTACATATCAACTTAACTTTATTTTAAGGCGTTTGGAACAGTATTGGTTGTACAAACCACGCTAAAACCAAAAATGTGCAGATAAGTTTTTTTTTTTTAAATGTGTATGACTGCTACATTGGCTTCACTGTTTTTTGTGTGATGTGTTTGTACTGTGTGATGTGTTTGCACTATCGGAAATCAACGCTCATGAGGGATCAACTGAATTTTATCATCTGGATGGTTTTATCCAATTTTGTTTCACACGACACTGAAGAAGAGGGAGCAATATAGCCGTATTCGTAAAGAATGGGTGGCACGCAGAACGTCGGGATCTCACGTTCGAAGCAGCCGAATACTTAGCTCTAAAATAACACACTCCCAATGAAGTTTCCTTTTTCCTTGCTCTGTACAGGCCGCCATCTGAAAGCATTGTCAGCATTATTCGGGAGCTCGGGACGGCACTCGAGGGACTGGAGGCTGATCGCTGTTTATGCTCTACGGGAGATATTAACAATGATACGCTGGCGCTTCCTAAAAGCCACGTGGTGGATTACTTAAATTTGCTTGCGGAATACGGAGTTGACTGCCTGATTAACGCGGCCCCGGAGCGCTCCCAACCCCGACGAAAAATCACTATAGTTGACAGGAAACGTTATGATGAGCTCATCAGGCGTTACCGCTGGGAGGATCTTGTTGGCTCGTCAAGTACATTCGAATTTTATGACAGGTTTACTGAAGTTCTAAATTATTTAAAGCTGAATTGCATAAAAGAAGTGAGAGTTCGAAAAAGAAAACCTGACCTTCCGCTGTTGGATGCTGGCATTTTGGCAGCAGTTAAGCAAAAGTAGATGGCATGGCCTCTCAGCAGGAATAATCCGAAGAGTACACAGCTAAGGCAAAACTTTAAGATAGTCAGAAACCGCGCCAACGCCATGTTGCGCTCGGCTAAAAGAAGACATTACAAAAATATATCTTCAATCATCTCGTGACTTTGCCAAGACATGGAGTCTCTTAAATGAATTCCAGGGGATTTCTGTTCGGGCAACCTCCGAATTGGAGATCTGTTGTGGAGGCGATGCATTTTCCCTTGCATATGACTTTAATGCTTATTTCGTTTTGTTTTTGGGAGTTGTCAAAAACCGGGAGGAAAGAACCCTAACATTGAAGAGAAGCGTAGCTCCGTCTGCTTTCCTTCCGTGCTTGGACAGGCAGGAGCTGTCATCTTTAGTGTCTGGCCTCAGCTCCAACAAACCGGCTGGTGGCGACAACATTGAAATGGGTGAGCTTCGAATAAACTATGACGCATTGTGTAAGGTGCTACTCATTATTCTAAACGAAATACTAACTTCCGGTTGCATACCGGTCAACCTATTGACTGCAACGGTTAAGCCCTTATTAAATGGAGGGACTAGAGAAAAATTTGAAAGTTATCGTCCAATATCAATCTTGCCTTCGTTGTCTACAATTTTGGAGAAGCATTTGTTCAACGTTATGACCGCATTTTTTTAGAAACCTAACCCTATGTCATCCTGGTAATACGGTTTTGTCAAGGGTCGCGCTACACAGCCTCTACTGGAAGAGCTATTGGACGTGTTGAACACCAGTTTTGACACTAATCAAATCTCCTGTGCTCCGTTTCTTGATGTATCCAAGGCGTTCGACACAGTTAGTCATGACATATTGCTTCAGAAACTAAAACTTTATGGTTTCAGAGGTCCATTTCTTTCACTTCTTACTAACTTGTTAACTAACCGGCCTAAGATGATTTTGGTTGGCGACACAAAAAGTTATGGGGCTTGGCTGTGAGCGGGAGTGCCGCAGGGTTCTATTTTGTCACCTCTATTATTTAACATTTATGCTAACGACGTGCAATCTTGTATTCAGAACTGTACTCTTTATCAGTACGCGGATGCCACGCTGCTTTTATCTCGCCATATGCAATATAGTACCACAATAGATATGCTGCAGGTTGACGCTATACACCTGGTGGATTGGTTCGCTTCAAACGTTATTAATATAAATTGCTCAAAAACAAAACTTATCTGTTATTTAAACCCGCTGAGGAGTGTTTGCCTAGATAGGCCCTTGATTTTGCATACGTCATGTTGTGCCGATTGTACATGTGTTCCTGTTGAATATGTTTGTGATGTTAAGTACATGGGTATCGTGTTCGATTCTGATTTATCCTGGAACACGCAGATGGCAAGTATTTGCAAAAGAATGAGAAGAGTATTATGCTTACTGTATTTTATTAAAGTGTTTGTCCCGATGTCAGTTCGTATACTTACGATGCAGACACTGGGATACAGTATTTAAGGTATGGCACTACTTTATTTGGAAACTGTCCCAGGCGATTGCATACCAAGAATGATGGTATCTTGAAAGGTATGCTGAGAAGCGTAGCTTACATCTCAGAGTTTCTTGCAGTGGACAATTTGTTGAGATCGTTTCAGTTGCCTAATTTTGAGACCCTGTTCAAGCACACCATTATCACCAGGCACTACTGGGACAGTTCCTTTAAGAATCCAAAGTATGTGTCTATGTCATTCAGGAGCAATCAACAGTTTGAAGTGCCCAGAAGAGAAACGCATTATGGAGAAAGCGTAAAATGTTTTTGTACCAAAGATATTTAATGAGCTTCACGAAGACTTACATAACATAGAGTCGGTGCAAAAATTAAAGAAATCTCTCAAGTGTGTTCGCTAATTACCTTCTCAAATCCCGATGGAGAAAACAAATATGATGATTTGTGTATCCCTGCTTTACGTTTGATGGTAATGTGGCGTCATATAGTGTGAGTAATCATATTAAATTACCTTTTTTATTTAAGTGACTCCGGAAACATATTTTGTTAGCATTTGCGATTTTCTGCTTTACTTCACGAGCAGCATGCTCATCAAGGGGGTGTTCATCATACAAACCCTAGATGGTTTTGATGAACCCGTGTCTATGCCTGGTTCTGTGTTCGTGCAATAAACGATTATTATTATTATTATTAATTATACCGATGAGGTTGCCCTTTACTAAACTCGAGAAGACTTGAACGTGCTACATTTTTTAACACAAGTTCTTGCACAGTAAATTGATTGTTTGACCCTCACGTCAGCTGTATATATTTATGTGCTGCGAGTAATATTGAGGGTGACTCTTAATTTACAAGACTTAGTTAAAATAAAATAAAAAAATATAGCCTAACCAGTCCAACAAACCGCGTACAACATTTTTGTAATACATTCAGCGGAACAAGTACCTAACATCTTCAACTCAGGCATTCAACATTTTAGGTATTTTCTTACTAATATTTAACTATTAACTAAAGCTAGAACACGAATAACGAATTGATATTCGTTATGCCTGTTCTAGTTTTATGGCTCCTACGTCTGTTATTTGACACCATCTCATACCCCTGGCAGGCGGTCACTTTAACGACCCATATAGAATACGGCAGGGTTGGGCAGTAAAGCGATACAAATGAATCGCGATAGTATTTTAGAAATACATTTCGTACCTGTATTTCTGAATCGCTAATACAATTTTTCCATTGTGTCTGTATTCCTGTATTGAAATACATTTGGAATGTTTCTTTGTATTATGATACAATCAGGATGAAATGTATTTCGTTACATTTCTTTAGAAATACCTACCCCTCCCCCCCCCCCCCCCCCGAATAAAAAAAAACCCGGACGCTTTTTTTTTTTTTCTAGTGAGGGTGGTAGGGCTAAGGAGGCTCTGGGGCATTGCTACAATGCTGACCAAGGTTCCTTCTGATTCTCCAGACCATTTTTTATACGTCCTCTTCTCTCTTGAGTGAAGTGTCGCGTAGTCAGGGGCTCGAACCAGGCAGTGTGCCAGGAGTGGAGTCGGGGCACCTTCTGCCAAAGGTCTAGAGATGTAAAATTTCATAAATTCTTGAGGGGTGTGAAAAAAACAGGTTCTTTTCGTGTGTTTTTTTTTTTTCAGGAGACCCCGAAAATTTTAAAAAAAAGATGATTGAGGACAGAGCTATGAAAAACTCGATAATTTATTTGTTAAAGCTGAAAAGAATTTAATCGTTACATTACTGAACCACAAAAGTCCCAGGCGCCAGCAGAGCTTCCGGTTTCTAAATCTAGGCACGATTTCACGTCAAGGCATTGATTTCACATCAAATCGTCTGAACTGACACTTATATCAATCCGTGTCCAATAATTCCGATTCATTTACGAAGCTTTATGGACATTCAGGTTGGAATGCACGTACACAAGTGTTTGCACGTGATCCCCTGCGAGCGTGTCGCGTAGCTTGATATGCACATTTCCAAACTCGGACCAGTTTCTTTCACATGACGCAGAAAAAGAGGGAATCTGGAGCACGCGAGAGGCGAGGGGACTCAAAGGTTGGTTGAAGCAAAGTCCTTGTCACCACGCGGGTGGATCCAGGTGCTTTGTAGACTCCCAAACGCCTTCTTTTGACCACATTCCCTTGCAGGTTCTGTATTCTGCGACGTTAGACAGAAGTTTCCCATGATCCCGCGAGAGGTGGACGTCGCCGCCGCCGGCGCGCAGTACCGTTTCACAGTTTGCGAGCTCTCTTTTTTTTTCTTTTCAATTTTATCCTGATTGAAAAAAAAAACAAAAACAAATGTTGTTTTACGAAATTTTTAATGCTTTTTTTTTTTAACCGCTTACATCTCTACGCAGGTCCCTAGGTAAGGATTTTATGAATCGTTGTTTGCTGGCAGCCAATGACCGCTGCTAACCGTATCTCTTGCCTTAGCGTACACAGTACACCCAGCTAGAAAAGCTGAGTAATAGTCCGTTGCAGCACGAGCCTGGGGGCGGTTTACCTGAAATAGTAAAATGACTCACGCATTGAAGTTCAACACATATCCGAATGCGTCTGCGCCCGTAATATAGCACGGCTCAAGGGTGCGTCATCACTCGACGTGAACGTGACCCGCTGCTCTGGTGATCCGAAACCCAGGAAGGAGGCCAGAGGTGGCCTGGCTGTGCCAACCCAGACTTCGTACACCTGCGACTTGTCTCGAGCGCGCTGCTTCTCGGAGAGCTCGCACCTGTGCCGGCAATCTCAGGTCGCACTCCACGAGGGCCTCTGTTTGGATGATTCTAGGTGAAACTTGAGGACCGCCATCCAAGCGTCATAGCGTCGGTGGGTCGTCAGGAAGGACCGTCACAACAGCGATGCCACCGTATCGTTTTTTCTACCGCAACAGAAGATAAGACATGTGTTCCAGGATTCTTCAGGTTGTTCACTATTCTCGCAAATTCAAAATTCAACTGACTTCACGATCTTCAACGAGGTCACGTATGAGGAAAGTACGTATTGACCTTTCATACAGCAGCGTGGGTAAAGTTTCATGTTCAAGGCCACACCAACAGATACAAGAATACCAGTTCATTCCTCCATGACGTCATGCGATCACTGTTGACAGGGGCGCCCTTATTGGACAGGTGCGTGGTGACGTTTTGATGGGATTTAGGGTGACATGGAATTTATTTAGAGGTCTAAGTCTTTTCGCATCACTCGTCAGACAGACAGAATGTCAGGGAAGGGATTGCGGTCAATCCTAGATGGAACGTTTTTTGAGCACGTTCAAGTCTCCTCTTCGTCTGGAACCACCATCTTCAAAGCGAAGTGCCAAGCCTGCAGGGAAGTAATTTCGGGATCAAAAACTGCCACTTCAAACTTCTGGCTTTATCTCAGTATTTGAGTATTTGTATTTCCGCCCTCCTTAAAATGTATTCCTGTGTCTGTATTCTAAAGACGTTTTGCCTCTTTTTAAAATGTATTTCCGATGCGTATCGCGATACATTTATGCAGATATATTTTAGTATCGGTATTCTAGCTGCCTTTTTCATGTGTCCCAGTATTTGTATTTCCAAATACATTTTTGAGTATTTCTCCCCAACCCTGGAATACGGTATAACGACATCATTGAGGGCGCATGAACATCTCAAATGTGTAATCTTTTCTGTGCATCATAATCAAGACAATCTCGCTGTTCATGATCACAAATATTAACTCATGATGATGATGATGATATTTTGGGGAACTTTTCGACTTTTAATCCCAACTTTCTCCCCCCCCCCCCCCACATTTCACTTTATGTAATGTCTCATTGAGCTATAAATGTCTGAATGAAAGAAAACAGAAAAGTGATTAATAATTAATTATTCAATTGATAGTATTGACCCTTGGGCCTCAAAATATGTTACTGACGTGCAACTGTACATTTATGCTGTCATGAATAATCAGGTTGAGGCCAGCAGAAGAAATTATAACTTACAATTTTAAAGGTATTGTCCGGTCAAATTTTGTATCCGAGAAAACAATTGAATATCATTGTTATTGCCTCGAGACGCATCGTACGCGCAATATCTGAATTTTATATGCCCCTCTTGCGTGAGGAATCTAAATATATACTGCTCCCATCGCATTCTAGCGTAAACGCTGCTTTCGTTGGCAATATTGGAGCTCTGACGTCACAAAACACAAAGCGAGCATTTCTGTCTCGTCGTTTGCCTTGGAGTGAACGCCGCAGCGTGCTTCGTTTTTGTTGTTGTGCTCGACTTGTTTCCTGGTTGGGTGAGATTTTTGTTGCGCGGTTGGGTGCCACAGCCACCAGGCAGCACATGCGAGCCGTCATGACGTCCAATACTTTTCCGCGAGACATACAGTGACGAGTAAAGTAGATCGTCGCCTTGCGTAGGGACTGGGTTCCCGTCAAGATCGAGATCCCGCTTATGCAGCAATCATCTCAAAGAAGAGAGCTACGAGCTTAGCTCCAAGCGAACAGAAGCTCGTAAGCTGAGGTGTGAGGCTGTGCCAACAATATTTAGCTACGTCCATCCACTCCTCGCCCAAATCGGATCAATCTATTTGATTATGCGGCGTAACCGAAACCAATAGCTAGGCCATCTGGAAACTATACCAGAAGTTATATTTAGCACGCGTGCAGCCCGATTCTGTTTGACCCGCGTGTGAAAATGGAGCGTGACTACGATTCACCAAGCTCGTCCAAGTCAACTGACGACATGCATTTGGACGATTCGCCGTTTATCTTCGACCCGCGGACATCGCCTCTGAGGGAACGACCCGCAGCCTCATCACCGATCCAGCGGATCCGTCGACATGTGTACCCAGATGCCGCTTCGTGTACCTAGGTGCCGCTTCAGAGGCGAAATCTGCATCCTTTATATTATCCAGTGCTTTACATCCTTTGCTTTGCAAGCGCCCCTAGTTCGATCGGTGGCCGTCGCAGTTGTGTCGTTGTGTTTGCGCGAAACGGCATACGTTTGCTCGAAGCTTATGTCTGTTTGCGAGTAATATCCTGCTGAAAGGCGTGACGTTTTTTGCGCATGGTTGGGAATTGCATTAAAAGAACCGTATTTCAGTAGGGTACAGCCTAGGAGACTTTATAATTCGAAACAAAATACAAGACATCCATCGACCTACGCTTGTTATGCCGACCATTCGACAAACCTTTGCGTTTTGTGACGTCACGGCAGCACTTACGGATGTCAGCCATTGACACTGGCGAAATTCGGGGTGCAGTTTCGTACCTACACTCATGAAAGATTTAATTAATAACGAGAGATCATATATCAAAATAAAAATTGCGTTTGTCTACATGAAGGCTCCCTCGACGTAACGAGCGCGAAAACTTAAGTACTTCCGTTTTCGACCGGACAATCCCTTTAACATCTTCATAGGATCAACTATCACAAAATTTTGGGCGGGAAAGATGGATGCTGAAACTGTAGGGTATCACAAGACCCTAAAAACTCAGAAGGACGAAGATATTAATGGCATTAACTAAGCCATGCAAATAGGTGTATATGTTCCGAAAAAAAAAGTGTTCTTTTTAATCCGAATATTATATGATAACCATCTATACTCGTGTTCACCTAAACAAAAGAAAGTTCTGCTGATTTTTCATACGCCGCGCGAAGTAGTTCTTGCGCAAGATTTGGTTCTCGGTGGAAGAAGTGATGATTTTGTTGTTTGAAACGTGTACACCTTGATAAGATAACACATATATAATCTAAAATGAACCTACGTATATTTTATATCTCCCCATAAGGAGGGAATTAGTAGTGCTCCTTAAGGAGTCGAACTTTTTCACTACGGTTCTTGAGGTGAAAACGTAAACACACGACGCACAACTAGGTAGGCGCAGTTTCGTTTAAAATCAGCGACTCGCCTGACGTTTCACTGCATCAACATTTTTTTGATAAATGCAGGCTTTTTGACAGCCCAATAAAATAGAGTATGAAATCTACCGATAGTCTAATTAAAATTTAGGTATTTTTTTATGTGAAGATATAAAACATCAAATAATATTTTAACACTATTCACTTAATTTTTGTTTGTTCTGATTTGCAGTTCAATATAAAATTCGAAGACAGAGACATTTGGGAGCCATTTCAAATATTGACTGACGTTCAATAGATAACTTACAAAATATGATCTACTACTTTTGTCGAAAGCTGCTTTTCTTTCATCTGCCTCGCATAAAATTGCTTTGTACTTTACTAAAGCACACACCTTTTTATTAGTATTCTTATGATATCAACAGATGCAGCATAATTATCAATAAATTACACCCAACGAAGCACTCCTCGCCAATTTGTTTTTCAAAACACAAACCCTAATTTTCACAATGCAAAGTTATTTTGTTTCTACTTGCAAAAAAAAATGTCTGGTTGAAAAGACGTTTAGTCGACGGAATGCAGTAATGACGTAATGCTGCAGAATTCCTTCGATGAGGGTCAACCAAGCAATCTTATAAAAAATGCTAGGCAAGCCAAAATTTGATGCATGTTTTCTTGTGCTACACCGACTTCACTGCGCCGTGGCGTCAAAAAAAAAAAAAAGCACTAACGGTTAAATGGTTAAAATATTTTCTCGTTCTGATCGCTCTCCGCGACATTCCTCCTCGTGTTTGTAGTGTCTCAAAAACGGCGTCTTCTCCCCGTGGATCTCGCAGCGCGTGTTATTAGAGGATATATGACTAATGAAATTGCATCCCCTTCTATTTACTTCATGCAGACGCCGGCGTCGGCTTGGCCGGCGGTCGTGTGGCAGACGGCATACTACTTGCATTCGTCGTCTGCTGCAGGCATCTTGAGGACCGGAAGTTGCAGTCGGAAATAATTCAGAAACAAGCGATTACCGGCACACTTCTGTCAAAGCATATATGACATTCAAGCTTTCTATATTTGTGATCTTTAGAAGTTTAAATCCTACTCCTGATTTTTGAACGGTCGGGTTTTCGTAGCGAAACCCAGCCACATGTATTTGTCCATAACAACGACCCTAGCAACGATTTGTTTGGACCCATGACGTTACACGTAGGGAGTCAATTATCAAAGCAGGAACCAACACTGCCTTATTAACGAGAGTAGAGAGGCACTGCACGTGGGGTCTTCAGAGAGAGGGCTTCCCGTGAGCGTGAGTGAACGGTGTTTTAATCCAGACGCATCCACGCTATAAACTTCGTTTGATGTTAGTCGCCATAGGCCGTGTTCCAAAATTTACTGGATCATACCCCAGGGTAAGGGTTTTGTACCTTGGCGTTTCAAAACCTACCCACGTCCAGCACTTTTCAATTTGTGTTGCCACCTGACACGACCCGCCTGAGTAACTCGGATCCATTTGGGTGAGATTTAGAACACAGCCATAATTTATTGCTCAAAAAACCATTCTGAAATCGATCTGAAGCCATATTTTTCAGATTATCGAAGCAGGAACCAACACTGCCTTATTAACGAGATTAGAGAGGCACTACAGGTGGGGTCTTCAGAGAGAGGGCTTCCCGCGAGCGTGAGTGAACGGTGTTTCAATCCAGACGCATCCACGCTATAAACTTCGTTTGATGTTTGATGCCATAATGTATTGCTCATAAAATCATAATAAAATTGATCTGAAACCATATTTTTCGAATTATCGAAGCAGAAATCAACATGCGAGCTGGACAATCATAACTGTAAGAACCCCCGAAAAAAGGAACAAGTGAAAAAAACGATAAACACAAATCTCCAAGCCCTCGTAGGTGACTGGTGCCAGACTGAAAACATCTGCCTAATCTGTGTATCGAACCAAGTACCTCTCCATTTCCAGTGAAGCGCTCTACCAACGGAGCTAACCGGGAGTTAGACAACAGTAGAGCAAACGGGGTTTGCCCCCCTTGTTTCTCTTCTCCAGGAATTATTATCGTTATTCTTGTTCACCTCGATTTCACCTTGGCATTAATTGAATTATAACCAAATTTTGATACAAAATATGTGAACCCAAAATGATAAAGCAAAACTTCCAAATTATACTGCTTAATAAAGATTTAAGCATCATGAACAGGAACTATATCAAACAAAGGGTGAAAGCAGAAACGATAACATTGCAATTAGGATAAAATATAAATAAAAAAAAACGA
Organism: Ixodes persulcatus; assembly: GCA_013358835.2. Lineage (NCBI taxonomy): Eukaryota > Metazoa > Arthropoda > Arachnida > Ixodida > Ixodidae > Ixodes > Ixodes persulcatus. The sequence continues at coordinate 307,361 of JABSTQ010010303.1, read as the reverse complement.
TTCACAATAAATAAAACCTAAAAGAGCGTAAAAAACGCACGAAAAAATAGAAAGCCCTAGGTTTATCTTAAGCGGATTTTTTATACGATTGAAAGCTCAAAAGAAGGACCTTCAATTTAAATCAGTTTTATCTAAAAACAATCTTGAGCGCCGAAATTTGAAAATGTTAAAAGTTCAATATATTGCAAAACGAACGGATGTAAAAGGGACAAGAACACGTAGATCGCTATTGAAAAAATGTCAACGATCTAACTATCCTCGGCAAAGAAGCTCGTAATATTTGAGAAGAAAAGACTAATAATTCCTGATACTAATCTAGATAATTTTCGAAAAGGCACAGAAAACAGAGTGAATAAAAGAAGGTAAAATTAAGCTATAAGAAGTGTGGAAAATAGTGCAGACTATATGACTGATATGTTGCAAAGCTTCCAGAGTTAATGGAGAGGATACTTTGTACCGTAATACATTATAACGATAAAAAGCACGCTTAGTTATCACAGCCGAAATGTCAATCACCGCGTTCTTCGCAAAATATAAATCAATAAAATGCAACGACAACAGAAGTTTTATTCCGGTATCCCTTATGAAATAGAAAAACTCGTAAAAACTGTAAGAAAAATGCTTTCGCTCTTGTGGTTGCTGCGTCGATCGCACGTGTTAGTACCGTTCTTACACGACGTATAATATATAGCTAACGTGGTAGTTCTCAAACTTAACCTTTGAAATTATTGCATTATTTTAATTAATTTCAAAATATACAACGTTCGTATGCAGGTACACAAATATAATGAGCATTTCAAAACGAATGGTAAAGTTCCCCTTTACAGTAATATTAAAAACTAAACGCCCGAAATTTAAAAAAGGCGCTGTGATAAGTTGTACGAAAAAAAAGCAATGGGCGCCTTAAAGAGCGATGCAACGATTTTTGTACTTTGCCCAAATACCGTTTACAACGGATCCCTGACGTTAATGACCTGTGAAACACCCGTTCGTTTTACATCGCACGCAATTGAAATCGCAGAAAAAATTAAAGAAAATGAGCGGCGTTCATTCCCTCAACTCGCAGCCAAAACAAGTGGCCACGTGATCTGGACCCGATTATATGCCGCCAATGTTGATCATAGCCACGCGCTGGGGTCGGCAAAGCATAGGACACGCGCTGAGTTCCAGACATTGTTATGGTTCGGCTATTGTCGTCATTGCAGCGATTGGACACGGGCCACTACCCGAATGCTTCTCGAGCTATCGATTATCACGAGCCCAAATCGAGTGCCAACGCAATGCTCGGCTCCAATATATGAGCCACATTCAAATATCGTCACTGGGAGGTGCTGCGGCCACCGAGTTACGTCATCAAGTTTTGCGAAGGAGAGATTGAATGAAAACGCTCGCTTTTGACCTTGAAATTACACCGCAACAAAGGAGTCTCTTGGCCAGTGGCATTGCGTGCGAGTATCCTTGAGTCCCACTAGTGCCAGTAGGCTCGTTTGAAGTGAAGCACATTCCAATCGAATTTCGTTGCACCGCCCCTTTAAAGACGGCGTTCAAGCTCGAGGAAAATTATATTGCGGCTAATCACATTACGTTAACACATTGCTGGAAAAGAAAGACTAAAAGAACAGTCCAGGTTCTCAAATTTCAGTGTGGAAATAAACGAAGGTTCAGTTAGCAACATATAACCTCAAAGTGTGTGCTCGCGCATTTAGTCGGACAACTAGCCATTAAAAGAACGAGAGACTTTATTGTGGTAGGCGAAATTAAAAGAGAACGCGGTCCGTGTGATGAGATCGTTTCATTCCCAGCCCCGCTTCATCCTCATTTAAGAGCGACACGGACACGATGCTACACTCTAAGCAGTCGCTTGAAAAAAAAGGCCACTTTGAGTGGGCGAAGAAAAAAGAAAGAGAATCCGCATATTTTCAATTGAGGAAAGGGAGGGAAAATGGCCTCCCCTTTTCATCAACCGGCTGCATCCTTGGGTTTGCCGAGCATTAGGCTCAACCCGCTTCCTTTGACCCATTGTTGTCTGGGTCATTGTGAATGGTTGCGAATCGCGTTCTTGCCTTGGGGGCTCGAAGAACGGAACCGAGCGGCTCGTGCCCCGGGGGTCCCATTCAGCTTTACCCTTCGAAATAATAATAAACGAATGCGCCGTCGAACCTCCGGCGCTTGGTTGGGCGATAGCATCTCTCCGAAAATCCGGGTAAAGAGACAGTGGATCGCTTACTGGCGACCTTCAGCCTACTACCTTCGCAACATGTCCGGTTAAACTCTGTCCTGACGAATGTCTCCCATTCCTGACGAGTCTTTTGTGTTGATTCTTTTTGCACTTTTTTTATTTTGGGTTGTTGGCTTGCCAAAATGTGAACGGATTGTTACACGTATGCTTTGTGACTGGGCGTTTCGAGTGTCTGGGCTCCTGCCCTTTTGGCGTACTAGGCTTTTTAACCGTTTCCACCTTATTCATTTATCTCTCAGAGAGTTCTAATATTTTACTTTCTTCAAATAAGACGCTAAAAACATATTAAAGTCAGGTTTACTCAACTTCCGTATACCAGAATTCTCGTTATGTTGTTGTAATAGCCGATAACGTGCTAACGAAATTCGCCGTTTTATATTCAGCGAACTATTCTTCCGAAACAAGAAGCCACCGTAACTTACTTAAACCGCTGGATGTATGGGATGAATTTTCAGCAAGGTAGCTATTTTTCTAATTGAATTTACATGAACAACAATATGCGCGAACGAAACAACTAATAACGTACGGTACCGCAACCAAGTGGGAATTTCTTCGGTACTTGTATACCGTCGAAACCTTTCACCTCGAAGCTCCCCAGAAAACGTTGAAGCGAATCGACCGCGGCGTATGTCGGCGTTAATTAAACCGGAGTGAGCGAAATTGTTCCATCTCGGATCTCAGAAAATGGGTCAGACGGTCGTGTCCCCTTAAACAAGCTTGGCGTCTATCCTTAAGGGAGAGAAGTGATTTCGGTAGTGGGGGTCTCTGTATGCTTGCCGCCTACGTTATGGTATAGAAAATGCGATTTCATCCGGTTTCTGCCGAGCTTGAACCAAAATACTATATATTTTGTTTCAAATTCAAACCGAACTTTATGTTACGTGTCAATTTTTTTCGATAGATATCAGACTGTCTACAGGGTGTAAAAATGCAAAAAATAAATCAACTTTTTTATACAAGGAGCTCTTTAGAAGGGAGCCGCAAGGCCTTTCTGGTTCTTTCATGTTACGTTTTTTTAGAGTGTTTAAGTAAGGCAACACCATAAAGATTATAAGTTTCCATCATATTCTTACGTGTCATTGGCTGCAGTTGTGTTTTCTGTACACCGTGTTGTATCACGCGCACAAGTAAACCGGGTGCTACTAGAACAAGTATATTTTCTTCAACAAAAGCTATCACTTCGCGAAACAGTACAAAGGAAGTTCACTGAATTTCGCCCAGCTCGTTCTTGAGACTTCCGTTTCGCAACTACAAATCGTTGAAGTGCTTACTTACGCGGCCGTCTTAAAGCAGATAAGATAAATGTGTTTTGAGCACGGTGGGAACCTGGCTGACCGACAGCAATAATTCAATAGTCTATCACGTCTGCGTTTAGGAAATTTTTTTTTTCTGTAGTTATTTACGTATCACAGCTTTTTTAAGCAATTTCAGTGTTTGCGTGTTGCTCATTTCATATTTCAAGTGCCATTTTAGACCAAGTTAGGATGGTGGAGATAACAACGCTTCATACAGAAAACAGAGCAAATATCTGTTAGTAGCAAACACCACATTGGCATTACGCCCGCAGTTTCTTCAGAATCATATAGTTTCGAAAATATATGTAGTTTCGTGACGCGTGACATTAATAATACTACACGGAATTTGTAAGCAGCTTCGAATACAGTCTTTGCGGGTAAGCGACGGTACGAAATAAAAAATAAGAAGTACCTACCGTTGCGCGAAGTAAATTTTTAATGGTATATCACGCTTGCACAATAAATTTATTACCGCAATAAACTCGTCGTTGGCAAATAGACTGCGTATATTACAATAAAATTTATATATTTTCACTTTAAAATATCTTGAATTAACAGATACGCTGTAATATTTATCCTTTGTCTGTTCCCCACCTCGCGTTCAAGGTGAAAAGAGGGGAAATTTATTCACATGATAGACTTGGAAAGGTTAGTCTAAAATGACATCGCTAGATCAAGGGTAACTTCTCAATTTTTAGGGTAGGTCATTCGAGACGATCCCGCTTGCCATCATTCTTAGGTAACATGGCACTTCCGACTTTAATGACGAAATATAACGCACGCTTATCGTCAAATAGCCAAGCTAGATTTAGCTTATGGGCTGATAACATTATATTAAAGGACAGTTACACACACAAAAAAAAACAATTATGGCGACCAAAAAAAATGGAATTATACTCTGTTTCACGCTAAGTTCGAGTACAACCTACACAATAATCCAATAGAACTAATCACCTAGTGCCGATAGTGATTATTCAAGGCCGGCGTCTTCTTTACGTGTTTGCTATCTGTGCCTTAACCAACCACACACGAAAAAAGAGCATAGTGGCTGCGCATTCATTTTGCGTGATTGGTTCTTGAGTGATTAGTTTTGAACGCTCAAAGAAGACTAGCGGCGTGACGATGTGCTTTTGACGCTCCTCATTTGGCTTCATCTGATAAAAGCGTCAGTTGAGCTCGAATTTCTTCTGAAACGGAGTATGGGACCGTATGATTGCTCAATGTGGCGAACACTAAGAAAATATAAAAGCAACGTTGGGGGGGGGGGGGGGGGGCAACGCAGTAATTGTTCAATCACTACATTACGTGACTCTATACTCGGCATCAATAAGGCCCTCAGTTTACCAGACAAACTGCAGAGGGTGGATGACGTCGCAATCCAAGTCTATTATCTTCTATTGCTACCCGGGATGAAACAAAACAAGGCAGCTTCCACCATTTTTGTTCATACAAAGCTATCGGTGTAGTCCGGCATAAGAAGGATCGGAAGTAATTTGCAACGTTACCTCGGCGGTTAGGCCTCAGTGGATGTAGCGCAATTTTCGTAGGTGGCCATACGTCGAGCGTATTTGATGTAACACCAGCCGGTCATGAATGAAAAGAGAACCCTGCATCAGTGGGAAAGTGGTGCCGGCCTAATTTATGTGTCCACAAAATTTACTTTTACCAAATGGATAATGGACAAACGCGACACGTACATGTCACACATGATTCTAACCGAAGACGACAGGCGAAAAGAGTACAAGAGACCACAACACGTGTCTCGATTTCGTCCGTTGTTTCCGGTTAGAATCTTGTGAAAGCTTAACCAGTTCGGTTCTTCATCTATCTTGTTTACTTACTTTTTGTTTAGGTTTCTTTTGCTTTTATCTTAAGTTTCACGTTTACGTTCTTTTCAAATAGTTTCCCTCTCAAATATTTGGGTATAAGTTACCTATTCCTCGAGAGGCTAATGGCTCTCGAGGGATTGATCTCGAGGGATAGATAGATCAGAAAACGCTGCCTAATGCAACTGGAATAACTTCGTTATTCCAGTTGCATTAGCCAGCGTTTTCTGATCTTTAGTAGGAAATCTAAGGGATTCCTAGGGCCTTGCTCTTTTTTTTCTTATATTTTGACCTATTTTGTTTTTGTTGCACTACTCGATTTTTTTTTTGTGGAGTACACTCTACGCCATTTTCCAGTTGTTGTTTTTTTATTGTTTTTTACTGCCCCTAATATGATATATTATTTCTGCTTACTTTGTGGTACCCAATTTTTGTTTTAAAGGCAGGTGTTTTTGTTCTTTCCTGTATTGGTTTCGCCAAGAATCAATTTGTGTGCGGCGTCGCGAATGGTTTTGTTTTTTGCGGGTACTATTTTAGAGGTTTCGTCTTTGTGGGTATCTCCACCAGCAAGTCTAATAATAAATTCTCAGCTGTTCTCGGTACTTCTCTGTTTATCATGTGTTTAATTGTTTCGCTCGGTCTTGACTGTCCGTCATAAATTTGTTCATTCTTATTTAAGCCCAGCTTCTCTTTCCCCCTTATGTGCAACTTTTTATGCTCGATCCCTGAACTATCTGAAAAGATATAGCATACAACTTTATAATGTGATCTTCTATGGCTCAATAACCTAAAATAGACCGTATTTAACATAATAACATATTTTACTCTGAAAAAAAAATTCAAATTATACTTTGTACAAGGCGGGCGGTTCTACAGAGTGCGCCCGTGTCCTTTGAAATATTATACAGATACTCTGAGCTGGCGTCGTTATTTGAGAAGCAGCTTTCAAACTAACTCAACTACACCTTTCCGGTGCTTGAGCTTTCAAACCATCGTCTAGTGCAATAAGAGGCCATTTCAGAATGAAATATAATAATTCCGCGTTGTTAGTATTTCACGGAGAACGCTCTTGTTATGCTAATTTTTTATTAGCATCACGCAAACCTTAAAACGTATTCTTACAAATCGGTTGGTAATAAAGTCGGGCTAGAAGTTGATGGCCCCCCTCTTAGTTCAAGTGCGTAGTGGACAAGTTGCACAGAGTCTTTTGGAAAACAAATAACAATAAGAAGAGGGGAAGGTGTGCAAGAGGATGGCAAAGTCACGCATCTGCGTCGTATGGTAACACGCATATCGCTCGAGCTGCAACGCCCACATCGCCGGGAATGCGTCCTAGCTCGGTCCGGCTGCGACGTCTTGTCCTGAAAAGATTACCCTAAACTTCCGACGGAAGAATAAATAAATTACCCTATTTTGTTTATTTTACGCAGGAGAGCTTACATTGTTTTACAAAATAAAATAACCTTTACCTTGGTCTGTCTTCCCTGATGCCTCCTCTTAGTGGACACGGCCACAATCAAACTCTGCATAATTTGCCGCATATGTTATGTTCTTTTAAATTTCTTGGAGATGTTTTTGTATTTCTATATTGTCAAGCCATGGAGGTTATTACAAAATAAAGGAAGACTTACTGCTGTGTGCCTCATACCGATGTCATCGTAAGTTCGCTAAAAAGAATGTCATTGAAACTATGCTCAGATGTATTTGTCCCCAAAAAACGTCCCCAGTTAGAAAACAAATTTCAGTCAGTAAACTCTTCAAAATAACGCTATGGAAGACAACACTATACTTACATGTGCTGCCTTCCTATAGAATGCACATATCTGTGATGGCCGGAAGATGATTGTCCCTGTGACATGGCAGCGACGTCTTACTGACGTCCCAGTGTGCAAATCTCACAAGACAAAATGATCACTGTGTAAGAAAAGCAGGATTTGTTTCACGGTTTATTTGACACGAGTGCGGGACAGTGTAATTATTTACTTATTTATTGCAAAACCCTCAAGATCCAGTGTGTGGGCACAAGTTCATAAGATGGTGCAAGGTTCAAGGATAAAAGAATGTTCAGTTATGACGGGCTCTAAAGGAGAACTGCAAAGGGACGAAAAGAACCAAATGCAGCCTCGAAGGGCGTGCGTATTAGTGCAAAACCGAGCGTCCAGTTACGGCATTGGTCTAGAGCATGGATCTCCAAACCGCGTCGCACGGACCAAATCTGTCCCGCGAAGGTCTTCCGACCAGTCTTTGTCTGCTTGCGCTACTTCCAACGAATCCCAACCCGCGACACGCTTCCTGCAGCCCCGACCGGAAAAACTAGGCACGCGTAAAGGAACGGTTCGCAACGCGAATCGACTGCGTAAACGAAAACACCACAAAAAACGAGAGAAATCTTCCTATCGTAAGGTGTTTCCTCTCGAACCAGCATCACCATTTTTAATCCCCTTTTTAATCTCTGGGTAATTACGTATCTTAAAATTCCCTTACGTTCTCAGGTATATTGTGCTTAGTGTCCTGTTTTTAATCTATTGCAAATTGCCAGCATCAGCTCTATCATTCTTTATAGTCCTCTGCCCTGCGTGAACATGCAAAAGTTCATATCCGCTTCGATGTATGCCTGGTGTGTTTTTACGGTCCCATTCGTTGTGTAATATAATAATTAGCTAAATACCTAATTTCAAAGTAAAATATATGTATTCATTCATCTTAGATTCTTCTTTTTTACATTTAAATTCTCAACTATGATTCTTTTTTTTTTTTGCCATTTTACACTTTCTGACCCACGAGACAGATATAAATCCCCGATCCGGCCCTTTGGCCAAAAATGTTTTTGAGACCCTTGATCTAGAGTGTCGAATATGACGACATAGAATTATGGTGGCAGGACTAAACGAATAGGCACGTGACGACTTTTGATATTCTTTCAAGCGCGTGATGCTTTGCTTGGAACACCCGTAAATCGGTGGGGCGTTTACATCTTCAGAACTGGGTATTAACTTCAACAATCATAAAGATCGCGCGGGGTTTTTGCACGCTCTTGTTTTTTCGGTTCTCTATTGGTTCAGACCAAGGACGTCATCAACAAAAGAAAATGTGCTAAAATATTCGAACTACTTTCACCTATTATGTTCAAAATTCATCAGGTGTTTTTTTTTTTTCAAATATTATTTGAATGTGCGCTAGAGTCCAACTCACTAATTCGAGCGAACGCGATGCAAATTAAAAATTTGCTAGAAACGCTTTTCAGTTCCCCTTTATGAATGATATGTCTTCATGGGAGACGATGGTGGGGAAAGGCGGTTCAAATTTGAGCTGCTTTTAGACAATAAATATAGAAAAACATAAATTCACTGCAATAAAGAATATCAACTTTATAAGGAATATAGTCCATTGCAGTTTATTTGTTTGAAAGAAAAAGAAAGGAGCGTACGAAAAAATAAGAGCGTGACAATCAAGGGCTTGCTAATGAAAGATGCCGTTGATAACACGAATTGTTCTCTGTTAAAAATAACCTTTCCTCGATAATTGACGAACAGTTAGACAACGGGCTCATTCTCATTTTTTTTTTTCTTTTGGGGGGGGGGGGGGTTATTGTCTTCGCGATCGCATATTTTCTTCGTGACTCAGCGTGCCGGCAATTAGAGGGGCTAATGGGAGGGGCAGTATTGGATTCTTTGCCGACGAGAAACCTTAGGTTGTCAAGGACAACGTAATAAGAATTTGCACCTCGCACCTCGGCGACACGTTCTCCTCCTTTAGACGATTGGAACGAATGACCTCCGCCGGTTAAATGAAGTCAATTCAAGATTTCCAAAGGCACAAAAATCGTTTTTCTCGTATATCTTAGGTATTCACTGTACCAATCTATGTTGCGTCTTGCTGCTGTATTACGCAAGGTAAATTAACAAAGATGAGAATCATCTTCATGTCTTAATTTTGTCAGCTCATATTAGTTGCCCATAAAACAAGTCATAAAAAGTGATAGAGCCAGTTTTCTTATGCGTGCTCGGATTATACACTTTTCAAATATCTTTATTCGAATTGCATTTCCAGTCAACGAGAACTCCGCATACATATAAAGTTAAAAAATATACTTAAATGCGCGTTTGGTTTCCTTCGTGCTCTTATCGACAGAGTTCTATGTCGCGATTTGAAAACACGTTCGATCGGACATTTTTACAAACATTTTCAACATTGTCATATAACGTTAGAAAGACAGATAAAGTTTTCAACACTAGGTCAGAAAAAGACAGTTACCGACATTTCAGTCTTCTATATTTCCAACATATACATATACATACACTAATATCCTTACCTACATGTAGCAAACAAAAAATAACTTCAAATTCACAACGTAATAGACATTTTTGCACAAAAAAGAACGTGGAAGAGTTTTCAGTCTTATTTTTTCATCCATGGAAAGCACGCTAATTTATTTCTCAAATTATTATCTTTTATACTACACTCTAAAAAGAACCTGGTCGTAAAATAATGCCAAAGGCTTCATAGGCTTGTCGATATTTTGAATTCTAAAACAATACTTGTACGCACCTCTTAAAGTGTTTTTGTAGAAACGCAAGCTTTTTTTTTTGTTTTTTAAATCTCCTTTTTTGATGCGAAGGGTTCTTTATCGCCCAGTTTCCTGATAGCAATAGTGCTTGAGGCAAAACCGTTTTTGTACAAGCTGAGGTAGTTATTAAGGCGTCCAAGAACCTTTTAAAAACGGATGTTTCTTAGGGTGTACACCGTATTTAAGCTCAGACTTAACCGCGGCTTCCTGAAGCATTGCTTCGTCTCATTCAAAGCACTTCACAACAGTGGGCACGAAGGCAAGTGTTTCCGGGACCTCAGACTATTTACACGTAATGTCCAGCTTAAACGTGAATTATGGGCGGTCAATTTAGTCCTGGAAAAGCAACACTCTAGAGAGATGTTTGTTTCACGGTAGTTTTGAAGATTGTAATCAGCAGATTAGGCCTGAACGTAGAGTGACCGACGTCGGAGATAGAGCAGCAAGAAACTTCTCTCGAGAGATAGGTAAACAATTGAAGAGTTTTTCGCTATCGTGTTTCAACCTATTTTCGGAATGTTGGATTCCAGTTTTTTTTTTGGCCTTGTTTTCGAAATCTTTACACTATAATAATTTTTATGTGGAGTTGTGTGTTGACCAGGAGAGATTAAGGATATTTCTGTAAATCTAACGATTACTCCAATAGAGCAAATTGGGAGAAAATTGTATAGAAATATAACTATAAGCATACTATAGATTTCTTTACAACTCCAGGTAAATGATATAATGCAATACTTAAGAGATATGCAAGTTTCTGACCGTTTATCTTCTAAAAGGTGAGATCAAAGGAAAAGGAACGAATCAGGTCATATACACAGAGTAAAGTTATGTTGTCTGTTTGGCCCCCTCGTTTCTCTTTTTCTGGATATATATAAAGTTACAATATAACCAAAAGAGCAAGAAATTATAATAAAAGCACAACGCTAGGTTACATAATTTTTATATTCATTTAAATGGACTATTTACCTGATGTGCTGTAGAGACAATTGCAGTAATTCAAAATAATATAGGCATCTCAGTGTACATGGGAAAAACGTTACAAAATTTAATGGGCATCTCCGTGTACTTAGAGTGCCTTATTAGCATGAAGAGATGCCTTATTACGATTTTAAATCCCACAAGGTTGACGCTACCATTTACAACGCTCTTAGATCGATATATTACCTATTTTTATAGCGATCAAGTGAAGAGCACAGTCATTTGCTGTGATTAGAGTGACAATCTTCGAAACCATTTAGTGTGTGATCCTTCATATGTTTTGATAAACAATTAGATACCCACCTATAGTCTACCAAAATATACAAAATAATACCCTGGAAACCTCTAGGTGGGACATTGAAGCTGAAATTTGAGATGTGGTTCGAACACAAACTATTGCTGACAGATCTTATAATATATTTTTTTTTAGAAATGCTTAAACAACACACATTACTTTCCATATAAAAATAAGAAAGTGTAAAAAAAAATATTCTTAAACCGTGGGTAACTATCAATTCAATTAGTAAAATACCCGTGAAAGACATTATGTTTTCAAGTATTATCAGGACACGCAATCCCGAAGATTTAAAAAAAATATATAAAGCTTACCAAAACAGTCTTACTAGTGAGCTATGGCATGTAAAGAGGAGATACTACTCATCTCTTTGTTTTCAGCAAATGGTCGTACTGACTTGATGTGGCATCATCTGGGTTAGCTAGTTAAAGCTGCACCAATGTCAAGTGCCGTCGATACTTTAGAACATAAAGGGATGGAATTACTAGGGAGAGAACTTGAGTATGTTTTTTTTTCAGAATTATATTGTAAACTTAGCTGGCAGTGTCGATGGCACTGACTCTTGCCGAAACATCCGCCATAACAGCTGCAGCTCTAATTTTTAAAACCAATCACAAGCCTGGAATCCGTTAATCTCATTACTCACTCAAATAAGAGCTGTTGCTGTGACGCCGATCATAAGCAAATACGTCAAATTAAATATGTCGTAGATACACTTGCACTGTGTTAAATTACATTTTTAATCTTCTCTTCGAAATCGATGTATTTCCTAGAAGCATGCAACTGCCGAAACTATCTGCTCTTAAGAAAGGCGATAAAATGTGCTGGGTAACCATATGCCCATTTCTATACTACTCGTTTGTTCTAAGGTTTTAGAAAAGTTACGTCATCACCATTTGGTTAACGGCATTTACTGTATAAACAAATTGTTTTAGGTGTATATTTAGAATTTGCCAAGGACTTCGACTTCATTAGTCATAATAATATTTTTAAGAGGCTCGAAATTTATGGCATCCGTGGTCAAGCACTGGTACATTTACAGTCCTACCAACATTAGTGCCAACAATATAAACAGATTAATGGTTATTCTTTTATTAGGAAACCCATCGCTTCTGGTGTTCCACAAGACAGTATATTAGGACCATTTCTTTTTAACTTGTATATCAATGATCCCGTAAACGTTAATGTAATCCTAAATTTCTCATTTATGCCAACGGTACGAGCGTATCTTTTTTTCTTTTGAAAACTGTGATAAAGTCACTGATATGACCATCCCGACTTTAGGCAGAATGAAATAATGGGGCGATAACAACGCATTAAAAACCAACAGTAAACAAAAAGCTGAAGTTTTTAGACCAAAAATATTCCTATCGTATTATCTAAAATGTTTCTCCAATTTAAATTTGTCTCCAAATAAACTTGTGAATTCTTTTAAAACTCTCGGAGTGTTTTTAATAAGAACATGACTAGGGATAACCATATAAATTACCTCATTCTGGAACTATAATGTGTTATAGGGCTCATAAATTGATGCCGATTCTGAGTTGCCGGAATATGCTAAACTGAAGGTTTATATTTTTTTTCTCGCATTTAACGTAGTGCCACTTTGTTTGGGGTATGTCAACATTAACGAGTACTGAAAAGCTCTTCCTTTTACAAAAGCAAAATTTCAAGGGCTATGTTTGATGTGGCTTATGATTCCCACATTGCTGAACGATTTAAATACCTTAAGATAAATAGTTTACAAATTATATACATATCAACTGTGCACCACTTAAGGAAGAATCAATAATGGGCACTTGCTTTTTAGAAAACTTGGCGTTAGTGAGAAGGCATTTGTAGTCTTCTCTTTCGTCGCACAAAGAAGTGGAGGATGGTCACTCAGCGAACAAACTGTAGCTTCCAAATTGTTAAATATATCACTCCACGTTTGCTAAATGTTTTTCTTTTTGTGTAAATAATATTGAATTTGACAGTGTAACTTTTCAAAAATTTGCGTGCCCATTTTGTGTTTTATGCATCTTCGTTCTTTTTTGTTTGGCATAGTGATTGCGTGTGAAAACGATGGTGGCATTGTTATTTTTAGTCATTTTCGGTGTGTGTTACTAGTTGTAGAGCGAGTTGCAATAGGTCCTTAAGTGGTTTCCTTTTTTTAATAAATGTGTGTATTGATTTCTTGTATTTTCAGCACGCCCGCATGAAATTCGTATTACGAGTTATATAATCAATATTTTTCCACTTTCATGAATTACAAATAACTTCAAGTCGTTATAGCAGACACGGTAATATTGTGATTGCTATCAGCAGCCATTTTTATTACGAATGTTCTTAAATGTGCAAACCCTTAGATATAATTGAGCAGTACCCCTTTACACATAGAGTGAGTTCACCCTAACTTCCTTAAACAGAAACTGATCTCCGATTTTGAAAACAAGAATGGGTTCATAAATATTCATAGAACTTATTTGACGGTGGGAAAGTTCAATTGTATTAACATTTCAAGTCAATCTTATCTGTCAGAAAAGACAAACATTTAAAGGTTTTTTTATTTCGCGCTTTGTTTTCGGTGCTATTATTGCGCATATATTTTACTCTCCAGGATGTTACTGTAGTTGTTGAATTGTAATCACTTACTTTATCAGCCTTGTAACCTGGTTACATTTATTTAAATCAAAACTTATTTTTCATCTGACTCACATTAGAGTCATTAGAGTGAGAAACTGGGGAATATACCGTCACAACTACAATGTTTCTTCTGTTTTATATCAACTTTACTTTTTTAAGTTCGCCATTGGGGCAACAAAAAAGCAAGGAGAAAATGACAAGATTGACTGTTAGAAAAAAAATAAAAAGAAAGATGAACTCATGAAGTTATAATGAGCTTACGCGATCGGGAAAACAAAATGTCCCTGTTTACCGAGAATGATTAGGCGATTATCTGGGGTTTTATGCGGCTTGTGATTTATAACTCAAGCTCTTTTTGTTGCTTTGTTTGTTGAAAAGTTGTGTTTGATGAAGCACCAAGCTTCTTCTTTGTGCTCGTCCATCGACCCCGATGCTATACACCATTTTATCTTGTGATCGGCAGTGGTGAACGCTGTAAGCTGTCCTAGCGAATGCAAAGCTGCTAGCATATCACCTGGTTCTGTACCTCGCACGTCGCAATGCCCCTCCAGAAGTTCCTGGGACACTGGCACGTCATTGGGCTGGGTACGATGTCTCGCAGAATAGGTTCTTCTCCACTGTTAAATAAAATGTATAAAACGTCGAATGTAAAAAGGGATCAGCTTCTGCTTTCCTCCATTGAAAAAAGAAGTGTTCGCGTGGAATGTTTACGTGATTAGAAACTCGACCTGTTACCACCTTTCGCGTATTACCATTATTGACTTAAAAACTTATGTTCTCATTATTTCGAGCGCGATGTTTAGCTGCAAACATGACTACGGGTTTGAGTGGGTACTGAAAAAAGTATATTCGATCTTGGCGTAATGTTGTCCTACACGGGCTCACTACGCACCATCACTTTAATGCTAGTTCATTTCTTATCGGTACATTCCGAATGATGCATCTCTTATTCGTTGCTGGTTATCGGAGATTTGACTCATTATATGTGTAATAGACTTAGTTTTAGGTTCCTGGACTTTGAAGTTTGAACATTTTAAAAAACGTCTGTACTAATGCATCGAATCTAACTTGGTGGAGAGTCTATACGTTAAGAAAGGAGGATGTTTAGTATACACTGGGTGTATGTAATAATATCTGCTAAAATGAACAATAAGGTGTCAATTTAAATATTTATACTGCCGTGATGTCAATTGTCAGGTTATTAACAACAAGACATCCATAAAGGTTAGAGAAACCGGTGTTTTATGAAAATACGTTTTTTTGTTTATTGCATCAAAATTCTTACTTTTTTCAGTATTAGAACGACTAATAGATTAAGAATTAGTGAAATACCGATTGTATGTTGCCTAAAAATCTGTATTTTGAAGTTAGCGCATAAATTAACTTTTTTGTATTTAAATGCATTGTTCGTTTGTCGTTCCAGCTTCGAGTCATTAGTTAGCGTTTTTTTTGTTTTCTCAATGATTCCTGGAAACATTGGTGGCTCCTCAAATCTAGTGTTCTTCTTTTCGAATCCAATCATATCCAGACATCCACCTTTCTTTTCACGTGGTGCATGCGATCAACCTGATTAATGCATGTTTTTTTTTGTTTTTTTTTTTGTCATTGTGATTAAGCAGCGATTTAATGTCACCTGAAAATGCACAACCAGTGGTTTGAACAATGGCGAAGAAAAAACCGACTGCCAAAGCGTTCTGATTCGGCGACGCATGGAAGATTCTTAGTGTTGCTCTATAAGTAATGTAACTATATTTCTTTTTTGCCAGCTGCGGGGAAAATAGGTGAGTAGAAACTTTCATGCAATATATAGATTAACTGTATTACTTCCTTCAAAGGACAGCCAAGAACAGTCGAACATCCCTCTCTTTTTCCAGTGACGAGCGATCGTGACACACCGCGCCGTTATCAGCCCAGAGTACAATGGTGTAAATAAATGCGGTTGATTTTTCGTTAACACGGCTATTTCTTGGTTGGATTGGGTAGCTCGGAGATGAAGTGCCGGGCCTAGGGTTCTGTTCTACGGGCTCAGACTTGGTCCAAGATGCCAAGCTCACTTTGATGTAAACATTTTGATCCGGCGCCGTGGAACATAACTTTACTTTGCACAGATTGTTCTAAAGTGGTATAAAACGGCCAGTGAGGTATCCCTTACTCGTATGGGAGTTAGAAGGTAAATAACTTTTGAACATTAATATTGCTCATTTGCAAATACGATAAAGGCTCTCAAATTTGTTTCAAACTTCCTTGCACCTACAGTAAAAAATCAACGACACATTAGTGTTCCCGAGTAATGCTGCACGATTACAGTTGTTTTTAAATATTGAAAACTTTTATTACCTTGCTGTTGACAATAAGAAATTACCCTCATAGTGAGCGTGTAAAAATTTTCAGTAGAATACTCACTTTGTCTATGTGCATTAAATTACTACCCTGAATAAAAAATAAAAAAGTGCATTTACTACCAACATGTATTCGTTGAAACCCATAGTTTGCAGTCCAACTCTGCTACCGGCATTGCGCTTCTACAATGAAGACATGGGTTGCTTTGGTTTAATTGAGTCTTGCTTCTCGATATGAATCGACATCCACACAACAAATTTTACTTTTACATAAATATTTTAAATATCTTCTTGCATTGGAATCACATAAAACAATCATAATGTGGAATATTGCAGGAGCCCGAGCCTACACAAACAAATCTAACTTAAACAGTTCCGGCGAACGACGAGAAACTAATTTAAGAAAGCTGGTGTTTCCGAGAGCTCGTTTACAAGGCAATTAGACCAATTTGCGAACACGTCCACCAGCATTTGAACATCAGGCAGTTATAGAAGACTATATAGAAAAGACAAAGAATGTTCGAAGGAGTCGTTAAGGAACGATAATAGCTGCGGAACACCGAATATAGGTGTTTATACTACCGACTACGCTAACTGAACCAAACGAACACAAAACGAAAACAATTTAACTTCAACTATTTTTGTGTTTTTACATCGCGAAAAGTAGACGCATTTAGGTGAAACTGATATTCTACAGGGCTGGCTTTGACATCGGAACGTGTATCTGTGCATATAAATTTGGTTTCTTGAAGGAAAAAAGAAACCTGCACTTTCATACACGGGACGGGCAGCTTGAAGGAAACATAACAACTTGATCCCCCAAAATGATGGATTGCTGTTTTCTCAAAGCTTGTTTAGGATTACTTCTGGGGTCGTTAACTCCCGACTTGTTAAATATTCGCACGAGAAACTTCAGTGAAAAAATTGTTTGTGTCGGTTAATTGTTTAATTGCTGGTTTTTGAAATACTGTTTTTTTGCATTACAGTATAGAGATTAAATGATGGGATAAAATTTTTAAATATTGGAAACTCAACAGAAAGGAAAGCCCTTTTCTGATGTGTTCTTGCTTAGGTACATATTGAAAACAAATTATTTATTATTTATTACGAAGTGATAATTCCACAAACTTCCTGAAAAAAAAAAAATATAGGTAAAACTTGAAGATGTCAATGTTTGTAACTTAACAATAAATGCATTCTAAACCTTGGTAATCTACATAGTCGTGATAACAATGTGAGAAGTGGAGAGTTGAGATATAACCAATATACTGTAGGTTTAGGAAAGGCGAATCTCGTCTTGATTTACGAATGAGTCTTCAGAAGTACTGACATACATTGATGGTTAATACAGTTGTACAATATTTATATAAATATTAGAGTAATGCAATGACACTGTTTTTCAATATCCAATAAGTCATGTTGTATGTTTTTTTTTAGATGGTTAAAATGGTAATGGTAACTTGGAAAATACAATTGCTCAGTTCACTGGGTCGTTAGCTACAAATTCCAAGAATAAAACTAAGCACGCTAGAAATTTCAATATTTGAATAAATGTTTTGTATAATTACGTGGAAAACTATTACTAAAAAAATACATTCAGCAAATGCAAAGGCAATGATTCATGCAGTGCATGGGCGCAAAAAGAGAACGATTTTATTTTGCTAAACTGTTTGGTTAAGGTAGGTTTCTCTGCTATATCAGATAACACCACGTCTCAAAATGAATGGGAATTTCTAAAGCAATATTTCGGCTCATATATGAATTTAAGAATCCTGCTAATTTTATTTTATTTGTACTAAAAAACGCAATTGTGAAACTGCATTATTCAAATGTTCATATGTATCCCATGCCAACACCAATAAGATAAAATATTAATCTGAGCTGCGGTTATAAATTATTTTTGTAAACCTTTAAATGACTCTTAATTAAACAAAAACTGAATTAAACCCATATATAATATATATGCGAGGCTCGAGTTTCGGCAGTGAGCACTTCTTTTCAGTAATGGCGCCACATACATGCTAATCAAATGCAGTGAGTGTCGTGGTCAATAAAATTAAAGACGGTGTTTATGTACTTTCAATTGTCTGCGCTTGTATAGACATACTTATGTTTATACTTTATGTATAAACATAAACATACTTAATATTGATACAGCTCACTAGAAACCTCCGTTCATCTTCATTTCATCTCCGTCCTATTCCGAAGTTTCAATTTTCTGGGATTCTGTGCTTGATCTCGTCGCAAGCGGAGTGATGGCATTTTTTTGTTTTTATGTATTGCAACATCAATAATTTATATCCTTGGTTACACATCGCAAGCTGGGACGTGAAACCAGGGTCAAAATTAGTTTGTACATTTTATTTAAACAGTTTCGCATAACGATTGCGTAAATATGGCCGCTGCTGGCGGAAACGTAATCTGTACGAAATAAACGTTTTATAACAATATTTTTTTATTGCAAATAACAATGTAAATAAACACAATAACGCCAAAAAATGCACCGCGTCACGGTCACGCCAAATTGTGACTAAAACGCTGACCATGGGTGGTTTTTCATCCTGTGAGCTTGGCGTGCGGTGCTAGACTGATTGTATTCGCTAAGCGCTGGGCTCTACGTATCGATTCTTGTCCCTCTTGTTGAGTGCTGTCATTGAAAAATAGACAGCCGCCACCGCAAACCGAGGTGCAAAGCGTTCCTAAGCAACTCCCACTATCCCACTTTGTTCGCTCCAACTAATTAAAAAAATAAAAAAAAAACAGAAGGCTTTTCCACTTCAATTTTGGAGGGCGGTACGGAGATCGTCAATTCAAAGTTCGCCGTCTTGGGTTTTGGGCCGAGGCCAAATTAGCTACCGCTTCCTTTCCATGATGTTTGCATTGACTGCCTGAAATGGTCTCGGCGTAGCTTACTAGTCTGCTCCCTCTGTCTTTCTCTCTTTCTGCCTCACTTTCGATTTGTTTTATTTTCTTGTTTTTTATGTTTACATAAAAATTGTTCTTGAGCAGACTTTTCAATTCGGATACCGAGCAACTTAATCATTTACTTTCTTTAAGACGAGACCAAAACCAACACATTTTGCAGCTTATATCTTATATATTACGGATTGACAACAAAACAAAAGTATGCTAGAAAATATTATTATCCAAAATGAAAGGTCTGTTTTATTCGGAGTAGAATATGCGAACTATGCATGCATATAGACCTGTATTATTTATGGATTGAGGGCTATATACAAATATATTCGTGTTTTGTTTTATAAACATAACTCCCAAGAAAAAGGGCCGAGATGAAGTTTCCCGTTACAATAACAAAGCGCAGTTAAATAACCGGCCAGTGCTCAAAATGGCTGACAATGGGGAGCAGTGTAGTCAACAATGTGTCCAAAAGTTCAGACCACTATATCAGGTGCTAACATATAGTGGACTGTTTAGTCTTTCGCGATTTATGGTCGCGTTGCGTAATATACGCTTAGGAAGAATAGAGAAATCTACGGAGCAAAACGCAGCTTCATTTTAGATATTTAAATACTGCGCATCCCCTCGAGCGCGCCACGTAGCGTAGAACAAACGCAATACATAGTTTACCCACTGTTTGTTATTATAAACGAAAATACGAGAAGGATGCAAAAAAACGTTAAAGGTCACGACTAAATCATTCTTCTGGCCTTAGACTCTTTCCGACACACAATTAAATGAGGAATCAGCTTCTGTGGCAGAAATTGAGGATGTGATTGTGTTTTGCGAAGACGTCCATGGCGTGCACTAACAGCTCCTTAGTTGCATAGCGGAGGGCCCAATGATCTCAAAATTAATCGGCGCAAAGCTAGGTTTTAGTGAAGTACGAAGGTGTCAAAGAACAAGAGCATCGACAGTTTTTATAGACTTCTTAACTAATAAGCCGAAATGAGGCTACCTACCGAACCTGCAGGGAACGGTGTGCACCGTCTGGGTTATGTAAGGGAAATAAGCAAATAGCGGTGTCGACAGGGATTTGTTTTCCACTGCTTATTCAGCAGGTCGACGCTCAACTTGCATGCTAAAGAATATCACCGCGAAAGTCGTGTTGCTTTATCGGGTCATGGGATGCTTGGCGCGCGAAGGCGTCCCATAGCAAAAATAATGCAACGCATGCAAGAGAGAGAGAGACGGCAGGAAAACCATTTATATAAAGAGGTTCATTTTTAGGGCAATCAACCTCAGGATCCATGTTATCAACAAAAGTGCAGATTGGTCATTGCGTAGGTGCTTTGCGGTCTTGAAAAATGACGCAACCGGGCCAGGGATCGAACCCCGGTCAACGGCGTGAAAGCCGATCGCGCTGCAGAGTGATCTACGGACTTTGCACGCAGGAACGAGAGGAGCAGAAGCAGGTGGTTAGAGAAAGAGCGCGGGGCGGACAGGGGTCTAAAGGGCAAGACAGAGAGGAGCAGAAATAGGTGGTGTAGAACAAGGGACCAAGGACGAGGAGGAGAAGAAAGGGCAGAAAAGCGCGCGTCTCCTCTCTTAGTGTACCAAATATTTCAGAGCACAAGATTGTCTCCGTATGGTGTTGAAGGGAAGAGCGCGGAGCATCGCAAAAAGGTAATGGTGTGACATAATCTGTTTCCACACAAAAACCCTGCCTTAGGCACTACCTGAACTAAGAGCACCACCCACTCAGGGCACTGATATACTAAGGGTCATCCTGACCTAGGCATCACTCCAACAGGAACCATCTCCTACCCGATAAACCTACCTCATTTAAACGTGTTTGGCAGAACTGCCAAATATGCAGCCAAATTTGTATTATTATTATTGACGTTGCGACACAGTTTTTTTTTTTTTTTGTTAATTTGATTTGAGACACAAAACACTCCGCCCATTGAAACTACAGCCAAGAAACAGTTACAAGTTTCAGTTAACTCCCTTAACGCTCGTTATTGTCACGTTCCCGACGACGATCCGCTTCCGACTCGTTTTCAGAGCTTCGAAACAGTCATCCTCCGCCGCATACCCTAGAGAGGAGACGTCACTCCCGACGTGGAAGGACGCTGGCGCTACTGCCAACAATGCCGCACTGCCAGGTTGACGCTGAACGACGACGAAGCCTTCGACCCGACACCAGCGATTCTGACGTGGCCCAAGTGCCGACTTTCCGGCTCCAGCCCAGGCGTTGAACACCTCCTCTGGACCTGCGTGGCTTCCGCAGAGAAAGAAGTCTCGAGCCCTTCTGACCCTTTGCCAACGACGAGCTTGCGGCAATGGACTGACCCCGCGGGCTCGACAAAGGTCCGTAGACGGACGCTGGCAACGCTGCTCGCATTCGTTAGTGTGGCGTGGCTAGAGTCCCGCTTCTTGTGGCCCTCGCATCTTCTCTACGACACAGATTCGAGCGGGAGAAAAAAATAATGTAAATAAAGCGTTTAATTCATTCAATCATTGCCACGTTTTTACAGTGCGTTTATGAACTAATAAAGGCATACCTAAAGTTCTTCACAAACAGCGGAGCGTGCCATTGTCGTCACTCCATTCACTATATCGGATAAATGTGTCATGCGTCCGTTAGGGGCATTTAATTGCCAGCTACTAATGATGATAACGATTTAGGGTAACCATGACTGACGTTGCGCTTGACTTGAAAACAGAGGCGACAGTTCATTTTTTTCATCTTTTTGTTTTTTTACTTCGGAATGCAAGCGTCGAAGGAGGCAATTATCGCCGAGCGTCAGACACGCTCGCAGTTGTTTGTTTTTCTTTATATTTCAAACTTTATATTAGCGGGTGTTAATAAATAGCACTTTCTCGGCACGGTAAGCCTTCCCTTAAGAGTTCACAAGGCAATACTTCGGCTTGCCTTACTTCCTAGTGTAGACAAGTGTAGGCGGCATACAAGTGCACGCAACCATTCAAAAAGCGCAAGGTCAGTGAACATTCACCGCGGTTGATTGGTGTTGTCGTTTTCAGCGCACACTTCAAAATGACGAATACCGTGACGACGAAACGTTGTCCCCGCTCGATTCACTCTATTAGCATGTAGTCTTGGCTGCGCTTCGACTTAAGCTGAAACCTTGTATATAGCCCTGATACGACGTCAAACTGGGCGTCACGCTGCTCCTTGTTATCGGGTGGCGCGCGAGAAGCCAGCCACCCGTGGCGGGGCGTGCCGACAGCAGACGGAGCAGCGCCGGTCTCGCCACCTCGTTTTCAAGAGCCGACGCCGCATATCGCCGTCAATAGGTTTTTCTGCATAGCTTCACATCAGGTCCGACTGAAGCGAAGGTTTTGATCGGACGTAGCCAATGAAGCAGCACCAAAAGTGCATTCTCACGGCGCTTGTCGCCTGTGTGCGTTTCCCTATCACCGAATGAACCAATCGCGTACAGTGAATCCGCCGCGATCCCATCCTATTTTTTCCGCACTATAATTTGAGCCGCTAATAGCAAACCTATGTAGACAAAGAGCGCTGTTACGTCTTACTCAGCGCCTACTTGTTTTTTTTGTTTTTTTTTTTTGCTGCACTGCCGTCCCTAAACGTATAACTGAAACGCTGGAATATTCTTATTTCATGGGAGCGCTGTCCTGGCGACAGCCGAATAGCTGATCTGTTATCACGCAAGCGCTAAATGAACATCCCCGAACAGGGGAGGCAGCTCGCTCAACATCGACATTAAGGCTGGACCAAGAACACCGCCATTTTTTTTTTCGGCCACCCTATGGGCACCTTTATGCAACGGAGTCGGCGAAAAGCGTATATCGCCCAGCAGGCAAAATCCCCACCCCAGCCCGTGTCGATTTAAGATGAGCGTCGTCTCTTACGTGATGCACGTTAAAGACCCTAGACTAGCAGTTATACTGCACTCTCTAAATTTCTCATCTACTGCGCATATTTTCTAGAGTCGAGCGTTCCACAAGCGTCCCACAATTCTTTGAAGCGTCGACTGCGTGACGGTGCAGGTTTTAGGAAGTGAATGGCGGCGCACGGCGCAAGTCTGAACTTTAGGACGCCATTTTTGTTTCAGAGAAATGTGCTTTGTTACTTGTATCGGTTTTCGCTACATGTAAAAAGAAGTATCGAAGGACTTTAGCGTTAACCAGTGTCGCCACAGCTCAAACGCCGAACGACCTCACGCTCTATAAACAAGGCATTAATTTTATTTTTTGCTACGTTGTTTTTAGGTTTGCGGCGAATCCAACCTTAATCGAGTGACCTCCCTGCTCTGGCTGTTCCACTGAGAGCTGAGTCGTGGTACAGTCCTTCGGCAGCCGACAGGACAGCGTTGCCACGAGAAACTACATGATTGGCGCATTTTATTTAATACCCTTGTCAGACGGGCACGTTCAAAGGCTTCAGAACAAACCGCTCTAAAGGATCGACGAAGCCGCAGTCGCGGCTAACTGCGACATCGCGAGTTGATTCGGGGATCCTTTAAATATGTTCGTTCTGAAGAGCTTTAAGATGCCCGTGTAAAAGAAGTTTAGCCTTGTGAGCACTATACTATCACGAACAGTGTGAGCGGGAACACAAGAGCGCGTGACGTTTGATACCTGTTACGCTGCCTCGAGGTTGAGAAGACAGCGCAGTAAAGGGGGGGGGGGGGGGGGAGGGGGGGGGGGCTGCGAGGGTGAGCACATTGAAGAAAACGCAGACTCTCGGAACCCGCTTTCCACTTCATAGTTTTAATCTGCCCCGACGTAGGTCGGCATCTATCAAATGCCCCGCGCTCCAGCAATTCCGCTCATACTCTTTTCGATAGTACATCTGGAAGTACTTTGGGCATCCAGACGGCATGTTCCCAGCAAGACACGTTTTAGCTGCTTGGAGACCTAGATGCCCAAGCCACTCGCACCGAGCGCACTCCGCCTAAGGCACGACAAAGGCGACGCGTGCACGTCCAGCGACCGACTACCAAAGCCCGAGTGTAAAGGCCAGTTCACACAGCGCCGTTTTCTAGCGGTACGTACAAGTAACCAAAACATTGGTGTTTGGAATGTCACGTGCCAGTCTATCTTCTTGAACTGGAAACTACGCTTAATATAAAGCGCAGCTGTCCCGGTGACTTGTACGTAAGATTTCATAGCGTAATATTACTTCAGAAAACGGGACCGTCTGAACCAGCCTTTAAGCCTTGATTGTTCCTTTGTCTCGAGTGCACGTGTCCAGTTATATGCAGGTCCTTGTGCTAAAAAGTGTTTGCTTGATGTTATTCTTATTGTTCGGGCATGCAGCGAAGTACCCTTCCATATCTTCATCCGACATTTTGTCGTCATTTTTAATAAAAATTATACACGTGTAATTAAGGCTGAGGGATGCGTAAGACCTCTGAAGGCGTCTTCTTCTGATGAAGTGGACAGATCTTGAAACGTAGGTATTTTTGAACGCCAATATCGTGGCACACGGGGGGCGCAAGATGTAGTCGCGAGTGCCCATCGCATGACGCCATTTTTAATATTTTGTAAAGTTCCACTATAACCGAAATCGCGATATTCTCATTGCTTACTGTTTTATGATATTTTGTACAGTATTCTATGTATTATATGTGTTACTAGAATGGCGTATAATATTTGTGTGGTGAGAAAAGTCGTTTTCTATTTTATTTGCACGCCTCCCGTAGTTTGGTCTACTGTTCTTAAATATGTTGACGTCTAAGGTTTATGTTATGTCAGCCTTTCTTGGTGCGAATGCAGTGCAGCAAATAAATATGTTCAATTCTTTTTTTTATATTAATTAGCGAGTGAGCTAACCTATAGGCTGGTACCTTGGCTGCGGTTGGTCACACATATAATTGTTTCACTTGCAGTGTGGTTTTTATCTCTAGGAAAATGTAGCTCTACATTCTTAGGAACCACGTTGTGTGCACTCGTATATTAAGAACAATGCTTCAACACTGTTTGTATTTTTAGGAATCACGTCACTGGGCTCATATTACACTCCGTCCCTCACGTTAGGTCAATATAAAATCACCCACAAAAAAAAGAGAATGTACGCTAATAAGTAATTACGTGGCTTTATTTTCTATAATTGTTTGGTTAAAATTGATTCACCTAAATTTGCGTGTTCAATGTGAAATCATGAGCTAACGACGTACACGCCATATATTTCAAGTATACTATTCGCTGCATTAAACTTTGTATCTTCGTGAATAGAGTCCTTCCTACTTTCCCGCTAAAACGTTTTGTCTTCTGTGCACATCGCCACTCACTCTTAAAAGGTTAAAACAAATGAAGTCGCGTCATAGATGACTTCTCTGCAGACACGTCAGAACGCATTCTATGAACACCACCCGCAAGGGAATAAAATAAAAAAAGTAATGTACAGCACCCCAGAGCCAAAAAGTTCAGTTCTCGCTGGTTACCTTACCTGCGCACGGACTCGTGTCGCGTTCCCTCGCTCTCGCCAGCGTCTCAGGTTCACTTATGGCGACAGCCCTGAACGCGACGTTTTCGAGGCGTGGCTTTGTCCGCGAAGGAAAAGAAGCCACTCTTGCGTCCGTCGCCACCGGTGTGCACGCGCGGAGTCCAACTGTGGCTCGGAAGGCTTTCATCAGAGCTGATTTATAGTGGAGCTAGCGGCGCTAACGGTAGACGCGCTCACGCTCCATAAATAGGGACGGCTCTTCGGCCCCCGGTCATAAGGGGAAAGAAAAAGCGCGCCGTAAATTTGCCCAGGTCGCATGCACCCGCGGTTAAGTTGCAGACGGATGAGCTCCGTCGTTGGCAACCTCGGTGCGTAAAGGGTACTTGTTCCTAGACGATACTTTATTACTTTTGGCCGTGACCTATGACGTAAATTGACTTCAGACTTCAATACAATTAATGTGACGTGGCATGGACACCAATTCAGTTTCCCTCTAAATTTGGCGAGAAAAATGACGTCACACGATTTGATGTCACGAGACCTATACACAAATTCAATTTCACCGCTAGATTTAGCCGGTAAATTGGCGTCACGTGGCCTCAACGCCAATTCCGTTTCCCCGCTGAATTTAGCGGGGAAGATAGTGCCACTTGACTTCGTGTCACGTGACCGAAACACAAATTCAGTTTCCGTGCAAAATGTTGAAGGAAAATTCGATGTCACCTAACCCGATATCACGTGATCGGAGCAATTGGAGATATCAAAGCGGTATTTCTTCCGAAAAATATTGCCCATATTATAAGTAGGTATTATATGTTACCAGACGCAAGACAATTTCTTTATCAAAAATATTTACCGGGGGTGTACTTTTGCAATTGCTCGTTCTGTGCACTCGGTGTTTAGAACAACTGAATTATTTCTATTCCCGTTTTCTTTATAAAATGTCCAGGAGATCCACCTGCTCGTTATATTAAGTGGAATATTTTTTCTGTTCTTGAAATGCTTAGGTATATATAAGAATATCGTTAGATTTTGTATACGGCATGGCTGCAAATTTTAGATGTGACACTGACTACGTGCCGACTTTAATGAAACAAAACGCGTGTATCAAATGCAACATATTTAGTTGTAATTCACAAAATTTATTAAATAAATGTATCAAATGGAACACATGTGTATGTTTTTAACAAAATGAATCGAACCATAAAAACACTTAAACACGAGGTAAATTCATACAAATATACGATACTCAAGAAACCGGACAACACATGTCAAGACACAACACAAGCGTATTCAATCACAAGTCACACAGGCAATCGAAGCAAGTGCAGATCGAAACATCGCCGTGGTTGCACTGGTCATGCTAAGTGTGTCACAAGATGGCGGCACGGTGACGCCATGCCAGCGTCGTACGTATTATATTCATCACTTGGATGCATATCTCCTGAATGGATGGAGGCATATTTAAGATTTTTTCATCTTCATGTTTGGCTAGATGAGGTTCATCAATTTTAGACATTGTAGCGATATCCATACAAAAAGAGCAGAAGCGAGGTGATTGGCTGTCAATTTCTAACTCAAGTTTTAATTTTCCTGAGGAATTATTAACACAGTATCACTACAAGTTACACGTTAGCACCTATTGCAGAGTGTATGTCTTTTCAACTTCGAAATAATACCAGAAACAAATCAATTGAACGACATGTCTGCTGCAGCAGCGAGTCAAACTGTACTCAGCACGCACTCGGACGGCTCATCAAAAGCGCCGTGTTAACCAGCCGCTGCGCGGAAGGGAACTGAATGGGTTTGTTTCATGCGTGTGAGGCATAAAGTCGATAGAAGCTACATAAAGACTTGTTAATAATTGCTTTCTGGTTTATATACTAACAGCGAAGTAGGCTGTTATAGTGAGATCTATTTTTGTTGCACAATATTCTTCTTCGGCTGAGACGTTGTCACTTCAAAAAACTACCGGTTTTTTATTGTTGTTGTTGTTTTGAGGTGATGGTTGACAGTAGCGATGTTCCGCAAAGGATCCAACGGTCGCTTTCTTGTATGGTGGTCATAGTATGAAATTGCACCCGTGTAACTTAGCGCAGAATAGTTCTGCTAAATTTAGCAGGAAAAAGTTTTGCTAACATCGCGGTGTCACGTGATGTCACGCGACACCGTGATGCAACGTGACACTTGGTCTTTTAAAGAATGCAGTAAACAGATGGTTTTTTTCGGTACTTAAAGTCGGCATCAACATTGTCCTGGGACCGAAATTAAATGTCTTAATTAGCGGTTGCACAAAAGGCAAATATAGTAATTAAAGTTTCATTTGTTTACGATAATACAGGTGCAAAATTGTAGAAAAAATGCATGTCCAAGTCGAGAGTAAAAGATGTTTACTTTGTGATATAATTTTAAAGGCGTCACTTTAGTACTTCATGTAAGTTTTACATTAGGCACCATTCTGCACATACAGAATATCGTTGTGAACAGCCCAAGAACGAAACGATTTCGACGCAGTGAAGTACAATAATGAATGTATATGTCAATGTGACCGTTGTTTTACAAAGCACACGTTGGCAGTTGCGATGTCATGCCGAGAGAGCGAAAACAATAACTTACCGACGTGTTGGTGTATCTTTCGTAGATATGTACGGGTCTATTATTTATCACGAGGCGCGTCCCAATCGCATTAATTCCTTAACACCAGACACACCCACTCCGGGCTGTCACCTGGAGAGAAGTCGTTTGCCTGTGTGACGAAGGCCTATGATTCCCATGGGCAGCCTGAATGTTTATCCTGATAGCCAGGGGTCAGTGGACGAGCAATACATATTCTGCTCGGGAGGCAGGACCTGGATGAACGTCATTGGCTAATGTGTTTCCACGAGGTTCGCAGTGAGATAAACGATGGTAGATGTGGGAGATAGTAAGAACGTTCACCTGGTTGCGCTTGGTATTTTTGTTTGGTATTTTTTTCATCGTATGGTGTATGGAATTTGCTTGGGTATCAACAAATCGTTTAGCTAAAATATGCGAGTGTGTCTGTGGGTGCTTCTGTTTTTGGCGTTCATATTTCAATAGAGTTTGCGCAAAGTGATCATCATTTGTTTCTGCATGGCATTCCTTAGCTCAAATTATCTCTTCAAAACTAATAGTGGGGTCTCTTGTACTCAGTATTTGTGTTCTTACAAGAAAAAAAAAAAACAACAACGTTAATGCAACGTTAACCCTGTTTTATCTTTTTCTTCTTGTTTTTTTTTTGCAGCGTATTTATTTTTATATATGGAATTGAGTACGCGGTTTTTAGACCGACATCGGAGGTCCCGACAAAAAAAAACGAAATATAGAAAGACAGAAGAGTCGAGAAAGACAGCCTACGAATTAGTCGTGCTCCTTTTGCCACGACGAGTTAAAGTTGCTCGAGCGTTTGTCAGCTTTATATTGCTCTATAGAATCCGCGATTGCGGTGTCTTTTTTTTCTTTTTTTCAGTGAGGTAAAACAAAGAACAATGTACATTGCTTTGCTGCTTTTTTGTGCATATTAAGTCGTGACAAGCGATATATGGGCCCATGAGGACCGCCAACTGGAACCGCCGATGTCCGCACCTATGCCTCGCCGTTCCCAAGAGGTCAATATGCATGGAACTTTTCTCTACCGGTAGTCTAGATGAATATATAAACTCTATGTTTTAAGGCTCATTTAATTTTATGATCGTGTACGGGCGTGCGTGCTCACATGCCTTCGTGTGGGTAAAAATGCTGCCTGGATAAAATTATTAAAATACTATTACTTTTTTGAGTGACTGCTCTCTCACATTAATATGTTGTATTTGGGAACATTGCTGTGCTAAGGGCGGTAATATTTGGTTTCAGGAAATCAGTGACAAAAACAGCAGAACAATATTATTTTAGGCACTTCCAGATACTAACCTTCTTGTTTCATTTTTGTTGGATACAGCGTGACTGCAACTCACAACGAGGTTTTCTTGTATTTCGCTCAAAAATATATTAATATACTTATTGTGTATAAACGGAGATCTTGTAACTTTTTATTTAAACATTTTATTTGTGTCTTGTCATAGTATTCAAGAAGTTAGGCGCCGAGCAAAGACTAAACTGAGAAATATATTCAAGATCGAATATGTGAGAAAATAGAAATTCTGCACTCTATCTTCGGCTTCCTTTAAAGTCATGTCATGACAATATAGAAGAAATCAATTTTCTTTCGTGTATTCAATTCCAGTATTAATAGAACCAGAGTGTGTTTTTGAAGGTGAACGAACCTAAACATTTATCAAAAGGTCAGTTCTTTGCGTTCACAGAAAGTAGAAGACCCATAATGGTGGCTGATCAAAAAGGGTTCTGTTAGACAAGACAAGACATTACTTGCCCAATCGCCAGATAACGATTGCTTTTAGTCTTGATTTCTCAGATGTAGGTTTGCACTAAAACCATGAATATGTAAAACAGTTGACCAGTTAAGCACCCTGAAAAAGAAACGAAAAGTAAATGTTTAGTGAACAAGTTGCGCAGCCTGATTTTTGTGTTGTGTCGCTCGTCGTAGGCAGCTATGTACATAACGCGTTACTAGTAAATGCTTACTTCCACCTAATTATTTTTGTCGTAAAGAGTAACATGTTTAGTTACATTTTTAGAACCGGAACGAGTAAGGTACTTAGTTACTTTTAATTCCAAGTAACGAGTAACCGTATTGCGTTATATTTGAGGAGTACCGAGTACAGCAACGTTTAAGCAGCCACGTCTTTATTCTAACCCGAGTATGCGTCTATTGCGACCGAGACAGATGGGCGACCCGAGAAACCACGAAGGAGTATGACAGCATAGCAACATTTATCGCTGAACACGTGAGTTGAACTCTGCAGCTGGGAATGTCCTTCACCCAGAGAACACAAGAAGATTCGTTGGTTGAACACTCTAGAATCGTGTACGGTCAGAATGTAAACACGGAGTTCGCCATCGCGGGAAGGCAGATAACCCATTGTCTACTTCGAACGTTAGAAGCAAAGAGCACCATATAGAGACGCAAATTCCTTATTCACCAGCTCTTGCTGAAGCACAACACTGGCGTTCTTTCGAGGGCGTAAGTAGAACGACTCTTCAGCGTCTCCGGAGATGCAGTTCTCAAGGAAGCGGGAAAACACCTGATGAAACTTTGGAGAGGCAGCTACTGCCTAAGCGCCACGATAACTGTAAAAAACAAAATAAACAATGAAACAAAATCAGTTGTGTATTTGGTCGTAAAAGTAACGAGAAAAGTAACTCGTAAGTTTTGAGTTAAGGCTACGCGTTCCTTTTGAGAATCGATAATGAGTAAATCATTTAGTTACTTTTTGAGCGAGTAACGTTTCACGGTATTTAACTACTCTTTTGGGTAACGTGTACACGTCAGGTCGCAGAAGTTATAATATAAAACTAGCAATATAAAAGCATCATATTGTTTTCACAACATGAATACCAATAGGAAAGAGGTTTGGCTAAATAATGTAGTGCTCTGTTGTGCGCAGCACCACTATTTGATAAAACATTTCATTGGAAGTGCGGAGGAAAATCTAAGCATTTGTGACAAACAAGACGTCACCAGAGCTGAGGAAACGTAGGGCCACCTTTGCAGACACAACCTTCAGATCACGTCAAGATGTGATTCAGTCCAGTCTAGAAGTCCCGAGAAGTCGGCCATACCTGGGGCATTACTTGACAGCCGGCTCTTTTCTGCGAAAAATGGTCGCCGTTTGCCCTCGCTTCAAGGTTATCGGATATTCGATCACCCCCGTGGTTTTCTCTCTATTTGTGCGGCAGCGTCAGAAGGATCAAGATTCCGCGGACAAAGATCTCCTAACATGAGATCTATGGCTCTTGTTGCAGAAGCCCCTCCGTGCTCCACTTTCATACTTACCGTAATCGGTCATCTCGGATACCCTACGCCGATTGGAGGCTGCTTTCAGCATTGCCGAAGCCAAAATAGACTTTTTTGTTGTATTACGGATATTATGTTTTTTTTTAAGATTGCTTTGTTTAGTTGGAAAAAAATATGTCGTTGTTCTTGGCGCCTGGCGGGCGGCTTGTGATTGATCAAATAGATCACACGGTTGAGAACGCTTGCTTTCAGAACACTTTTCATTTGCTGCTCGTAACCTAAAGTTATCAACTTTAAAAACTACAAAAACATATTGTCTCAACTATACCTAAAATAAACCTGCGCTTAAGGAAAGTGTGTGCCGAACCCAAGCAAATATATAACATTTCTAAACTAGGCGTAGCTTATTCACTAAAACTAGTCAAAGGTATCTAAATTATCTTGATCTGTTCTACGCTATAAGGTGTTTTTTAATAAAAGTCAATATTGCGACTTGATATTTTTATTGAACATAAGTGCCAGTTGTTTGAACGTTGAGTAACGTCAGCCAACAAAGTGTATCAAAATTTTGAACCCGACAAAACTACAAAAACATCAAGAGTAATTCAAGCATCCTGTTGGTTTTAATATATTTATATCATTCCTCTCTTTCATTGGTCTTTCTTAATTTAGAGTTCAGTCTTCCAGGGAGCTGAACTTACCTCGGAATTCAAACGCCCCAAAGTTAATAAAATTCAGCTGACTTTGGAGAATTTCCAAAGTCAGAGGGATATTTTAAGTCTAACGTTGGAGTGGGAAAATGACCAAATCTGTCATATTTTTGAGATCAGAGAGAAAGTGGAGTTGAGAGAGTAACAGCTGTATTGCGCAAGCCTATATGACTCATCTTATGTGTGTGCAGTCAAAAATATTCCGATTTAAGTACACGTCTCAGAATAGAGCTGTGCTCATTTTGCTCGCTTCTTGTGCGAATTTTTATCTGAAGCGTAATTGCATACTAGATTCTTGCAACACTCTAAAAATAAAAAAAGCTGCGTTATAGTTCCTCCTGATATGTTTCTATCGCATTTATCTCTGTGCAACGACATTCTAGTGTTTTCACACTAGTTTTTACTGCCACTAACCTCCCCTAGGCAAACTTTTAATGTATATTTTGCTGACAAATACTAAATACATTTTTTAACAATAATTATTGCGCTGTAGCACCCTTCTCTTTAGAAGCGAATTTGTTTCTAGTATTTTTGTTATAATATAATTTGTTGTTTTGCTATCTGTTGACAAGTGACCATATATTTTAATATGCGATTGGTCGAGATGGCTGAGCCCTATCACTTTGAAAAATTCGAGAAGGCTCAAGCAGTGGTCGAAGTCTGCCAGACCTAATTGGTACCATTCAGCAAAAAAGTAAGTCCAACATTTTCGTCGGTGCCAGTAGTCTCGAGATTGTATATGCAAGAAAGATCCATGCAGACTGTCTGCGAAGGGGTGGTTTCTAAGGGGTGAATACTGGTGATTCCAGAGAAGCTTGGAGATTATGTCTTGAAGCGTTTACACGATGGTCAATAAGGTAATAGAAAATGCAGAGCAAAATCTAGAGTCTGTATGGCGGCTTGGATTAAGTTCCTAGCTTGGTAGCTTACTAACCAACAGTCAAGTAAGTGGCAAACGGCGGGACCAAAACGCTGATCCCAGCGTTTTGACCGTGGCAGAGAGTCGGCGTTGAGTTTTGTTAAAATAGAGGTTGCCATTATCTCATTGCCGTTGATCACCTCTCTAGGTATCCAGAAGTCGCTCTTTTGTCATCGACGAATAACGCCAGTTTCAGTCTATATTTAAAAATCTTTTTGCGAGACATGGCGTTTTCGAGGTTGTAGTATTCAAGAATAGAGCGCAGTTTGCATCGGGAGAGTTTAAAGCATTGCTTGTGAGTACGTCTTCGTGGCGTAACATTAAGTCCAAGGTACGGTCAGTCAAACGGAGAAGTAGAGAGGATGTTCAAAACGGTGAAATTCCTAATGGCAAAGGCGGATGACACCAACCTTGCATTACTAGCTTATAGGGACGCTCCAGAACCCTTTGGGAAATTCCGAGGGGAACTACTGATCGGCAGGCGTCTACAAACAAACTACTCTTCCGCGGAATCCCCAAAGTCCAGTACCCCGAGCGGTCAACCTGAACAATGTCCGAAACCAGGACCGTGAGCTTCGAAAACGCAGCGACGACACTTCGACTTGTCGCCATGCAGAACGCAAACTTTAAACCCTAAAAATAGTAGCCTCAGTTTGTGTAAAGGACTGCAAGTGGGAGGTCACCCCACCTCGGCCAGCCAATAGATCAGTCTTACGTGGTCGAGACGCTCTCAGGAGTGATTCGTTAGAGAAATCGCAGGTCTCTGATTTTCTTGAACCCTGCGCAATTTCGTCCAGATAGTTCCTATGGCAGTTACTATGTTACAAAGATAGTGGAAAACCGGTCGGGGTACAACTATTGCACAATTTCGGTTGCGTGCTACGCCTCACACTTGTGTGTCACGTGACGGTGCTTTGCCGGCTACGCCTTCAGATTATGTGTCCCGGTACCGACACGTTGCCCGAAAACCGAAACACTACGAAGCTGGCAGGGAGTTTGCTCAGTAGATGGTCACTTGCTCGAAGTGTTTGTTTTCTGCACCTGGCAGATGGTTCTGTACAATGAAACAGAACCTAGGAGCTCTGTTTGAAAGTGTTAGTTTTTTGCTCCTAGCAGTTGCGCGACTGAAGATTGTTACGATATAGTATTACAAAAAAGGGGAGTGGAGGAGGTGTTGCGAGAGCGCATGTGAATCATCCCAATTTTTCTAGAAAGGGAGTCACATGATTCGGCGGTGCTATCGGTATAGACAGGCTACGAAAAAATAGACGACTCTTTGTCGTTCTCCGCCGCTACCGGAATTTGTGTGGGTCATTCTTGCGACTGCCAGACAGCCCCTCAGAGCGGCGCAAGTGATAACGCGACAGATTGCATTAAAGGGGACATTTCATAAATGCGCCATTCGTTACGAACTATTTGTATGTCTATGATAATTTTAGATTTTCATTTGTTCAAACGTTTATCATTTTCACACCCAAATGTAATAAGACAAAGAAAGCGTGCCTGTGTCTACTGTGTTGTTTATCTCATGTCTCTTTTGTCACTCGGCAAATGTCATCTCTGGTCGGGGTACAACTTTAAGCCTGAATACCAAAGGTAAAATGGGATATGACTACTTTTTAGAGCGCAGCTCTTAGGCGCCCGCTTCCGGCTTGAGCGGCGTCGCCGTCGGTGTCGGCGTAACCGCGCGTTGCATTATGGGAAGTTTCCCATAATGACGTCACGAGGGTTACCTTCGTGAGGGTTACGAGGGTTACGAAGGTTACTCTCACCAGGGTTACGAGGGTCACCCTCACGAGGGTCACGAGCGTTACCCTCACCAGTGTTGTGAGGGTTAGTTACCCTCAAAAGTGTTACCCTCACGAGGGTCACGAGGGTTACTCTCACGAGGGTCACGAGGGTTATGAGAGTTAGCCTCCCGTCCCCCTCCCCCCTCCCTGACGGTCACGTGACGCGACGTCAGGGAGTCACGTATCCCTCAGTACCCTTCCATCCTGCTCCTCAAGAGCTGCGCTAAAATCCGGCGTTACAGGGAGTTGTAAACGGCTCTCACTTTTTTGTTCTGGGATTGCAATATTGGTGTACATATTTTTAAGAAAATGTAAACAATTCACACTGGGACAACACAACGACATCTTTCAATGATGTGGTTGTGTTGCCCCAATGTTGATTATTTATTCTTTCTTCATCCATCACCTGCACCAACATGCTCTTCTGCCAAGCAAATTTTTTTTTTTCTGTTCATTAACGAATCTAGGCAATTCTGGTTTCTACAGACGCTACCGGGAAAAAACCGAAAACGTGCACCAATACGAGAGGCGCATTTCGCAATGCGACGAAGAACAAAATCCCAACGTTATCAAATTATACGATAAATAAAAACGTTATACTTAATTAAAAAGAAAAAAACACGGGGGAACGGCCGCGGTTCGGTCAACTAAATTTACAAGCGCAAGGCTGAAATGCGTAGCGGTTTGGGGGCCCGACGGCCCGCGCTCCTCTGTGCTCTCGCAGTCTCCGTACTCCTGACGAGGCTTAGCGAGGATTAGGGCAGATGGCTTCGCGGGTGGCCATTTGGCAAAATTAATAGGCCACCGAGGCAGGAGAACGGGCCTGCTTTATAATTGCCACCGCCAACCTTTAATAACTTTGCGACCCCGCGTTAACCCCAGGCTTCGTAAGGAGCCCGTTTTATGACCCTACCATCTTTCTTCAGGATTAATTGGGTTGTCTTTTTGTCTTTTTTTTTTTTATTTAGTAGTAGCTTTTGACGTAAGAGGCGGTGAGGAACACATTCCACGGCACAATTTTTTTTTTTTTGTTTTTAGCACGCACAAAAAACTGAAAAGGTTCTTTTTGTATGTTAATTAAAACATTTCTGTGGAAATACACGAAGTTTGCGTTTTAGCATTTTGACTCTGGATGAAATGTCTGTTTGTAGCGTGTCTATTCGAGCGTCTCGAAACGTTTCATTTTATTTTATTTTTAATATATATATATATATATATATTTATTTATTTTTTGTTTTGTTTTTTACTACCGCTATTTCAAGGGATCTCCAACGTTAGTAACTGGCTTAGGCATTTTAGTATTTAATAAAATGGGCCGAAATCACTGGTGCCGCCACTCTTCTTCTCGAAGAAATGTGTAAGCATTTCGTGCAGCGGTTATGTAAAACAAAGCATGGTGAATGCAGCCTATCGGCATTATACGGCGGGGTGAATATTCCCCAAACTCCAGTTCTCCCTGCTGAACGCAGATGAGGTGACTTTGCGTGTGCATAAACGACGGCTGCGGCACAGGATTGGGTGGTTATTGAGAGCGACGGCGTGACGTAGCAGCACCTAGCAGGCGAGGTGCAGCGGGAGGCAACAAGACTAGGGAGTACTTGGATCGCCGGCGGGAAACCGCGAGGCGACATGTACGGGTGGCCCAAGCCAAGGGGGATACTATTTTGTAATGAGCCATCCGTAGACTGTCGCCACGAATCTGCGTTAAGGGGGAGGGGGGGGGGGGTGGCAACGCGCGCCTTGGTGATCAACGTTACTGGAACGGCTAACTTGACTAGCTCCGAGGAAAGAGTGAAACGCCGCAATTCACTGCCGAATAACTGCGCTTTTGTTGCAGCACGCCCGACCCGTTCGGTCTGTCTTTTTGATACCCTTGGATACGCCTTTAAACACATCGTTTCTGTAGGTTCACAAAGTGTATTATGAACACCTGTTGCCACTCTGATAATGTCCTGATTGAGACAACATTTCCTGGAATTTTTCAGGTAAATGAATGCCCGCCCCGCCTTCGTAGTTTTGGCAGTCTTCGACATTCGGCACCAAAACAAGCAAGCTCGAAGAAATGACTGCGTCTATCGTGATTTTCGGCTCATGAACTGCTGTGTTTTGATTGTTTGCGGACTGAAATACCGTGAACTTCCATTTCCTGCTGTCCTGTGTTTGTGTCGGAAGATCAAGCATAAACTGCTGCGTACATTCCACAGACGCATTAGGAAAGAATACCAATTTGAAAACGTCTTCGTCATTTTAAGGAGGCGGGTTGTTTTGTATTTGAAGTCGGCAACGTTGAGAACTACTAGTAGAAGATCTGAAGGAGCGTAAACGGCTGAGTTATTCCTCGCGTGTGTTTCATACGTGTGTGACAACCTCGGTCCCTTGCATGTGCGTGCCATTCCGGAGACGTTTGCCTAAGGGAATAAGAAATTTCAAGACGTCACTTCCGATCAGTTGATCAGCGCGGATTAGATATTTGTGTGAATGTGTGGTAGGTATTAGTGTATATTCAAACGATGCATCTTTTTGGCGAATCTTGAGTCTCGAAACGAAGTTTCGGGAAACAAATAGCCCGTGTGAACGTGACCGAAAAAGTGGCGCCTCTCCTAAAATGGTTGCGCGTGCTCCTCGCTTCTGGAGCAATATTTTGCTGAAACCTCGCCGAGGCGTTGCAATCACCTGAAGGGGAAACACGAACCATGCCGATGCCCGCTCGACTTCGCTATGACGCGTGATCTTCAAAGCAGAGCAAGCTCTTGGAGGAATCTGATTTTTGGCCGATTCCGTGTCCGAGCCAAATCCGAAAACAAAAAAAAGCAAACATGGCGGCGAGCGACAAGATTAGAAGCGAGTCGTACGGGTGTGGTTGCTGCGTTGGTTGTGCGGTGCAGATTCATCAACAGTCGCGACGAGTGCAAGCACTGCATATAAACGTGATAAACGAGGATAACTTTCTTTTAACGGTGTCAAAAGGTCCACAATCCTTCGCGATCATGCTCCTGTTTTTTGACGTTCACGCTCTTTCCCGAGTTTGGAAGGATTCGTAAGCGCAGTGATTTGAATCTGACGAAGTTGATAAAGCGGTATTAAGAAATCGGACAATGTATTTTGTTAGTTTTCCTGTGACAAATATATGGCAGCGTTGATCGAAAACTCCTGCGCTGACAGCGCATGCGAGCTCGTGATTGTGGATACTTGTCATAGACAAATATGAGAGACATCATTAATAACATAAATTCTGTTTTATTCTAGTATTACGCGAACAGAATATTGGAATCGGAAGCTGGACCCATAGCTAAGCAACTATGCTCCCATTCGTTGCATTTTACCGTCTAAAAATGAAAGAAATCTTAAGCATGCATATTTACAAACATGGGGTTACAGCAAGATCTACCGGCAGAGTTCTTTTTTTTTTTTTTAATCTGCGCAAGGGCCGCCGACGTGCTGCCAATCGCCTGATTTTGAAAGAAAAGTAGACTCCCGACCTTGCCCAGAGCTTGGCTGACCTTGAGGGCCGGACGAGCTGTGACAGAAGCGCCACCATGCTCGCACGAACGGAGGGGGCCGACATTCTGAAGCGCGGCTATTGCGGAGCTTGTCAACAGAGCCGATCTAGTAACGCTTGATGGTGATGCACCCTGTCATCCCTCCACCGCGCGGCGTTGAAATTCGAGAAGAAGACGTCGCCGCCGATCTTCGGTTGCTAGGTGCTACGTAACGACGTCGCTTCCTATACCCAGCCAATCCAGTGAGGCCTCTGTTGCTATGCGTCCTATCGCAAAGCCTCTCGAAGTATGTACGCCGCCGGCATGTCCCAGCGTTTGCATCAGGTTTTTTTTTATTTTTTTTTTTTTGACATTGTCACAGCCAGTGGGGTCTCTGGCGCCATCCGTAGCGACGTTCCGAACTTTGTATACGTGTTCTCCATACCAGTCCAAGGCATGCGCATCTACCAGGGCACTAGTGCTAACATAATTATACCAATGTGGACTATTAAAACCTAGCCTCACGAATACGGTATGTGTTGCGTCATTTAAAACAACGTATATTTTATGCATTCGTCTTGGAACACTTTCCACTTCGAGCTATGTTATTTTAATTACAGTTAAGATTGTATATACATAACAGCAGTGTATAAGTGCCTAAAGTCATACAAGTTAAAAATTGTTTCGCTTCTTTTTTTATTCGCGAAAACTTTAAATTCCGAACGAAAACGCCAATAATCGATTCATTCTTATTAATTGTATTGACCTCTTTACCGAAATATGTATGTGGCTTAGGGCTCACAGAATCTTAGAATATTGTTATTATCCTTTCTGTTGCAATTCATATCTTTCATGACATGACTTCTTAAAAAAAAATAACGGACGACCTCGATGTATTATGTGGATTTTATTTCCCAAGAAAGCATTCATACGAACTGCAGGATTTTAAAATGCACACATTTGGGGACTAGAATGATTAATGCACTTGCGGTACATGGTGCATTCCTTTTGCTTTAATTTTAAACAATTTTGCTATTGTGGCCTTCGTTTGTGCTTTTATATTGATTATCTTTGAATTTAACAACCTGGAAAACTAAGCAACCTTATCATCGCTGCTTTTTGTATATCTTGGCTATAATGCCTTGTGATCCCACAATTAATACACAGTTCACAATTTTAGTAAACAATGTTTTTTTAACGAGCTTTTTATTCATCTAGGTAGTGTCCTGAATGTTCCAGTTTGTGTGCAGCGTGCTTACTAACGGCTCATGGAGGGCTGTGGCCTCAATTGATGCCAGAGAAAATAAACTTAAGACTTCAAAGTTTTGTTTAGGACTGTGGCGAATCTGGGCAATTTTCATATGGAGGTTAGAACTTAGAACAGGTGGGCAATAACACTCGTATTCTAGGTTTGACTCGAAACTGCTCTAAACTCACACCGGCAAAGAAAACATGTGATTCGCAAATCATGACTTGCGGACCGATCTCAATTTTTGACTCTTCATGAGTACCTCAAGCAGGACACTAAACCTCAAAAGGTAGCGTATTTTGGGGTTTAATCAAGGTATGAAAGACCAAACGTCAAGCATTATACACTTCACAGTTTTCCTGACCTCACACAGTTTTTTAATGATTTGTTCAGTGTTCAGGCTTTTCAGGAAGATAAGTCAAAAACAATTTATGCGCTAAATTTAACTGTAAAGTGATTCCGCCAAATTTAGTGGTAAAGGGTGGGCGGGCGGACGGATGGACGGACGCATGGCTCAACCCTATGAATCGGGCGGCGACTGGCGCAACCTACACCGTGTTTTTTTTTTTATATTTGTTTAACATAGAGCTATATGTCTCAAGATTTATTCCAAAAAAAGCTATATACGATCCTTGTGACGGAAGCGCCTCTATACCACCTTTTGTCCACAGCTTCCACCCTACGGGTCTCGCGGAAGGGAATAAGAAAATATTCATACTTCACTCTACCTATGCCACCAGTCAGATAATCACTTGTTGGTTATTTCCATATTCCCCATGTCTTACATGATGGGAAAAACAACTCAGAAAACGTGGACTACGAAGAAGATCAAACATGACAGGACAATTTTGTACTCGCCACTTAAGAATTTTAATGAAGAAAACAAAGACAGAAAAAAAAAACATTCACAGTATCTCAAAAGATTGCACACAAACAAAGAACCACACTGGCCAACCATAAAGCGTGTCAGTAATCTACATCTCTACCCGTTCAATACGTGACTCATTATTCCCCTCGTGCTTTTAT
Source organism: Ixodes persulcatus (assembly GCA_013358835.2). Taxonomy (NCBI): domain Eukaryota; kingdom Metazoa; phylum Arthropoda; class Arachnida; order Ixodida; family Ixodidae; genus Ixodes; species Ixodes persulcatus. Next base: position 266,815 of record JABSTQ010010303.1, on the reverse strand, counting down.
TACCTCAACATCAGCTGTAAAAAAGAGCGTTTCCATTTGTAGACGATTCTTTCGTTTTGTGTGAGGGGGCAGAAGAAGACGTGACACGGCATTTTGTTTTAGACACCTTCGAAAGTGGGGTGGTTGCCTGAGGTTCACGTGTGAGTGGCCAAATGAAGAGGTTCTGCAGTCTCTTGACTTGACGATGTGCCTGGGTGACAAAGCTGTAAGTAGGTCGTTTTGTCCGCGTACTAAAAAGACGATTCCGGATTTTAAATCTTCCAACACGAATGTGGTAAAAAGTGCCATAGCGGTGTCGTGGCTTGTGTCGACCCTCAAAAATAATATGCCCACAAGATCACTGAAGGTTTTGGAAGACAAATTGGTAGACTGAAAAAAGACGGGGTTAACGTCGGCACTCTTAACGCAAGTAGCCAGCACACTTAAAAAAATAAAAAAAAAACTGATGGGGTAGGGACGACGAAGGCTTAAAGGAAAAGAAGCTCAAGGTGGTGGTTACCTTGAGCTTTAGGTCACCCATAACTTGAGGCAAGTAGGTGGCAGATATAGAATACCGGTAGTCTTTTCGGCGCCCCGAAAAATGAGCCAGCTCAATTTCAGTGTTGGTGTGGGGGCAGATGGTCGTTCCAACGCAAAGAGCGCCAAGGCGGACAGAAAACGTTTTGTCACTTGTGTCCCGTGTGTAGAGTGTAAGATCTCTTTGTCATGTAAATGGTGCTATGTGGAAAAAACAGGAAGCTGTTTGAATGATAGATAAAGAGAGCATTCGTATTCGCTGGGAGCCGCGGTTGGGGCCTATTGCCTAATACTTGCAGAGATTGCAAATGTCGGCCTGACTATGGCAGGGTCAGGATTCTGGGCACACACGGGAATAGGGTGACAAGAGAGATTATAGAGGCCTTCCACATTTTGTTTTATAGGCATTTATGAGAACGACGTAGAGTCACGTAGTGAACGGGTAGAAATGGAAATTACTGACACGCTTCACGGTTGTGGAGTGTGGTTCTTTGTGTGCAATGGTTTAAGATACTATGTATGTTTTTTTTTTGTTCGTTTTGTCTTTGCTTTCTTTATAGTCCGCGCTTTCTGAGCTGTTTTACCATCATGTATAACGTCAACCAACTGGCCCAGGTCACCAGCTTATTGACGATGTCTATTTTTCTCTCACTATACCGAAATCCCAGTACGTTTGTTAAATTAGTTGCCTCCCGATCTACTACAGGGTGAAGCCCATTACTGTAAAGTATCAAATACTCGACCGTCTTGTCCTCAACTCCACAAACTCCACACATCGTATCTACTCCATAATATCTAGCTATATATGTCTTAGTCTGCAACGCTCCCGTCCTCGCCTCGAACAACAAGGACCTCACCCTAGAATCGTCAAAGATGGCCACCTTAGTACTATCCTTCTTAAGCGATCTATACATTTCGAGGCCGATTTATTCTGCATGCCTGCTTCCCATATTTCCCTATTAGTTTCTTTCGCTCTTTTCTTAAGCGTCTTTCTGCAGTTTGAAGCGTCATCTATAATTTCGCTTCAAAACTGTGCCACGTTAGTTAAATTCTGTGCTTCGAAACATATGTGTTCTATAGAATACGCTGCAGTTACCATGGCAGCTGTCCATCCGAAACGGTGGTGGGTCGAACTACGACAGCCAAGCCGTGAGGAGAAAGAGGTGGAGAAGACAGTGTAAGCAGCGTCCCGTAACTGAGCTAATCAAGTAACGTTGATGCCACCTTGGTGTCGCTTGACGCTGTTACCTCATGTGCCATGCGGACCCTACATGACACACATCCGGGGATCCGCTCGAAAACCTGTCTGATAGCGGCTGTCATCAGTAAAAGGTAACACCGAACCGTATATTATTTTATAAAGCGTAGCCCATAAAATGAACCAATGGAACCTTCGGCTGCCTCAACTACGGTGCACTTATTCTGGAAGACATTTCATTTTGCCGAAAGGGTGGAGAGCGGAAACAGAAACAACTCATTCGAATGCAAAGAAGAATGACGGCTGCGCTCTTTTGAAAGTGGCAAAGCATCAACTTTTTGTGGTTGAAGGAACAGTAAGATCGATTCAACCGGAAGCTGAAGCTGGACCTCCAACAAATTTAAATGAATAAAAATAAGAAGATTCTTTTATTCTATAATTGAGTTTTGGTGTGATTTGCATGCGGTAGAGCGTCCAGGCCGATTCAGCCTCGAAATTATGCATGCATGATCGACTACACCTTAAGGGATCTGCATTTTGCGTTTTGTTGAGCTCGTACTTACCCCGTTGCGAATTGGTTCGTGCCTCAAACTTCTGGCATTTATATCTGAAAAGGCAACCCTTTCGGAAATCCGGCTTAATTGAACAATCCGCAGATATAGCAAACGGAATTAAGTACGTAGATTATTCACGCGTTGTTTGTAATATTTAGACGTGTGCTCTTCGCGAAAAAGGCTTAAATCAATACGATGTAAAATACTGCAAAATAAGATTACAGATATATTCAGAAAACGAATTCTTCAATGGCTTCCAGGTAAACATCAAGCAGACAACTTAACTTCGATTACCATGCGTGACAAAACTATAAAGGTTTTAACTCCTTCGTGGGAAGATAATTTTTATATAAAGCAGGGCTGAACACATAATTTAATGAAAGATAATGATATAGGCGTTACAAATAAAGTCAGAAGCTTAAGGAATCTCTTCTCTAAGCCTTTTTTGAGGGCTGAACTTTTTAAATCGCCGAATAATTAATTAGTCATAAAACTGTCTCAACGATTCAGCGATGCAATGCATCCGAGTTAACGTTGAAATAAATTAGAAAAAAATTACACGCGTTCAAATGAATAAGAATGGTGCTGGAGACATTGGGTGAATAATAATGAAGTAGCTAAACGTGGGAAGTATATTATCTTAAAGTATTGTTGAATTTGTCTAAACAGCACCTCAAGGTAAACAGGTAAACCAAAAATGTTCAGCGACATTTATCTTCGAAGTGTTTTAATGCGTTATATACAGCATTTAGGAAGCAATCGTCTAAAGTTTGTTTATAACAGATTAAACAGTCGTCCTGGGAAGTGAATTAGAACCTATATTTTATCTCTTTATCAGAGAAACTAACTTTGTGAATACGTTACGCGACATAAATGTTCACCGCTAAATGTAGCATTGAAAAATTGTGTATACGTACGTGACGTCAAATTCCTCACTATATTAGGTAGAGAAACTCACTGTGTACATAGCTCACGTGACATCATCATCCGAGAAAAACAGTGCCCCGTATTTATAACAAACAGAATGGAGGAATGGCCGCGAAATATGATAACATAAGTCAAGTGTAGTCCGAGTAGTGAAATTTATGTAGTTAGTTAGTGCGATCCTCTTGTTCGACTATGGTTTTTAGAAGAGTAGGGTAAAAACTACTTCGTGTTTTTGTTTCTGTCATGCAATCAATTAGAGGAAACAAACAATCACAACAAAAATTAACGTAAAGTTTTTTTTTAACTATATTATTTTAGAATATTTAGTGCAAGGTATACTTGACTGCTGACGACTCCGGTAAAGTTTTCTTAAATCTTAGAAATATTTTTTTAAACGTAACTTACTTTTAAGCAACTTACATTTTAAAATTGTTACTACAGGTCTTGCTTAAATTAGTAAATCTTAAGCACCTCAATCTTTCAGTATAGTTAACATGAACCAGCTTCCAAAATTACCAAATTCGTGAAGGTATTTGACCCGTACGTTATTCTTAGAAAATTTATGAATAATTATTAATAAAATAAAACATCACTTTAGAGGGAATACCCCAATAAATAACTAGTACGCTTTTCGGAGCGCAAAGGTATTATTTTTAATGTTTTACAACCCGGTGAATAAAGTAGGCACGAATCAATTCCAAATTCAGAAAAAAAAAAAAAATTGAGTGAGCGGCGCTTGAAGCAGGACAGTGTATTTGAGAGAATGTTTTTTTTCGCACTTTTAAAATTCAGCAGAAAATGGATCAGTTTAAGACTCGGCGAAAGTGATAATTAAGGCCACGTTTCAACGAGAAACTTGCAGGTCTGAAACGTTCATTAAAATCGAAGTTGACGACTGTCGTAAATGGGGTCATGTTCTATAAAACTATGACCCCATCTCATCAATTCCAGTGTAACTTAGCTCACTCGCCGCTGTGGAGACGATAACTAATATAAACTCTCTATGTAGCCGATTTGATCAAAACAAAATGAGAGGTGGTTTGGAATAAGGTATCTCGAAATAAATGCCACACATTTTAGCGATACTGAAAATTTAGCGGCATATCAAGATAAGTGTTGAAGTTGTCTAAACTATAGCCGGTGACAGGTCAAGAACGAAGTGGAAGCTCCTCCCACCCCTTCCCACTTCAGCGAACCGAACGGTGGAGAGGAGGTCGTTTCCTCTTTAGCGTTTGCTCTGCTAAAGTGGAAAGAGGTGGGAGGAGCTTCCACTTCGTTCTTGACCTGTCACCGACTATAGTCCTTCCTTTACTCGGTCATAAAGTATTCTACAATTTATCTACCTTCAGACTCACGTAAGACAACACGTGTGTCACGCATGTTGTATGTCGTTTTAAAATTTTCTTCTGAAACAAAACAAAAAATTAAGAGAAGGTGACTCGGTTTACCGAAATAGCATAAAATATTAATTATCAACTACAGCTGGAACCGTTTTTCAGGGAAGACGACTAAAGTCTCCCTTCTGTTTTTTTATTTATCTAAAACAAAATAATAGTAAACAACATGATACGTAGCATTTTAATCAATGTTAAATACACGTTTCATCATCTAAGTTCTCGATAATAATAGTAATAAGGAATTACTTCCAGTGAAACTACATTTTCGTCGACTTGTTTCTTGGATGGTATGTACTTATGCAAACACCCACATGTTTTGGACAGATAAAATACGAACAAATATATTTCAAATAGAGAACGCCAGATAAGAATAAGTTCCAGTACATAGTACATTACAATACCACAAATTCCCCCTAACTTAATACTCATCGCGAAGTCAAATTTCGCGTATTAATGCTTTATACAGGAGGTGCCAATTTTGCCTCGAAGTATCAAAACTGGGGGCATGTTGCATGCTACACTCGTACGTCTGCAAGGAAATGTGCAGTAACACATTTAAAAATATATTCATCCAGCAGACTCCGACTGTAACTTTTGAAACTTTACCGCGCATTATGCAGCACTGGCTGTACGGAAACATGTATGCCAATAAAAATGTGCAGCCGTGCGAATCGAACCCACTAACTTGCAGTCGTCCGCGTGCGCTCATGGTGGACTTACGGCGGTACCTTATGCTACGGCTCTCAAAACATTTAATGACTGCTTTTTGATGTATAAAAGTATGGGGAATTAGTCTCATATCGACCAGGATCAGGCTATATAACAAAATATTTTGTTTTACCTTGCCATCTCCCCCTTACAAAACAAAATAATAAAGTTAATAAATACATTTTTCTGCCGTGTAAATTTCATTATTATAAGTATATATTATAATTCAGAAGTGAAAACATCGAACACTGTTTGTAAAAGGTGGTTCCTAATAAAATGGTTGAGCATCTCACACACAGGAAATAATAAAAACGTCTTGAAGCTTATAATTAGGTTTTAATTTCGCCTGACATGTTTATATAATTGTTTGATGCAATTCTAGAGTTTTTTGTTAGAAGTAAGTTTTTCTCCGATTTTCGTGCAGAACACCCTAAACCAAGCCGTCATGTTAAAAAAAACAAACAAAAAAAACATAAATTTGTTTATACCTATGATTTCTTGAAGACCTTGTGGATACCTAATTTTCGGTAATGGAGATTTAATTACTGATTATTCACGCGCCCCAAACTAAATTTTCAGAACTTTTTCGTCCCTTCGCCTTTCTTCAGCAATGAAGGCAGTCACTAGGGGTTACGTAGTTCTTTCGCGTCTGTAAGTAATCGTTTTGCTTCGCTGTTGTTTCATATAAAAAGGTTTTAAAATATTGAATCTACCATTAGTAATAAAATGCAGTTCAAGCAAAAAAACTGTATGTTAGACGTCAGTGCCGAGAAGCTCGAAATTGTTTACAAGCAAAATGTTCTCAGCGAAAGTTACCAGTAGTTACTGCAATTATAATTTTAAACAAATATTTACAATGGTTTTTTGCATTAAAGATTTTTGACTGCGTGGTTTGGCCAGTCATTGTTAGAGTTTCTTCTGTAACCTTATTAACTTAAGAAGGTATCGCTGGTAATATACATAAAAATACACCTAGACCGCCGGTTTAGAGCGAAAGAATACGCATAAGCCGACATTACAGTAGTGTGTATTGCTTAATGCTGAATGTATACATATGACACATATCCTAGTGGTAAAATAACCTCAGAGCAGACATGTACAAATTACTCAAAAAAGGTAGTTAAGTTAGGTTACTGAGTATCGACGCCAAAAGTAATTGGAGTAGAGTAGAAATTACGCATGTGTAATAGTAATTGAGTAAACTACTAACTACTGTAAAAAAGTAGCGAGTTACTTCGAAGTTACTTTCGAAGTTACTTTTTTATATTTTTGCGGTAGCAAAATGAACAGCAGTTTTGATCCGTGAAAAACCGAGCGAGCCTAAGATAAATGCAGTCGTTTTATGGCTTGCGTTTTCACCAAAATAGTTTATTCGCTCGCAGAAGCAATTGTCTTTTTCCTCCTAAAGACGTCCCCAGCCAAGCTCAAAAGACGTTCCACCGACGCGCTGGATGGAAAGGCAACGTTGAATTTGAGAAACAGTCTGTGCAGGGTCGGGTAAGCAACTGTCGGCATCTTAGGTGTCCATGACGAAACATGTGAGGTTTTCTTCGGCTATAGGGTCTTTTATAACAAACTCTCCTCCTGTTTTCTTTTTTCTTCGGCAAGTTGAAATTGTTCTGACTGGCCTTTCTTTATCCCCACGACGTTCGGAGGGTACGCTGAGCAAGTGCACCTGACCGTCAAGAGTTCAAGTCTCGCGCCACGACGATGAGATCATCCGGACGACTGCGCGTCTTGTTGCAGTGCTAATGCTACGATACTGAAAAAAAAAATTGTTTTGGTTCAACAGAAGATGAAACGTATACTTCGCCGCTGACGCCGGGTCCAACAAAAAGATTTCCCGAAGGTGACTCGCAATCCTCGCCGGCGACTACGGTATTCTGACGCGCCAGACGCGCCAGGCACGCCTGACAAGTAAATCGTTTTCAACAAAGAGGTCTCCATTGCGTGGAAGGTCGGAAGGACGCAAAGGATTACGTGAACGAGCATCGTCGCTCGTACAGTTGCAGCTTGAAGCGGGAACGTGCTCCCATGAACGGATTATCCGTGTCTGCGTTTGTGTGGGGGGGAGTCCGGCTTTGCAAGGGAGTATGCACTGACGACGAAGCGACCATGGGAACATGCGCCCAGCTGCGAGGTCATTTCAGTGGCGCCTCCCGTGGAACTCCCAAACCACTTCACGCAGAACTCACTAAAGGCACACAACATGAAAACAACAACAACTCTGAGAGTGTCCCCGTCTTTCGCGGTTGCAGCTGGAGGCGCAGCGCCTTCGTGTATTACCGGATTAAGTCAATACCCGACCAAGGCTTGTTAAGCGTATCTGCCTACGTTCGTGCGCGCCGGTGTTATGTTTTGGCTGCTCGTCACCACCTTGGCCCAAGGACGCCTGTGATGCAATTTCTACGGCTGCCGAGTATAAGCGCGTGGGAACGGAAGGTGAGGGGCCCCTTGTTCGGGAATGCCACTTCATCTGAAGGCATCTTATTTATTTATTTCGCTCAAACTTTTGTGATGAGCAAAATTAGCACTAGATTTCGAAAGTAGTTAGTAATTTGAGTAGAAGTTACCTGAAAAATGTAGTTAAATTAAACTAATAATTACGCAAATAAAGTTGTAATTGAAAGTTACCAAGTTACTCGGAAAAGTAGTTAAACTACAGTAGTTTGAGTAGAGTAATTGAACTACGTCCAAGTCTGCCTCAGAGAGAAATGCACATCCGTATTAGAACCTTAAGCAATCATCTGTTGCACGGTCGGTAGGGGTAAATATTCTAAACTCTCTCTGTGTTCTACTACGTTAGAGAAACTGATCGGTAGCCTTCTCAAGGAACCGCATAAATTAATTTCTTAACGCACCTCGCTAAAAACGTCTAGAGGGGTTCTAGAAGTCATTGATTTTGGTGCATCAAAGTTATAAAGAAGGCTGTGTCAACAGTGCCGTACTACGGCACTTCACCCGCGCCTACAAGTGCCGTCCGCGAGTCGGACGGGGCGTGTATCACTGGGGAGCTCGTTAACACCCTTTCCCGCCTGCGTTAACGCCGCTTCGCGGTGACAGTATGCGGCTGCTAATCACAAAACTATTAACCCACTTGTCCCCGCCATAAACGCCGCTTTGCGGCGTCCAGCAGACAACCCAAGCCCCGCCGTCCCCCATGCACCTCCGGAAAGGAAGTCCCATACCATTTTGTTCAGCGAAGTTTCGTCGACAACATTCATTTTTTCCGGTGTTAATCGTAAAAAATAAATGTCATAAATATCGCCAATTGCTACGACAAAACAAAAGTACGAGAAAAAAAAAAAGTGTGCCAGCACGGGGGATTGTACCCGGAACAGCTTGCGTATGACGCAGATATCTTATCACTACCCTACGCTACCATCTTCAAAAGTCTCGTTTTGACAATTCGTTTTATACGAGACTTTCTGACGGTACTTGAACGCGTGAGTGGGGTACCGTCGGACGGCACTCGAACCCTCTGCAAGAGTGTCGTCGGACGGTACTTTATACACTACTTATAAAGAATGAGCTTGCAAGAGTAAAAAATAATCAACTCAGAGCGTGCACTTGCTACCTGCGGTGGTAGTCTGCAGGTGAAAGTCCATTGGGTGGAGAACTAACCAGAGATGTTGGTAGCTGTTAATATATTGCCAAATGAGCCCGACAAAAAAAAAGTTTCTTATTGCTTTCGTTTTCGTTTAGTGTGTTTTAATATTAAAAATATCAAAGCCACGAACTACACAGAAAAATCCCTTGCTGCCTTTAACTAAAATACACCGTCTGCTATTGAAGATTTCTACATACGCCCTCGCTCTGGTCGGTCTCTATCATCCGGCTGTTGCACAATTAGACTCCTCTCGTTTTAAAACAGACGCGATAGGAATCAAAATCTGTCTTACTTACTCTTTACTTTTTGCGCAGGTTAGTTTGTTATTTGAAATGTTGATTGACACAATGCCTCTGTATAACTTCTGCGCTCATTGTGATAAAGAGCCAAACTATGCGGTCCCTTCAAACGGCCAAAAGTGTATTTGGCTCAGTTTGTAGTTTTTGCCTTGAACGAAATGTATATGAGTTAAATTTTTGACCAAGGAAGAAATACATTATTCGTTCGCATGCCGTCTCCCGTAAAAAAAAAACACCGTTTATCTTCCCACAATCTATTACCTAGAACATGAGCAACGCTCCCGCACAAATCATCCTGTTGTTGAGAACAGACATTAAACAACTTACGTTGCTTCGCCTGTGATATTGGCATTGCTTTAAACCCAACACCAGAGAGACTATAAAATCCTTGGCAATTTGCAAGAAATAAAAACAATACCAGAAAGTGAATTAAAATATAACCAAATCTGAGCATTTTATTTCCGTTCAGCTTCACTCTGCGTGAAACATGGATTTCATGCATAGGCAGTGGAAATAGGTATAGGCAGCCCAAAGAAACAAAATGCACACATACTGGGTGCTTCTAGTGTGCCAAAAAGTGAAACCAACTGTCATATGTCGACAACGAGACATGTGACAGTCTATTCTAACCTGTTTTTCTCACAGATTAGCGTACCCGACACTCACTACATGGCTTTTTTTTTCATACCGGCCTCAAAATTTAGCGGTAACAATTTTACCGTTGAATTTCGTGGAAAAAATTTCCTGGAAAATTTAGCGGAAACATTTGGCTCTCATGAAGTCACGTGTGACCTCATTATGAGAAACATCCCATGATGCAACGTGCGGTTACGCAGAAGGCGATTCCGACTTCGACGGCGAAGGCGCTCGGTCCGGAAATGGACTTCAAAGAGCTGCGCTCTAAAATATATCAGATAACATTTCCCGAATCCAAATATTACTAACTATTATGTAGTTGTCTTATCTGATCTATTTCCTTTCCAGCTGTATTCCTCGTTGCTTCGCAACGGCTTTTATATCAAAAATAGCGTCACAATATCCTAGTCCTGTTAATTATACCTGAACTGAGGTTATGTGGGCACGATATTCGTCACAAATCGACGCACCAATTACTTTTGTTGACAATCATAACAGTATTACGACTAGGTTCTAAAATTAAATGCAGTATTACTTTTGACAACCATTCTTGGTGGGTACACAATGGGCATATTAAAGTGAATGTAGTCTATATTAAAACGCGTATAGGTCAAACAAAAGTAAAGCCGAGAAGTGTTTTGTGGATATTTTTCCGGTCAAAGTTTGAAATCCGAGAGGAGTCGAGAAGGCTTGCACCTCATTAAAGAAGAGCGGTCTAATGCTAATCATACGATTTCGCTTCAATGCAGAAAAAAATACAAGTAGAAACATAAGCAGCATAATTTTTTATTTTTTTATTTTTATGTTATTAATAAATTATTGAATTTTTATATTCTGCACGGTAACTATCTCTCTCTATTCGTGATGAACTTAGGTTCAGTTTTTTTTTTCAAAGGAGTTTCGACAATAGGCTATTTAAAACTGTAAAAGCATTAATAATTGGGCTAGTTGGCATTTGAACATCTAAACGGTATTTGCGCACACGTAGAGGGAAGAGAGAAGATACAGGAAAGAGGGACTACTCACAACTATATTTACTTAGATGAAGAGAAGAAGGAACATCGTAAATCTTTATCACCCCAATAAGGATTAAAAAAGAAGAAAGATAAAAAATAAACAGCAGGAAAAATAAATAATAAGCTTCCTGTACCCGCGAGGTACTGGAAGCCTACCACATCCTATCTGCAGTTAAGGAATGCATCAGTATTGAATCAGTTGCACTACCAAACAAGGGAATAGACTTTTTAACACACACACAATGAAAAACCAGCATGAATCACTGTTAGCGAAACATGAGACAAGATAACAACGCGACAACCGACTACGGATGAGGTGCTTGTCTTCATCTTTGCCAATGAAGAGCTCACACGAGCCAAGTTTCAAGCAAAACAGCCTCCATGATGTCAACGTGACGGCCAACAACGGATCTGGTGTTTAAACAAATGACCAGGTGTCTGAAGCATGTGTCCGCGAGGGAACACCCTACTATTCATTTTTCATCTTTCTTCTTTTTTTACTTTTACTGGGTTAATGAATTTTTACAATTTTCTTCCTTCTCTTCATATTCGTAAATATAGTAGCGCTCTTTCCTATATCTTAATGCTCTCTTCTCTCTATGTGTGTGCTTATACCATTTAGAGACTATTTAACGTCTTGCTTTGCTGATTACATTGGCAGACACTGTTAAGCGGACTGTAGAAAAAATGCTTGCCCCACGTTAGAGGGTATAATCTTATATTTAAACGATGTTTTGATACGAATACCTAATTATATAACTTTTCTTCATAAAAATATATTTATAACGAGCAACCAGAGAGGTTTTGCGCAGCGCTGCATATTTATGCACCTTAAGATTGTTAATAAATATAGTAATTACAACTCACAGTGATTCTTTGAACCTACGCAAAATACATTGTCTTTCAGAGGAATATCCAACGGTGATTCATCAAACTTTATCGGCTTCATGACAAGCTTATGAAGCAGGAGAAGCTGTGTGTTTGAAAATATACACCAGAAATCATATAACTATCTTAAAGTTATCTCTGTGGAACGGAGTTTCTAGTTTTAAAAACATCGCGTCTACTATATATAGTATTTGTATATATGACATTATCTAATTAATCCTTGATATGTTCGAAGTGTTAACAAGGTAAAGGTTTCTGGGAACAGAATAGTGCTAACCTTAATCATGGTTTATTTATAGCAATAAAATACTTGCATTACTTTAGCAAGTCTATCTCTCATTGTTCTTATATACATCTTGTGTTACTGCGTTCACATTTTGAATCACAGGAAGAAGTATGTTTGAACGGTTAATATCATTTATATGTAGTATTAGATACCTTTTGAATAAAGTAACTAAGTTATTTATTTGTTTAGAGTTATTCGCACACAGACTCACAGAATAACGGTCTAATGGTGGGGCAGTAACCATGCGCTCAATGTGCAGGATAAATGTAAAAGCTACACACTTAAATATTAAATTTAACTAAGGAATGCTGTCAGCTCATAGGCTCACCAGCATGTAGTTTGGCTTTGGCTCAGCCTTGTCTATACAAGAATCAAAAGGATACTGAGAATCAAATTTTCCTATGGCCATCTCGAACACACGACTAAAAAAGGCTCTGATAAAAATATGCACAATGTGGCGAACGAAGAATCAAAACACTTCGTACGCCGAAGGAAGTGTCTAAGAACAAATGAACGACGTTTACAAGTTTCTGTAATGCCAAATTAAAACGCAGCTTTTGAGGAGGAGGAGGGGAGGGCACGGAGGGGAGGGCCACGTGTGACATCACAAGGGTCAGCTTTTTCGCCAAAGTTAGCGGGAAAATTTCGCCGCTAAATTAAGCCGGAAACATTTCCCGCAAAATTTAGTGGAAACATTTTACCCCCCTGACGACACACGTGACGTCACGTTCGACGTTAGATATGACATCACGTGTGACGCCACGAGGGTAAATTTGTTCCGCTAAATTTATCTTGAAAATTTCCCCGGTAAATTTAGCGGAACAAAATTCCCGCTACATTTAGCGGAAAAATCTTCCCGGCTTGAGTCGCGTCACGTGTGACGTAACGAGGGTAAAATTGTCACACTGAATTTATCCGGGAAAATTTTCCCGCTAAATTTAGCGGGGAACTTTTCCCACTAAATTTAGCAGAAAATTTTCGCGCCAAATTTATAGGAAAATTTTTTTCTCGTGGTGTCACATGTGACGTCACGTGCGACGTCAATATGGCAAACTTCCCGCAATGCAACGCGTGGTTACGCCGACGGCGACGGCGACGGCGTCGCCGCTCAAGCCGGAAACGGGCGCTTGAGAGCTGCGCTCTAAAAGAAAATGGACATCTATTTCTGAAGCATGTTTTTTTTTCAAATTTCGATGGGTGCTCCACTTTTTTTTTTTTTTTTAGTCATGCGAACCTCCTTAACACTGTTTCTTAAATCTTAAAATTTCCCTAAATGATTTTCGTTCTAGTCGAATGACTCAACTCACTCGTTTTAATTCAGTCATATTAGTCCCTGTGCGTATTAAACGTGCCAAATTAAAAATGAATCGTTTCTTTAAATATAGTAATTTTATTTTTAAATAAAAAATACTATTTTTATTTATTTAAATTGTGTTAGCGTAGTGTTTGTTTCTATTCGTATTACCTAATCGTATATTTCGTAAGGATATTTTTTAGAGGGTAGACCGTTTTGTGCTACTATAATAAAAACCCATGGTTAGTCGGTGTAGGCATGCCTGCCAACTTGTCCTGGTATTTATCTCTCCTTCTTATGTTTTGAGTTGCATTTCCAATCTCAGCATTTGTATATATATCCCAGCGAGATAAACAGTGTCAACCAACCTTCAAGCAATACCGTAACAATCGCGCTTTTCGCGCCCTCCCCCCTTCTTCCCCCCCCCCCTTCCCCGTGAGGCGGAATTTCAATACCTTGGACACCAGCCGGTAATCGCAGAACGAGATCGAGAGGTGATGAATGTTGTGGGCACCCTGGCGGCTCCACAGCCCAGTTGCCCGACTGCGAGGCAAAGGTGCCGAACTTTTCCCGCGTGGCGGCGACGTCACGCCATCCACGCGCACATCGCGTGCGCCGCCTTGATAAGGCAGATCAGAGGCGGCGCACGGGGAGTCGCTGACTGGACTCAGCCGCCGTTGGTAACAATGTTAATCGTCCTGTCCATGTCCCATTAAATGTAGTTTCTTGTTGTTGAAACCATTGGCTCCGTGTTATTCCTCCGGGTCGGGTATGCAGCAAGGCAAACCGACCACAATGGCGCCCAACGTGGGGCCCGAACCCACGACCCCGAGATTAAGAGTCTCGTGCTCTACCGACTGAGCTAGCCGGGCTGCTCGCAGTGGTAGCAGCAGTCCGACGACAGTTGCCTGCTTAGGCCACCCGCACCGAGGTGCCCGTCGGACTGCCTCCAGTGATCGGATAAGGAACCACTATGGGAGGGCCTCCACCAGGCTTGCGACTGGCTGTTGTGGGGAGGGCTTGTTCCGTTGCAGCGGGGGTCAATGCTGCTGGGCTGCGGGTTTGCGACCGCACCGTGCCAGCTTGCGCCAGCACTTGCAGGAGCAGACTGATGAAGATGGTTCGCTTGGGTGGTGATCTCCGTTGGGCCCCAGCTTACAATAGGGCACGGCACACGACCTCCCACCTGTCGTGGCGACCCCCGCCCGAAACCCTCACGGGCCTCGCTGTGACCTCCGGGGACCTCTCGGGGAGAGTTAGACACTGTCTTCTGACCCGAGCTACTCTGTCCGACTCCGGTGACTTCGGGTCCGCCCTCTTGAAGAGCTCTTGCATGACCCGAACGTACCGGACCAGACTTTCATCCGGGTGCTGCGTCCTTGCCTCGAGCTCACGGAGAATCTGCGTTGCGTAGCCTGCAGGCAGGAACTCTTCTCGGAGCCTTGTCCGGAAGTCCGCCAGGCTGGTGAACGGGGCTTGCGACCCCAACCAGCACCTGGCGCTGGCTTGCAACGCCAGCGGGACAATCCGCTCCACGATGAAGGCTTCAGAGGCACCAGAGGCAAGGTGGTACGTCTGCAGCTCGCCCAGGAAGTCTGCCACGGACTTGACGTCGTCGTACCCCGTGTAGACCGGAACAGTCAAGTGTGGCCGGGGCTCTCGCGGTGGAGTCTCCTGCTGCCCAGGCGCGTGGGCCAGGCGCTGCATCACGGAGTCGCACATCTCCGTGACCTTCGTGAGCAGGTTCATTTGTGCCGCAGCGGCCATCGCGGCTTCCTGCTCCCGCGTGAGCATTCCTGCAAGCACAAAAAGGAAACGCCCCCCAAAACCCAACACAAGCGCAACACAAGCGAAAAAAAAAGAAAACGCCCCGCAAAAACCAAAACAAGCGCGCAAAACTATTGCCGCGGTCACAAAAACAAACAGTAAGACACACGCCAATACAACAAACTCGGACGTGACGGAGGCACGGAACGACGATAGGAAACACGGGGAATAGGAAAAAGGCTTACCGAAAGAAGAAACCAAGCCCCGTGAAATTCCTGCGAGTGGGTAGCATACCACGGTTGGGCGCCATTGTGGTCGCGATGGTCACCAAGCCATGAGTATCCTGCGAGTGTTCCTCGGGAAGTGGAGCACGAGAGAGTGCATCAGCAACTTTGTTGGTTGATCCTCGGCGGTACACTATGGAGTAGTCGTGCTGTTGTAGCGTTAGCGCCCAACGAGCAAGACGTCCAGCTGGATTCTTAAGTCCCCTTAACCATGATAGCGCTAAGTGATCAGACTGAATCTGGAACGTTGCGCCATCTAGTTACATATCGAAGCGCTTCAAAGCATGAATAATGGCAAGACATTCACGTTCTGCGACACTGTAGTTGCGCTCGGCTGGAGTTAGCGTGTGGCTCGTGAAAGCAACTGGCCGATGCACACCGCCATATTCCTGCAGCAAGACAGCACCCAGGCCACAGTCGCTTGCATCTGTCTGCAGAACGAACGGCTTGTTCAAGTCTGGGAGCTGTAAACAAGCGTTGTCAGTCACGGCTTTTGAAAGAGCTACGAATGCGCATTGTTGTTGTTCAGCCCAACGCCACTTCACGCCTTTTTTTAGAAGGTGATTGAGCGGTTATGATATCTCGGAACAGTGCGGAATGAAATCCCGGTAGAACGCAATCATTCCGAGGTATCTTTGTAGGCTCTTTACGTCATGTGGGCTTGGGTATTCGGTTAGCGCGCGCAACTTATTCTCGTTCGGGCGGAGCGTGCCGTTGTCCACAACGAATCCAAGGAGGTCAATCTTGGGCGCGGCCAACTGAACCTTTCGGGAATGAATCGTGAGTCCAGCATTACGCATTCGCTCAAGTACGATGCGAAGATGCTCGACATGCTCCTCAATGGTTCTCGAGAAAACAACCACGTCATCCATGTATGCCATGGCAAATTCGTACTTCGAGTTCCCAAGTACAACATCCATCAGGCGTTGAAAACTGGCTGGAGAGTTAGACAAGCCAAACGGCAGTCGGGTGAACTCGAACAACCCTCTGTGGCAGATGAAAGCAGTTTTTGGAACGTCTGATGGGTGAATCTCGATCTGAAGAAACCCGCGACTGCAATCCAGCGTTGTAAACACGGTCGCGTTACCGAGCGCGTACATCACGGAGGAAATGCTGGGGAAAGGGTAGCTGTCTCGTACGGACACATCGTTAAGCCGCCTGTAATCCACACAGAGTCTGGCTGTTCCGTCTTTCTTCGGAGCGAGAACAACGGGGAACGCCCAGGGGCTCTTCGACTCACGTACTGAACCGGTGTCGATCATTTCCTCGAGCGCCGCATCAAGGAGTGCCCTTTTGTGGACGCTGATCGGTCGAGGGTTGCACCTCCGAGGAGGCGCGTCACCGGTTTCAATGCGGTGCAGCAGGATGTCAGTCTTTCCAGGTGTTTCCGTGAACATCGGTGAGAAAGACTCCAGGACGGCTTGCAGCTCCTGCTTCTGCTGGCTGCTTGCGGGGCACTTTCGCAACGATTCTCGAACGCCGGCGGGCAAGACGTCCGGCACAACAGTGACGTCGGCTGCCGTGGGCAGGTTACGGATGCAGTCCTCCCGTCTGGTAAACGGAGTCAGCTCCGGTTGTTGTCCCAGCCGGTATCCGCCACCAGAAAAGTCGAGTGTCATGCTTTCGCCTGTAATGAAATCTCGGCCCAAGATCACAGGTACCACGAGTCCTGGCAGATAGAGAAATCGCTCACGCCTCTGACGCATTTTGGGGGTAGTTTTCTACTTCCACGGATCTGCTCCCTTTTCAAGAGAGGGGGGAGAAGATTGTGTGCCCACCTCAGATCCGTTATTTTCAACTTTCTGGAAGGGGTGCGAAGATAACGTCGGGCCCAACCCTCATCTGAGCCCATGTCGTCTGCTTTCTTGTTTTTCTACGAAGATGGCTCGTGGTGAACACCATCACCACACCCGCCATCGGAACGACACGGCGGCCGGGTTTGTGCTGGACCGGGGCGCCAAGGACGTCGGCGCGTCAGTGGCGGCCCAGGGAACCATGGACCGCTACTACCCACAACGGGACGGAGCGGCAGCTAACTCGGATCAAGGAGGATCACGCGAAGAGCAGCAGCAGCAGCAGCACCAGCAGCAGCAGCCGCCTGCTGGAGCCGACTTCGAGCAACAAGGTGGCCACCAGCCGAGCCCCGAGCCAGAACAAGGAGCTGGAACGACAGCGGACGCCGAACGCATCGCGCCCGTCCAGCAGGCGCCGGCCGGACTTGCAACGTCAGTCCGCCCGGCAGCGCCATCAACCCCCTGACGCCCACAACAACGTCTCCGTCATCAACATGCCGGACGAAGCTTGAGGGGGGGGGAAGTGTGGGCACCCTGGCGGCTCCACAGCCCAGTTGCCCGACTGCGAGGCAAAGGTGCCGAACTTTTCCCGCGTGGCGGCGACGTCACGCCATCCACGCGCACATCGCGTGCGCCGCCTTGATAAGGCAGATCAGAGGCGGCGCACGGGGAGTCGCTGACTGGACTCAGCCGCCGTTGGTAACAATGTTAATCGTCCTGTCCATGTCCCATTAAATGTAGTTTCTTGTTGTTGAAACCATTGGCTCCGTGTTATTCCTCCGGGTCGGGTATGCAGCAAGGCAAACCGACCACAATGTTTGTGCAACACGAACATATCTGCTTTCAATGGTTGTTGTTTCTGTCTGATGAATTAGGCGACCACGACCGTGATTATATCCAACAGTTCGAGTTGATTATTTTTCAGCTCTTTTCGTTTGTTTGTTATTCTCATGTGCAGCTTGGTGTCAAGCTGTCTCAAACTACCCCAACAACAGAAGATTGAAGAGACACTCATATATAAGTGGTGCTCATACGGTTGTAAAGTTCTTATCTGATCGTAGGCTGCCGTGATATCATACCTTAAGCTCTTATAGCCTAGTTTCATGGGTGCTCTCAAGTGCCATTGAGTCAACGACAGTTGACTCAATCGCGATCGGCCGAAGTAACACGGCGGCACCAACTGTCATCGAGCCGCTAATGACAGTGGAGTTCAACTGAGCTCCCCTAACTCAGTTCAACTGAACGGACTTCCCAACAAAGGTAAAATGCCGCCTGTCCGCGGGACCGCTGCCGCCGACTATCGTTTGCGACGCGCTTACTGTTTCGGAATGCAGGGGAGGCGTCTAGAAAGAATCGTAGCAGCAAAATATCCGGGAACGAATAGGTTTAGGCGTCCGAGCTGCCTGTAAAACGATCCCTGCTAGCCGGCAAGCCATCAAACAAGCGAATATGGCGGCGGGACCAGCTGTATAAATGGACAAGCTTGCACCACCTAGCCGAAAATATGCGCAACCTAGCCCTGAATTTGATTTGCTACTCGTGTAAACGCCGCTAAGCAACAGTGCATTGAACATGTTGTACGATATACTTATAATAAATCAAAGGTGTGTCTCCGAGTAAATTACTTTAACATATAGACTGATCACGTTGCACAAAAACTAGTTTTGTTTTAGCTTCAACTGGGCTCTGGAGAGCCGTGTAGCGCCATCTCAGTTCAGTTCAGTTCAATCGCTGTTGGGGCCGATAACTGTGATTGAACTCAACAACAGTTCAAAGCGCCCGTGTAACTAGGTTATTAGATATCTTCCAAAAAACCGTAATTTTAGCATAAACCAGACGAAAAACATGAAGGTAGTTATATAAAAAAAATCATTTCTTTTTGCCGTTCGCGTTCTGTTTTTGAGTCTACTTATTGTCTCGAAGAATCGCCAATAGAGCGTGTGTCAATCTTAAAGGACATCGGTGTGTGTGTTGACAGCGCTTTATCTTTTAGAAATCATGTGTTGTTGGTCGTGGGCAATGATTTTAGTGTGTTAGAGGTAATTGCTCGATTGACGCGTAATTTTAGAATTCCTCATTCATTGAATCACCTTTTTAATTCTCTAGTGAGGTCACGACTCGAGTTTGCTTTTGTCGAATGGGGCTCGATGTCTAAGACAAAGGCTATGAGCATAGACAATGTTCAGAAAAGAGTTGTTAGGACTGTTAATGATACACACTTTGAGCGGCCCTTTTATTATGAATATATAGTGAAAATGTTTTCACTTTCACTACTGTCTAAAAGGAGGACTGTTTGAGATTTAAATTTTCTGCACAAGTTTGCAAATGGTGTAGTTGATTCGGTGCAACTCCTTGTGAAAGTGAACTTTCATATTCCATTCGGAGTTACCAGACACCTTGTTTGTTTTGATGTTTGCTCGCCATGTAATACCTCGCCTCTCTCACGGATTCAGTCATTACATAATACCTTCGCTACACCCTACCTTGACATATATGCACCAATTTCTATGTACCGTCATGATTTGAATGATGTTATTCTAGCCCTTAGCATTATGTTTGTGTTAGATGTTTTATCTTTTTAGTTAGCGTGTTCAGAGCCTATGTATTTGTTTGCTGATTTTGTTTGTTTGTGTTGGTGCACCAATGGGAATACCAATGTGGTTGTTTTTGGGCCCCCAAAAATGTTGGTGCACCAATGGGAATACCAATGTGGTTGTTTTTGGGCACCCAAAAATAAAGATTATTATTATTATTATTAAATTGCCTTTCCTCGTCTTATATCTGGGGCACTTAATGCGCTATAGTACAAAATGTTAAATTTAAATTTATAGGAAATAAATAAATGGTTAGGATTATCACCCTTAAACTCAAATACTGTAACGTAGAAGCCTGTGTTGTATGGATATGAAGTGAAGCAGCACATAAATTGTGCTTTCTCGCACAAATTGAGATCGTATACACTCTAAAATATGCCTGCGCGTCTACTTACCCGCAAAACACTCAAGGAGCTAATCTCTGCGATTTACAAAATCAGCTCAGCGAATGATGAGGCGGAACATCCGTCTAGACCTAAAAATGAGGTCTGCGCTGTAGCATTACGCAATGCAAAGCGTCGTGCTTGCATTGCGTAATGGCACGGCGCAGACTTAATTTTTAGGTCTAAACAGATGTTCCGCCTCATCATTCGCTGAGCTGATTTCCTAGATCGCGATGATTCGCTCTTTGAGTGCTTTACGTGTAAGTAGAAACGCAGGGATTTCTTAGAGTGTACCTCAAAAAGAAACGCAACGAGACTAAAAAAGTCCACTCCGATAAACAAGAGCAATCCTTGATTGGTCAATGGCCATTTGACAGACCATTTTATAGCAAAAGCTTTATACAAAAAAAAACTTCTCAGATCATGATTGATTTTTGTGTTGTCGGTCGCCAAACAGCAACTCTAGGGGCGACGTAGCTCAAGCGCAGCTATTAGTTTGCCGTTGAAGCACACGCGACCAATGGCGTTGCACTACTCGCAGGCGATAGGGCACGAACAGTGCATTGGTTCCATTGCACCTACATTATATTTGGAAAAATATCTAAGCGAGGTTTTTTTGTTTTCCCAAAATAATAAATTATGAGTTATTTAGTATGGCGTGCTTTCAAGCACACGTGACATTCCCTCCACCATTGTCCTTTTTACTTCCTCTTTCCTTCCTGATAACGTGTTTATAAGAGTACCTTTGATAGCACGCCGCTTGCTCATTCGCTATGCAACCATTATAGAATGAATAATTTCCTCGGGAAACATGCACGCGCAAACAGAGATTGATACAAAGAAGGGGACATGGACAAACGCTTGTCCGTTTCCCCTTCGTCGTGTCTGGCTATGTTTACGCATAGAAGTTTTCTGAATATAATGCACCAACTAGCCTAATAAGAAGTCTCGTTAAAGTAATCATATTTATTCAGCCAATGTTGTCTCGTTCATCCAGTTAGTTTCATGGGACGAACACGACGTAATGACGATGAGGACATCAAACCTGCTGCAGAACCCCCACCCTCCCGCTCCCCCCCCCCCCCCAGCGGCCTGATGTTCGGCGACAACATGATACAGATATACCGTTGACAACGTCGTCCACTCCGCCACTGTCAACACGGCCTTCAGATTTTGAGATGTGGAACAATTTGACTATTCCACCAGCGTTTGGCTTTCCTCTAGGCTACCTGCAATGGTGTTTGGTTTGGCTCTATCTAGCGACTACATCAAGAAACATTGGGTATCCCTGGGAGTGGCGGCTGCATTGTTCAATAGTGAACTATTACTCTGGTGGCGCCGCTTAGCTTTGTGTCTGAAGCAGGAAATACTGGGGAGGCCAGGAAGCCATGATCTTATAACATGAAAGTGCGGCGGAAGCTACGGCCCTGGCGGGTCAATCAGAACGTGACTACGTATCACAGGAGTGCGCTTTTACTGCGAAGAAGCAGGCCTTTCGCTGCATCATGCTCCAACATGTGTGCGTTGCGCTCCTATAGGTAGCTCATATCGAAGCCGTCGGCACGCAATGTGGGGCTTATCGTTCACCCTTTTGCAAAGTTACAATGAGACAGGGTATAACCGTGGGCTCTCACTCTGCTAGCGGCACCTGGCTGTTACCCGGCTAGCTATAGGCCTGTAGCACGCAACTTTGGGCAGCACCTTTGGCTTTGCAAACGAGAATAATTTCCGGTCGCGGTTCAGTTGTGCTCTATTACACTCTTTTTTGCGCTGCTCGCGAACGCGTAAGTTGGCAGAATTTTATTGGCGAAGATAATTATCTGAAAGGAAATAACAAGAAAAACAAAAGCTAGAAGAAAAGCATTATTATAGATTCTTATGGGACACTAAAAGCGCGAACTGAATTTTATCATTTTTTTTATTCTTCCTTTTACCTTACGCCCAGACGCAGGCGACGCTACGAGCTATAGAAGCGATCAAGCTGCGCCAGAAACACGAGTCACAAGGACTACCCTGTACATGATTGTTCCAGAGATGATATAAAACATATATAAACATGACGAACACCATGACAGTGCTCTTTTGACGCTCCTTGATTGGTCCCATGAGCTCGTAGCCTCGTTTGCATCTGGACTTAAGATGAAACTAATTATAGTTTTTTCATGCGCCCTGTTAACGCGCGTCCGCAGACGCTGACACACGCTCGTAGAATACTGTGGCTCATGCATCATCGAACGCTGCAGTGCCGCTTTATGCTCGACGCAAACAACATGGTCGCGTATTACGGACGCGCTCGGGAACCCTAGCTAAAAGAAACAGGCCTATGAAGAGCGCATGGAGACCTCTTCACGTGTTAACAAATTTGTAAAACGCGAAGTGGCTTTTTGTGTTAGTTTTATTAGGCCAAACACGTATGTGCTCCTTGTATAAGACCGCTCCGGGAACGTAGTCGTCGATGTATTTGCAAACGTTACCGCAAATGCTTCGTAACCTCTTCACCGCCGGTCACAGAAAGATACTTATATGGAAACTCGCAGTTGAGCAGTTGAGATGAAAAAGTTCCTAAATTCGTTCATCTGTGTAACTCGTCGTGATTTACACAAACGTACAAATTTGGGAATGTTTTAGATCAATCGCTCAGCGACCGCTTTGTTTCGGAGCTTCAACGAATATCCACCGAAGGTTTTTCATGGAAAATAAGAATCTCCCTCTCCAGAAGGTATTGATACCTGCTTTGTAGATGAGAGCAGCATTGAAAAACACAACGTAAACTCAAGTAATGTCCGAATAAGACACGTAACTTCTCAAAATGCACAACTCACGTTCGAAACCCGAAGCAGCGAAAGCCATTTCAAATTACTGCTATCCCTGAGGGTCGTCAAGGCACGCAGCTACGACGTATCCGCACGCGCAGTCAACGCGTTACTAATATCAACGTAAAAAACACATGTCCAGAGGGTGCGCAAAGCAATCACAAGATTCCCAAGCAAATGTCCACAGTCAAGTGCTTGGCAGCTCAGGTCGACGTCCCTATGAACGGCGTGATAATGTCTTCTCGTAAGACGTTTATGATTGTAACCGTTCAATCTAACGCTTACCGTAACCGATGGAACTGGACACGGGACCTTTAGTGTCATTAATTTCATGAAGTCTCTACAAGCTCGCTTTTCCAAACCTGCGCAATGGAGACAGGACCCCTCGGCTGATACGGGAGCAGTGATCAAACCTACCCGGTTTCTTGACTTAAGGGTAATGCACAATTGAAAGCAGAAGCTGTTGCAACTGTACGGTGTGCCACAGGAAAGACGAGCACTTTTGGAACGGGAATCGCTTCAACACATCCAGCACGACTGGGCCCGCATCCGAAAAGTGCACGCCGTCAAGCGCTCGTCCCGGAATACAAAGAAGCCGCGAGAAGAAACTGACTACCAAAAAAATACAGGCATCTCTTCAGCAACGAGCTCTGCAAAATAAAAGGTGAGCAAACCGGACTTTTGTTTAAAGATGATGTAAATCCTTGGATTTTGAAAGTGAAAACGTTTTACCGTTCGAGTAACGAGCTGTGGTAGAGTGCGAACTTCTGGAGTTTGAAGAGCTAGGTATAACTCTTCTGTTGTCAGCAGCAAATGTTTGACGTCAATTGCGGCAGTTATCAAGAGTGACGAATATGTTAAGCTATGTGGATACTAACAAGCCAAGCTAAATATCATGATAGACTATGACCATTGCTAGACACTGAGCGTTGTAGGCTTCCCAGAGCCGTCGACTTGTTTTCGGAGCGGACTGGAGGAAAGAAGTTTTCGGAGGTATATTTAGGCCATGTGTACCAGAAAGTTTACATAAAAAAATAATTTAAGGGTTACCTAGCTCCGAGCCCCAAAAAAAGAACCTACGTCGTAAATCTTCGTTCTTTCGGCATCGCGTTCTTACCGGCGATTTTTTTAAGATATTAATAAAAACTTGCCGCACACGTTTCTAGGGTGTGACACTTGACATTGATGACGTTATGGCAATGGGAAGTACCCATCAAGAGCACTTGAACAACTTAAAGGTCGTGTTGCAACGCTTATCAGAGAGAGGTGTCTAGGACAAACTACCAAAGTGCTAGTTTAACTATGAGCTACAGTACATTAACCACGTCTTAAGTGCCGATGGCGCTGAACCAGCCACTGACAAACTAGAAGCTACTTCAAAGCATCCTTCATAGATTCAGCTATGAACGGTAAATGGTGATAGCCAAAATATTTTTAATAGAATAAGGTGTATGTTTATATATAAATTCCAGGGAGTTCAGCAATTAACATATACCATACAGGATAAAATTGTTTTTACGGTTGTAATTACTTGTGTGTCCACCTCACAAAAAAAATTATGCGAGATTTATTCTTAGCTATAAAATTGTCTCTTAACTTTTAAGTTCTTGACGTCAGTATAAGTGATTCGATACTTTTAGCGAGGCTAAATTAAAGTGGTAAAATGCAGTAAAAAAAGAACACCTAAGTAAAACAAAAAAATATATATATTGCCCAATGCCGCAGGTTTCTATGTGTGTTTACGCTACAAATGGCGAACGTTTAGAACTACACGTAAACGTATTACAAGCGGGCAGGCCTAAGAAAACACTGAGTTTTTCTGAATAAACTTTACGTGCAGGAAAATATAAAAGAAATACGATTTCTGCATCTTAACTTCGCCAAAAAGGGTTTAAAAACTTCCAGTAAGAAATCCGATTCAAACTTCCGACAAGCACGGTAATCTGAAAATGATTTCCAGCTCTAGCTAGCTCACATCTAAGAGTGGCTAGATTGTAGCGAGACATTACAGTTCCTAAAAAAAAAAAAGAAACAAGCGTCAAAACGGTGTTTGAAAGAAACCCCACAAGCGAGAAGGCAAAAGTAGGTTGCCTCATTCGACAAGGACGTTAGAGAGAAAAATTGCAGCGTCGCCTAGGCAACCCAAGGGAACATTCTGCCTAATAATAAAAGGGTATAATATTTCGTTTTAGTTATTCTTATTAAGGTGGTTTTTGTTCCGTCTGAAAAGAAGAATGCGTGGGCAACAAAGATTGCCCGTCATGCACAGTGTTTACGCAGGGCACTGGAGAGGTTTAAAATGCCGAATAAAAAAAAATAAAAGGAAAAAAATCTCCCTCGCAGGTAAGCGAAGCCCCGACACGTATCACGTTACAATAAATAAATAGGCAGACTGGTTGGTTTATGGTGTCGACTGATCTCGGTGTTACTTAGTACAAAGCATTTGGGGGCTCGCGATAAACCTGACGATCTCCAGACTCCAAGATGTTCATCGTCCCTTGTCTCGAGTTTGTTTTATTCTTTGTGTCAAGGCGACTTCACTAACGTGATCTGCGGTTAATTTGTCACAATATTATCAATTATTTGCTGCGTCGCGATAGTGTCCCTCGCATTGTTTGTTTTTCCTGATTGTTCCGGGTGTCATAACTGTACCCTGATAGATTTAGCGACCTTAAAGGTTTATGGAGTGTCTTGCTGGTGCGGCTTTTAAGCAATCGATTTATTCTATAGTACCAAAGGAACTGAAAACCCATCGAATGTACGTTGTTGTTTTTTTCGTACACCGTACGTGCTATATACGTAGGGGTGTTAATGAATGTCAGTGCAACGGAGGGCCTCTTGTCACCCCCCCTTTAGCTTTGTTAACTAGTGTGAAGCTATACTCCCTAAACAATATGAGCTGGAACATGCGATGTGATTCTTTTAGGCGTCTGCGGTCCCCACAACTTTCCATGAGCTTTCAATTTGTTATAGAGCTGAAATAATAAAACCAGAACATCGCGTTGTATCGAACGGTTTCAACCAAAGCGTTTTCTCAGAAACCGGCAGAAACACAAAAAGTAGGAAGAAATATTGCAACTCAAAATAGTCCGGGATTGTACAATACGTCATTGTAGAAAAAAAACAGCTGCAGCGTTTCACAAATTCGATGTATCAAAGATGACCACACATTCGAGGATCAAAGGGAGATTAAAATATAAAGAAAGTATGTAGACTCGGTTGTCGAAAAAAAAAATATAAACCCTGACAGAGAAGCAAAAAAGTCGCTGCACAAGTGAGTAAGCTGACGAGAAAACAGCAAAGCAGCAGGCCTGTCCCCGTGCCCGGACAAAGTGAGTAAGTCTGTCGGAAAGACTTAATCCACGTCGACGGCGCCACCGCCCACGCAGTTCGGCAAAGGCGATCTCGGCTCCAGCGACCTCGGCGTTGCTACGACATATCCTGGCGCCGCAGTACAACGCGAACTCGACACCGTTGCACCCAATAAGACGAAACCAAAGAAAGCCGAAAAGAAATCTGAAACAGGGGCAACTTTGAACGTGCGTATCACCGATTGGGTACCGTGCTGACGCCGTCACCTCTGAGCCGATAAGGCGGAAATCCACCGCTCGTTATTCCTGATACCCGTGGTTTCCGCGTGAACACGCGAGAGCAATAAATGCAGATACCGAAAGTTTTCTCGTCGTTCTTTTGTTTCGTTGACCCAATATTTTGTTTTGGGCTAATGGGGTTTTCTTAAGTTGTTCAGTCTGCGGTCCCTGAACACCAATGCGTTTTATTTATTTTAGCTTTCGAGCTTTGTTTTTTGTTTCCCAGAGTCGGCTATGTTACGCTATTTTTTTTTTTTTTTTTGACGCGTGAATATTTACTTGCATATATCTGGTCCACTCGTATGCAACGCTACCGGAAAAAGATACTGGCAGGAAACTGGGACTTCGAAGCATTACAAGAAATACTTTAAAAAAATTAGTACTTCGAGTGCAGTAGTAAAGTAAACGCGCAGTTCATTCGTGACGAGAGCAGTTAAGACGAGACAATGCATTGATAGCATGAACGTCGAAGGCTATAACCTCCTAAATATTGTTGTGGGCCGCGCAGTTTAATCCGACACAATGAAGTAAACCATATTCTTAAACTATCAAATAATTGTATTGAGCACTCACTCCCAAGTACTGCCTTTCCGGCGTCCAAACATTTTGATGTTAAATTTCAAATTGATGCGGACAATTTTTTTTTATTTAGCTTTTTATATTAGGTAAACTGATGGCCTCAAATTGGAGCATGTTCGTGTGGACGTTTTTGTTACAAGTGTAAAGTAATATTTCAAGTCCAATAAAAGCACTATCTGGAAGGACCCAGCTTGGGGAAAGCTCCACTATCCACAAAACTGCTACACACATAAAAAGAAAACGCACTCCGACTAAAGCAAAACAGAAAGTTATATTTTACTAGATAAGTATTATAGACATAAAATTCTTTCTGGTGTGATCAAAACGTCTCGCAATTATAAGCATCTACATCTTCATCGAGAATAAATTTAAAGCACCGTCGCGGACTACTGGGAGCCCAGAAAACACATTATGCGACCCCTTGCCGCAATTCGCAGATTCGAGGTTTCACTATTAAAGACGACGGCCCACATAGTCGTTAATGTTCAAAAAAGGGACACCGCCAACGTTATGCAATAAAAACACGTGCGTATCCCGAGAACTGTAGGGTCGACACGACTACATGGCGCAACTAGAAATAAAAACAAAAAAGAAAAATCAAGCCGGCTGACCATGTGACCATGGCACCTGCGATCTTGAAAGAAACAATTAAAAAATAGGTGCAGATATTTTTTTTATTTTGCATCGAGTTGAACGGTATATGAACAGACAAATGAAAGCCTTCACAGTTGTGGAGTAGTTGCCTCAGACATGGTTGCGTACTTGAACTAAATCTGCTCTTAGTAAAGAACGTAGTGAGGATGACAAGACTGATAGGCTTTATAGTTCTAAGAGAGCAAGCGAACTAGAGGGGGGGTTGGAATAAAGTTTAAAGAGAGTATGAGGTCACATATCAATTTCTCTTTTGCAACTAACTTGGAAACGATGCTAGATGTCGGGCCTTTTGTAAAATAAAACCATGCGACTTTTAGCGCGATTCGCATCACTTCGAAATAAAATTCGTAAAAATATACGTTTTTATAGTGCATTTTAGACGGTGTTCTTGTAACATGTTGCACTCATAAAGGCCGCTTTAAAATCGTATTAGGATTGTAGGGCCTGCAAGAATGAGAAGAAACAAACCGGGGGCTAGAGACACAGAGCTCGAGACCGAGGACACCATCACGCACTGCCGACCGGGGATCGAATGTACATATAAGTAAATATATGAAGGGCAGATGAACACCCTTCAGGATTATTGTACCAAGAATATGTCTGCTTTATGATGCATATGATATAAATGTTATGTAATATGTGTGCGACAATAGGCAAAAAGATTTTAATAAAAATATATTTTGGATTAAAATTTTGAGCATGAAAGTAAGCGTGATGCAGTGCTCCACTTGAGGTCATGACTAGCCGACCTTCGAATCCCTAAGAGCCATTAGCAAAGATGCATAGGTAGCGGCCGACGGGAGCTAACGCTCGCGATCGCTCGGTGCTAGTGCGGGAGCATTGGCGCAGCTGTCTCGCAGATTATTAATTATCATCCTTTCGAGTTGCATTAACTTCCGCGTGGACCAGGGGTCAATTGCTAGCCCGGAAAGGCTGGCCACATGCGCTTCTTTTATCCAGGTTTGTCGCCAGTTGCAAACAATCTAGTCTTTGTGCCTGTTCTTGTTTTTATATATAAGTAAGCGTCCATCCCCCGTGTATGGCTTTGCTCAGTGTGATATTTTACTGCACGTCTGTGGCGAGTAAAACATGGTGATTTCGTTCACGCAGTTTGTAGACGTTGTGGTCCTGGTAATAACATAAAAGCCCGGAATTCGCCAAATCTTTGCGCAGATTATTACACTTTAATTATTGTAACCAATTAAGTCGAACGTACGTCGTGCATTTTTTATTTAACCTGTGTGTTACTGAAACGTGCACACAAACTGCCTCATTCCACAAATTTTATTGGTACTAAAATGAGGGCGTGCCGACAATGTCAACTATTGAGGGGTGGTCGCCTAACGCATTTTTGTGTGCCAACACCTGCACGGAGGACTTGTATGTTTGTTTACTTTGCAAGTTTTTAATTTAACGTTTTGCGCATCATGTTTGGACATGGTGGCATAGAGCTGTATGCAGAATTTAAATACATATAAAAGTTTTGTTCTAGCTCTACGAAAATGTGCTTTGTGATATATCCTTTGGAGATATGTGGAATTTTATTAAGTGGAGTTGACGCCACAAAAATATTTTTTATTATAACGCAAAAAGTTTTAAAACGAATGTTTTAACAAGTTATCTTCCTTTTTTTTTCAAAAATAACAATCGTTTTTTAATGTGTGTGTTTCCATAAATTTGGATTTGATGCGATTCCATTATTTCAGTTGATAAAATCCCGCCTTTGAAATAAGTCGTTTTGCTAAGCAGAAAAAAGGACCACTGAAAGCTCCTTCAGCAGCCGTAAAAAACGAAAAAGAAGAATTAATACACAAAAGTCGCGTAAAACTTATTTCTTCCGACATCTTTGTGACATAACTAGTGTTCATTACTTTAGACATACTGCCACGAATGATAATGAATGAGGCGATGATAACTGAAGAAACTGAAACTTTTAATGGGGCGAACTTGTGCCCAAAAATAAAAGCAAGAAAGAAACAGAACAAAGCAGAGCGTCGCGAGCGTCGAAGTCGGCGTAAGAGCAGAGTCGAACGCTAGGGCGAGACTGACTGTGGCTCGCTACGCGAAGCCCCTTATGTACACGCGTGAGCTTCTGGAATAATCAGCGCAGGAAAGTTCGACGCGTAGAACATTCGCACCTCGAACAAGCACCAGGATTCTCGAATTTGCCAGAAAACTAAAATGCAGGGATAAACAAAAGACACGTCGCTCCCAGGAATCGAACCCTGGCTTTTCGCGTGGGAGGCAGGTACGATAACCGTAAGGCCAAGCGCGCACTGCCTGCTGCGCCAGCTGCGCGCGCGGCATTACTACCCCTTTGAAAAGTGCATCGCCCCGATGCAACACAAAACAAAACAAACAAAAAAAGAACGATAAACAAAAGAGTCCTTTGGAGCACATAAGGTCCATAGTCCTATCGAGCGTAGTACGGGTTCAGGCGCGCGAAGTGGACGACCTCAGGTCGTGGTGGGCGGCGTGACGATGTTCGTGTTCCGTCGGGCATCACCTCGTAGTTCAGCTCCCCGAGGCGACGAAGTATCTTGTACGGTCCAAAGTACCGTTTCAGCAGTTTCTCACTAAGGCCGTGGCGACGGATGGGCGTCCAAACCCACAACCTGTCTCCTGGCTGGAATTGGACGTCCCTGCGACGAAGTTTGTAGCGGCCCGCGTCGACGCGTTGCTGGTCTTGGATCAGGAGTCGGGTGAGCTGGCGGACTTCTTCGGCCCGTTGAGCAACCACCTGGGCGTCGTCGCTTTCATTGTCACCTGGCTCATGGGGCAGCATCGCGTCCAGCATGGTCGTTACCTTCCGACCATGTACCAGCTGGAAAGGTGTGAATCCAGTGGTCTCTTGCACCGCCGTATTGTAGGCGAACGTGACGTAGGGCAACACCTCGTCCCACGGCTTGTGCTCTACGTCGACGTACATAGAAATCATGTCGGCGATTGTCTTGTTGGGTCGCTCCGTCAACCCGTTGGTCTGTGGGTGGCACGCAGTAGTACGACGATGGCTGGTGTGACTGAGCCGGAGGATTTCTTGGGTCAGCTGTGCCATGAACGATGATCCGCGTTCTGTAATCAGACCTTCGGGAGCGCCGTGCCGGAGGACGATGGATTCGATGAAAAACTTGGCGACTTCAACAGCCGTCCATGAAGGAAGGGCTTTCGTTTCTGCGTACCGCGTGAGATAATTTGTGGCGAAGATGATCCAGCGGTTCCCTGATGTCGACGGCGCAAAAGGACCAAGTAGATTCATTCCGATCTGCTGGTACGGTGTAGTTTGCGGAGGAATCGGCTGCAGGAGACTTGCCGGCTTCGTCGGTGTTTTCTTGCGTCGCTGGCATTCGTGGCAGGATCAGGTGTATAGGTGGACGGTTTCGGGGAGCTTGGGCCAGTAATACTTTTCACAAATACGGGCCAGTGTTCGGCTGTAACCAAGGTTTCCTGACGTCGGGTCGTCATGACATGCTTGAAAAATCTCCTCTCGAAGTTCGGCCGGGATTACCAGCAGCCACGGCGAGTTGTTGTTTCCGAAGTTCTCTTTGTAGAGCACACCTTGTCGAATGGCGAAAGTCGACAGGGTCCATGAGAAAACACGGGGTACGGTACTCCCGCCCCCTTCCAGGTGCTCGATTAATGCGCGCAGCTCAGGATCGTCCCGTTGACGTCGTGCCATGTCGTCGGTGTTGACTGCTGCTAGGAAGCACTCGTCGTCATTGTCGTCGCTGCAGCCGGAAGGGGTTTCGACGAGGGCTCTGGACAGGCAGTCGGCGTCGCTGTGCTTGTAGCCTGACTTGTAGACCACAGTCATGTTGAACTCTTGTAGTCGGAGACTCCATCGAGCGAGGCGTCCCGACGGGTCCTTGAGGTTCGTAAGCCAGCAAAGCGAGTGGGGGTCTGTCACCACGCGGAACGGGCTCCCGTACAAGTACGAACGAAACTTCGTGATTGCCCAGACGACCGCAATTCATTCTTTTTCAGCCGTGGAGTAATTTTTCTCCGCTTTGGACAGTGTCCGACATGCGTAGGCGATGACTCTCTCGATGCCTTCTTGCACTTGAACCAGTACTGCGCCGAGTCCCGCGTTACTTGCGTCCGTGTGAATCTCGGTTTCCGCATCCTGATCGAAATGACCAAGCACAGGAGTAGTCTGGAGTCGTCGCTTCAGCTCGTCGAATGCCTCCTGCTGCTCCTCGCCCCATTCGAACTTCTCGGCGTCCTTCGTGAGGTTTGTGAGCGCTGCGGAAATTCTAGCGAAATCCCGAACGAAGCGTCGATAGTAGGCGCAAAGTCCAAGGAATCTTCGCACGGCCTTCTTGTCTCTCGGCGCTGGAAATGCCGCGACGGCGGGAGTCTTCTCGGTGTCTGGGCGGACGCCTTTGTAGCTAACCACGTGGCCTAAAAGCTTGAGTTCGTCATAGGCGTACCGGCACTTTGACGGCTTGAGTGTGAGTCCGGCGGTCTGAATGGCTTGGAGAACAGCTCGGAGTCGTCGCAAGTGCTCGTCGAAGTCACTTGAAAACATTACGACGTCGTCAAGGTAGACGAGACAGCTCTGCCACTTCAGCCCTGCCAGTACTGTGTCCATGACAAGCTGGAACGTTGCCGGCGCCGTGCATAGGCCGAAAGACATGACCTTGAACTCGTACAGGCCATCTAGAGTAACGAAAGCTGTCTTTTCTTGGTCCCGTTCGTCGACTTCAATCTGCCAGTAGCCGCTCTTTAGGTCCATCTATGAAAAGTATCGAGAGTGGCGCAGGCGGTCTAGCGTGTCATCAATTCGGGGGAGTGGATAGACATCTTTCTTCGTTACCGCGTTCAGTTGTCGGTACTCCACGCAGAACCTAAGCGTTCCGTCCTTCTTCCTAACCAGCACGACTGGAGAGGCCCACGGACTGCTTGAAGGCTGTATTTTGTCGTCGTTCAGCATTTCTTCCTCTTGCTGTTGGATGACCTCCCGTTCTTTTATGGAGACTCGGTACGGCGATCGGTGCACAGGGAGCGTGTCGTCGTCGGTGACAATGCGATGCTTCGCAGCGGTGGTTTGGCGCACCTTCGACGACGTCGCGAAGCAGTTGCTGTATTCGGCGAGGAGGTCACTCTGCTGCCGTCGTTTCGGGCCTGGAAGCTTGGGGTGAATGTCAAGCTGCGCTGGCGGCGTAATGTCTTGCTGAGGTTGCGACGACTCTTCAGCAATCGCGGCGATTTCGGCGGAGTTCCAAAGTTCCTCGGCGTGGCCCACAGCGGCACATTTTGTGAGGTGTTGCGTTTCTTGTCGCAAGTTTGTCACGAGGACCACGGTGCGCCCATCCTGAAGTTTAGTCACTCCTCTTGTGACGCCTATTCCTCTTCCAAGGAGCAATTGAAGGTTGCCTTCAAGAACAACTTCGCCGCAGGTAGCTGCATCGTTCACGACGGGTACGACAACACTTGATCGCGGCGGCAGGTTCACGTGGACGGCAGCGAATTGGACGGCGGCTGACGCTGTTTGGGGTTTCTCTGAAGGCGGAACAGGCTTGCGCAGCGTCAAACTGTTCTCACCAAGGTCGATGACGGCGCCGTATTCACACAGAAAGTCCTTGCCGAGGATGACGTCTCTGGAACAGTCTCTTAGAACGACGAACTTCACAGGGCACGTCTCACCGTGGATCTCGACTCGAGCAGTGCATCTCCCGACTGGTGTAATGAGGTGTCCTCCGGCGGTTCGTATTTGAGGTCCATCCCACGGCGTCATGACTTTTCGAAGGCGGCGGGAGAGCCTCCCACTCAAGACTGAGTAGTCTGCTCCGGTGTCTACGAGTGCTGATGCGTCGTGGCGATCGATGGCGACTTTTAGGTTGTTGGACACCTCTGCAGGGGCGTCGTGGGGATGCGTGGCGTCAAGAAAGTGGGAGCACTCCGGCGTTCTTGAAAACCTCTTTACTTGGGTTGTCTTCGGTAACGGCACCTCCGGGCGTTGCCGCACTTAGTTTTCCCGACGAGATAGGGGAGACAGGCTGTCACGGCGGGACCGACGGAAGGGCGATGCGGAACGTCGGGGGGATGGAGAACGGGAACCTCGTGGTGCTGTTGGCGCTGGTGACGGAGGGCGACGGAGGTATTCCTCGATGTCTCTTGGTCGTTCTCCAAAACGAGGTCAACGGTCGTTTGGCGCGAATCCTCGCAGGCCGAGCTGGCGGTAGGGGCACCTTCGGTAAACGTCGTCAGCCTCCCCGCAGAGAAAGCACACCGGACGTCCGTCATTCGTGCGCCACACGTCGGTCTTTCGAGGTCCACGCTGCTCTTGGCGCGGAGTGTACTGCGGCGAAGAGACTTCTCGTCGGGGTGCAGCTGGGTACTGCCGGGTGACAGGAGGCTGCGGACGACGAACAACTGCGGCGTAGGTCACAGGCCGTTGTTCCGGGGCGGCGTCGGCGAGAACGTCTGGCTGGAGCACTTGCTGGACCTGTTCTCGAACAATCTCGGCGATCGAGAGTGAAGCTGGACGTTCGGCATCCGGTAGCAGCTTTTTCAGCTCTTCACGGACGATGTCCCGGACAATATCGCGGATCCCCGGGATATCGAGGCCGAGGGCGCAGTTGGGCGGCGTGGGTGCAGCGACGCCAGGAGCTCGATGCAAATGAGCGGCTGGTGCTTGCAGGGCCCGTTCAATGTTGGTTGCCTCCGTTGCAAACGTTTCGACGGTTGTAGGCGGACATCGCACCAGGCCCCCGAAGATGCTCTCCTTGACACCTCGCATCAGGATTCTCAGCTTCTTGGCTTCGGAGGCTTGAGGATCGGCGCGGTCGCTGAGTCGAAAAAACATCTTCGACAAACTTACGACGCTCTCGTTAGGGCCTTGTGTCCTCGCTTGAAGAATTTCTTCGGCGCGTTCTCTCCGATGTTGGTTGGTGAACGTACCTCGGAGCTCAGCCTTCAGTTGCTCCCAGGAGGTGATCGACGCTTCATGGTTTTCGAACGAATACTGTGCTGTTGCCTCCAAATCGAAGTAAACGTTTTGAAAGCACTACTCCGGTGTCCATCCGTTATGGCAGGCCACTCGTTCGTAATGTTGCAGCAAATCTTCTACGTCCTCTTGGGCTTCGCCGTGAAAGGGCGTCGGATTGCGAGGAGCGACAGGCAGGTAAACGACGGCGGCGGCCGGGGTCTGCGACTGGTTGGCCATCGTCTTCTTCTTCTTGGGCTTGTTTGGCAGCAGACCCAATTCAAGGTTTGACCTCTGATACGACGGCTTCTTCGGTCTTCGGTGTCTTCGGCGAAGGGTAGCCTTCCGGGGCTGAGCACGTCGGTTGGCAGGGATGTCTTCGGAGGGGTGCGCTCAACGGGCATAGAATGCAGTACCCAGCACCTCCACCAAAATGTCACGATTGACAATGGATGAGGCGATGATAACTGGATAAACTGAAACTTTTAATGGGGCGAACTTGTGCCCAAAAACAAAAGAAAGAAAGAAACAGAACAAAGCAGAGCGCCGCGAGCGTCGAAGTCGGCGTAAGAGCAGACTCAAACGCTGGGGCGAGACTGACTGTGGCTCGCTACGCGAAGCCCCATATGTACACGCGTGAGCTTCTGGAATAATTGGCGCAGGAAAGTTTGACGCGTAGAACATTCGCACCTCGAACAAGCAACCAGGATTCTCTAATTTGCCAGAACCCTAAAATGCAGGGATAAACAAAAGACATGCCGCTCCCAGGAATCGAACCCTGGTTTTTTCGCGTGGGAGGCAGGTACGATAACCGTTAGGCCACGGGCGCGCTGCCTGCTCGGCCAGCTACGCGCGCGGCAATACATTATCCGCCCTGGGATAACGTACTTTTTTTTTTCAGCTTGCTTAAAGGTAAAAAACACCTTTGTATAGATGCAATTTCCTCACTACAATAGCGTCGTTAATCGAAAGACATCAAAGATTCCCATTAGGTAGACGTAAACAATAAAATGCAAATACACGAGAGATATTAACTTGCAATATTACAAAAAGAAAGAAACAAAAACGGCGAGGCTTGGGACGCGAAATCCCTCGCGGTACGTCGAGGTCATTGGAACACATTCTCCTGCCTTCTAAATTATGCATCGGTATTTCTTTCTTTGACGGCCTCCAAAGAACGAAGTACCTCGTCCCTACCGAAATTATTCGAAAATAAAGATATTTTATGGGAAGTGGTTTCCACCGCTGATGTCATTAGGAAGGCTCGAACCTCAAAAATAAATTTTAATTTTGCAGTCCGGTCGTCTCGCTTATTTGTTTTTTTCTCACGCCATTTTTTTATTTTTTGAAATGGTACTACACATTCACGCGTTACTTTTGATTATATATAGACAGTCTCGCAGGATAAAGAAAACCAAGAAAACGACGGAATGTTCCGAATATTTCCGAGGGAGGGAAACACTTTGCGGTTTTTCAAGGGAAAGATTCAATCCGCACAATATCAATCAGAAAATGCCATTAACGCGTGTTTGACATTGACGCGGGCAAGCTGTTTATATTATTTGAATGTCCTGGTATTGTCACTGATAAAAATGTAAACGACAGGGCGTGTTTTTCGAACGTTCGGTGTCTAGCACGCGCTCCAGGATTTCCGCGTGCTGTGGCAGCTTGCGCTTGCTCGAGGCACAAAAGACGTCCAAACATCGCGGAAAGTAGAAAGCTTGCGCTGGAGGCGGGAAAACAAATGCTCTTTTCTCCCAATCTAAACATGTCATTGACTATAATCCGTTCTTTCTGCAAAATTGTTTTACTAAAACAAGCAAATATTAAAAAAAAGTACAAGAGATCGCTTAAGCTTCGCCTTTTAGGGTGGAACGCAATAGCTACACATATAAACCCCTGCTCGTTCCCCAGACGTCATGTTTCATCTGAGTCTTGTGAGTTATTTGAAACTCCCGCGCAAGTATACGTGGCTCTGACGTCATAACCCTATCGACAATTCAGGATTGTTGCGTCACACCGGCATTTCTTGCACTCTATCGACGCCGGCGCGACACGAGCTCCTTAACGCTATCGTTTTAAAGAACATTATTAGTAGTCGCCTGTAACTGCGTTTGTGGCTATTCGCTGAACCATTTCGCCACCGTGCGGCCGAATTTGAAAACATTCGAATGCGGGAGATACCGCCGTGCGACGTCTGCTACGGGCACGCGTTCAGAAGCATAGATCTCGACGACGCAAGCCCTTTTCCGGCTGAGCAGTGCCCCCCTCATTAAACACTTGTGGTTTTTCTTGTCGTCTCTTTCTGCGAAATGTTTTTCTGCATCGTTTCACATGCCTTGGAAATTCAGCAAAGCGATTATTATTAAGTCAGATGCTTTTATAATCTTAGTGTCGTGGTTTTTATACAACCGCTGGTCACAGATATGTTTTTATCGCGCACAAACCATAGCGTTTATAAAATATTAAATGTTGATTTGAGCTTCGGTTTGATTAACAAAAAATTGACCCGACTAAGCGCTACCCTTTAATACACTAGTCAATTGAAAAATGCGTTCGCTGAGTTTTCACCGGTCATACTGCATGAAAGACGTTAAAACTACACGTTGTTTTTACTTTGTCATAAATGGCATATTGAATGCCCATTTTAAACTTTACGTCATGACGCCTACAGAAATATGAACGCGAGAAGCCTTTTAAATTGTAGCAAATTTTAAGCTACTTAAACAGTATAATCACCCTCGATGACAATCAGAAGCATGCTGAAGTGGTTTACCGTTCAAGCCTGTGTCCTAAAAAAACAATACGTCAGAAAAATTAAAGCAAGCATTTTTTGTACTTTTTCCTGACCTTCTCTAGTACAAGACTCCACTTAAACGCAATATAAAAAAAATGTAAATCCAAGCATGACTCGAATAATTTGAAGATTAATCAATGAACTGCCCCGCCCAAATTTGTGTTAGGTGAGGGCGGAGGGTGATCGGAAAGTCTTGTTAGAGTCGCTAGCCCTCATCAGTCAAAGAGTGTCGCTGCGGCCGATGCTGTCTGTGTCGTGGTGCGGGTCGGTTATTAGAGTTTCAGAGCCTATTATGTATGAATAGAAGATTATTTAGCCAAGCATTTGTAATATTAGCCTCTTGACTTCCGCGGCCCTCACTGAGAAACTTGAAACGAGTTAACCCACACTACCGAGAAAATCATCTAATAACACGCACGCTACTGCATTGATCGGTTGCACTCGTTTATTTCACTCGCGGAAGATATATTAGAATAGTTTGTCTCACTTGTTTCAGTTGTCCTGCCAACGAACATTTTCCGGATCGTAACTAGAAGAGAGACTCTCTCCTCATCGCAACGTAATAGAATCGTCACGACCCCAACAAACTCACCCACGCCATGGCACAGTGAAGGGAAACATTGGCTGCAGCGGAACTCTATACCACAGTGATTCCCAATAGAGCCCAAACTTCTCTTCATGCGACATATCTATATTATTGAAAAAGCTAAAAGTTGAAAAAACAAAAATCATAGAACCTGCGATTTCACAACACACATTACCCGTATTATGTTACCCGTGTTGGAATTCATAGTTTTGTTGAATTCTCACGCTGGTGAACCAATAAGTATATTTTAAAAGAAGTAAATATTTAACATAAATAGTGCAGTTCACCCGGAGACAGGCATCCGTCGTGGTGATCCATGCTTCCCAACGTCTGCCTAGAGCAGACGAGGAATCCACACAAGCGATTATTTAAATTTAGGCCGTACTCTGGTAACACGATTCGACCTTCACTGAAGCACCGAACAGTTCCGCACCATTTTCTGCTAAAATTATTTTCCCACCGGCACTATGTAACCAAATAAATGCAAGAATCTACACCGTGTCTCGCGCGAACGTGGAGAGCCAATGTGGCGGCCATGCTTCTATCACCTCTTTGATGATGATGATAACGTAACAATAGCGCCACCTGTAGGTCGATCTCGAGGCCAATTGGCAACCCCAGCAAAATTGACACCGCGTGGCGGCAACTCCGAGAAGCTCGAGAGAGGAGGTCACTTCGACTCTGTCGTCTGCTATAACTGCTTGGTTTTGTATGCAGCTTATAAACAAACATCGTTTCCAATAAGTATTTTTATGCTTCACCCGTGACTTTCCTACGCACTGAGTAGAAGGTTTTTACAGTCGAAAAATCGCTTTGCTTTCAGGTTTGGGCTTGGTAGCTAATGCGGTACGCTCACAACCCCCTTGTCTTTGCTCTGCAGGTGCGTAATACAATCACCTTGACTGCCAAAAAGAATAACAATGTCTGCCTAGTGCAGCTACCAAGCCCACGCTGATGTGTTTCAATTTTTTGCCAGTGTATTGTTGTTGTTAATCAGCTTTTGGTGTTGTCCGGGGACGTTGAGGAGAATCCGGGACTCGACAAGGAAACTCTCGTGACTCGCAGCAATTCAACTACCCAGTCTCCCGCATCACCATCGCAAGAAATCCTTACAGCTTTAGCAAAAATTAATGCTGGACAAGACGCCCTGATGAAGAAACTGAAATCGATAAAAACTAGCATATCGGTAACAGACGCGAAAGTCGGAGACCTATCTAATCGGATGGCTCGGATCGAAAAAGAAATTTCCTCCCTTCCTGCCGTCTACGACGAAGTCAGTACTATCAACTCGAAAACTGCCGAGATTGCCAAAAAGCTTGCTGATTTGACGGCACGTGTCGACGTTGCTGAAAATCACTCTCGTCGCTACAATCTCGTTTTTTTTTTTTTGGTTTACAAGACAATCCCACGGAGTCCATGAAGGAATCGGAGCAACTGACAGTCGAACATTGCACACGGCATCTTGATATACAGATCGATCCAAATTATATTGAGCGCTCTCATCGAATTGGCAAATTTTCCCCGGAAACAAACAGGCCGATAGTTGTACTATTTTTGTCTTTTAAGACAAGAGAGTTAGTTTTGGCAAAAGGGTTTAGATTTAAGGGAACTGCTTACAGCGTGAGTGAGGATTTTTCACCTGAAACCCGTATGGCACGCAATCAACTCTTATCATTTGCTCGCTCAGAATCGATGCCTTTTAAACTCCGCCACAATCACCTCGTCATAGGCAATGCGCGCTATGTCTTTGACCCTGCTGAAGGACTAGTGAAAGATTGCATCTCATAGAAAATTTCAGTCGTGCAACAACTACCCGTAAATGTGAAAGCGACTGCGATACAAAACCCACATAGCCTATCTGTTCATTTTACAAACATCTGAAGTATTATGCCGAAACGTGAAGACGTATGCAGTCTGATTTCTTCCTCCGACTGTGATCTCGTCGTCCTCACCGAAACGTGGCTTTCACCCAGTGTTGACGATTCGGAGGTATTCAATGATACTCCTGGGTACAAGCTTTTTCGTAAAGAAAGGACAACCGGGCGAGGTGGGGGGGTGTCAATAGTAATGAAGGATCGTTTTTCCTGCAGTCTTGACAATGTGTCATCCCCCTTGGAGATACTCTGGATACGCTGCAGCTCTGCTACCGCCACAATCCTTGTTGGGCTGTGCTACCGTCCTCCTCACAGCGACGTTTTATTTCCATATCATGTCAATGAAGGCCTCTCATTTCTGATCAATAAATTCCCTCGATCCAAGCTTCTGCTCTTCGGCGACTTCAACTACCCTGAAATTCAGTGGTCAGACTTATCAGTACAATCAGCATCAAACCCAACCAAATGTTTTGAATTCCTTAACGTGTGCCATACTTTTAATCTCGCACAGGGCGTGAATGAGCCCACAAGAACCACAACACACACATCTAACATTCCCGACTTGATCTTGACATCCGAATCTGACAGCTTAAAATCTATCGAATTCCTTCATAAAATCAGCGATCACAAAGTAATACACACCGCCATTAGTTCCAAGGTTCTAAAATTATGCAGTGCTTTGCTCTGCTTTAAAAAGTTAAAAAATTATTTCCAAGGTTCTAAAAAACGCTAAAAATATCTGCAGTGCTTTCCTCTCAATTATATTTGCTCAGTCCCTCACTGTGGGCCTTGTTCCACAGGATTTGAAAGTGGGGAGGGTCATTCCTATCTTTAAGAAAGGGGACCGGTGCTCACCACTTAACTACCGTCCCATTTCACTAACTTGTGTATCATCCAAAATTAGGAACACATTATTCGCTTTCATGTTGCACGTTTTCTTGAAACTAATGATTTTATTCATCTATCGCAACATGAGTTCAGAAAACGATTTTCATGCGAAACTCAACTAGCCACACTTGCCCATGACCTGCATATGAACCTCTATAACAACATCCAAACCGACGTCATTTTCCTAGATTTTGCAAAAGCATTTGACTAGGTTCCTCATCAACGCCTGATGCTCGAACTTTCCCAACTTAACTTAGGCCCGCAGATAATAACATGGATGGGGAACTTCCTGCAGGATCGCAAGCAATTCGTAAACGTCAATAACCATTCATCTAACTACGCACCCGTAACCTCCGGCGTCCCCCAGGGCACTGTTTTGGGTCCCCTTCTTTTGCCTATTTACATTAATGACCTTCCCTCTTCTGTTTTCTGCAACGTCCGTCTATTTTCTGACGATTGTGTTGTGTATCGTGGTATTACTAAGCTAAGTGACCAGGCATCTCTCCAAAATGATCTTAATAAAGTTCGAACCTGGTGCGATTTGTGGCAAATGTCATTAAACATTAGTAAGTGTACTTTAGTTTCCTTTCATCGGCGCTCTAACCCACTAACCTACAACTATTCTATCAATGAGACCACAATTCTATCAGCACGAAGTTATAAATACCTAGGTGTGCACTCCTCTAGTAACCTATCTTGGGCACTACATATTAACCATGTCATCTCTGAGTCTAACAGATCACTCAGACAACTAAAACGTCACCTAAAATTCGCACCATTAATCTTAAGACTTGCCGCCTATAAAATAATCCGCCCGAAGCTAGAGTACGCAGCCGCTATAAGGGATTCATTCCAAAATTACCTCAGTCATCAATTAGAAGCAATTCAAAATCGTGCAGTCAGGTTCATTTTGTCTAGCTATTCATATGAAATAAGTGTCACCGGCCTAATGGAACGTGCTCAACTAGATAACCTATCACTTCGCCGATAATATTTTACACTAACACTCTTTCACAAATTCTATTACGATTTCCAGCCAAATTCACCGTACATCATGCCCTTGGCATGAACACCTTATCGTACCGGTCATCCACTTATCGTGATGCGCAGCAAAACTAGAACAGTAACCTCGACTGCTTCAGTTTTTCCACGCGCAGCGAAGGAATGGAATGACCTTCCCCACAGCATCGTTTCCGTATCTTCTCCTCTTCATTTCAAAGAAAAATTGAGCGAAGTCATTCTCACCGCTGCCTCATAGTTGAAAGTGTCTTTACAATGTTTTGTTTTTGAATGATCTCAGGTTAACCTTGTATGCGTTCTTGTGTCATTTTACTCCTATTGTTCTTGTTTTCTTTACCAATTTTACAAACCCGAGTGTTAAAACCTTCTGTAATACCCTCCCTGAGGGGGTCTTGAAGGTCAATTAAAATAAATAAATAAATAAATAAATAAATAAATAAATAATATATAACAACCATTTTACGC
Source organism: Ixodes persulcatus (assembly GCA_013358835.2). Taxonomy (NCBI): domain Eukaryota; kingdom Metazoa; phylum Arthropoda; class Arachnida; order Ixodida; family Ixodidae; genus Ixodes; species Ixodes persulcatus. The sequence continues at coordinate 224,474 of JABSTQ010010303.1, read as the reverse complement.
TGCTGTGCTAGAAACTTGTGGAGGTCTGCGTGACGCACGACGGAAACGACCACCTTTCGTCGGCCATTTCGCCTGACCAGCGCGCCCCCTATAATTCGCTGGAGTCGAGAATACTGGACGAAGGACTCAAGACTACTAACAGGGTATCCTACAATATTCCATCATCCTCGCGTGATTAAAACGCGGCTCTAGCAAATTAAATTTATTTAAATAGAATAATATTCTATTAGTACAGCATTGATTCTTCAGGCTTATAAAACGTACACAGATTATAAACACTGTTCTTGCACCTACTGTGCAAGAACAAGAAATCGCATAGAGGGTAACCTCGTGACCGACGTTACCCTCTATGCGATTTTTGAAGTGTCACAAACTTCAAGAACGTGCAACAAAATTCTGTATTCAAGAGAAACTAGTACTGAAAACAAGTGCAACATCGCAGCTGAAAATTTCACAAAAGTGCTCCGCAAAAATGTTTTCTAAAATGCAACATATATGCGCAAGTGGGTAACTCTAACAGTTCATTAAAACTCTTAATTGTTTTAATAAACATGAACGTTTAGGGCCTGTTCACCAAAAATGTATGTAATTTATAATACGTTTTTTGCAGAGAAAATTTTAAGACTCTGCTATCGAACCTGCCTTATGTACAAAGGGCTTCAGACATAAATAGGGAGGTCAGGCTGTGGAAGTTTTTTCACTAGTTTTTGGAGTGAAGCAGCCTCTCATTGAGATTTTTATCATCTCATTTAGTGGGTCTTACCGCACAAATGACTTGCTTAAAACGTAATGTTTTTTGTTATTCTTGTATTCATCTTACCGTCATTATGCCCACTGGATGCTGTCTAAACAAAAAAAAAACAAAAAAAAACATATACATTATCTTGGCAAGTAAGTCCGCCACATTTGTTTACCCCAAAATATAGTAGAAGTAGGTTGTCAATTTACACAATGTATTCATAAGTCTATAGAGCATTGTACTTTAAAGGCAACTAAAAAGTTAATGGATACCAGTGATTAACAATTCTGAGAGATACTGGGAACTGATTGATCAGGAAATTTTTGTTTCCCATCGTCATCTAACTTGTCAGAAGCCTGAGCTTGGACACCCGATCTAGCGGAAGAGACCAGCACCAGAACTCCTGAACATTAGCATGGAATATGTCACCTTGTATGTCACAGGAAGTATATACAGGTTCCAAAAAAAGTTCATAACTCGTCCAAGCTTGAAGCTGTCCACGCGCGTCGCTAATATCAACCAACCATTTCTACACCCAATCGAGCAACAACGAAGAACCACCGATGTCCTTCTGGTGACTTTATTGGTGCGCTTCGAGGTTCGTTCTTTCTTCCAATGCGCCAGTGTGGAGGGCGGCCTTGAGGCACACGCCGAAGTTGAACCACGGTGTCAGTGGCGTTTACGGCGTCCTTGGAACCACGCGTATACGCAACGTGATGGCCAAGTTTCCGAACTCAGTGCGTGTTCAGGACGCCACTTGGGTGCACTGTGAGATCTGAAACGTAATAAAACAAGCATATGCTGTAACAAACGCATATAATGCAGCGAGCTTCTGAGATACTTTTTTTTTCTTACTTTTAAAACTCAATGCGCGACATCAAGATACTTTATACTTAAGAATGTGCAAATATCGTAGCTCGAAGATTGTGCTCGATTCTAGAATATGAGCACTTCTATATCATAAATTGTGCTTCTACCGAATATACAACTTAAGATATCGATTGCCAAATGGTTAGAAAGACGTCTTGTGCAAAATTCTAGCCACGAAGATTATTGGACCCAATAACACAACTAAAATTTGTAGTCGCGACAAATAGGTACGACCTGACACCATCTTTCTTTGTTTCCTTTTGTTGCATGCCACAGATTCAAAGAGACTCCGCCGAATATTTGAATATGATTTAAATTCGATCACTTGTTCATTTAATCAATCTATAGTCGATTCTCGCCCAACTTAATTATTATAAGAAACTTTCTCTGACAAGGGCATAAGGTCACCCCTGATGGCGAACGATAGCGTCGATTTGGAGACAATCGATTAAACAATTCACGGAATATCGTTTTTGAAATATCAGATAGTACCAGCCCTGCAACGTTTTTTGAAGACAAACTTAATATCAGAGAACTCGGAAGTGGCGCAGTATTATGTTTTGTAGACTTAATACTTTAATAAAAGCAAATTGGGTACAAGAAATGAACGCTGCAATATTTATTTACACCTTTGATTCGGAATTCGTATGTTTCATTGCTCATCCTGATTAAAAATGCATTTAAAATCAAGATTTCCCCCCTTCTGGCAGTGTAAATCACTTCTGAAGCCGAAATTGCACCGAAGAAAGACTGCCAAAAAGGGCGTTACATTAAACAGCCCGTCCTTCCACTGATGAGCAAGGCATGTGGGAAAATTTTACGATGATAATATATTTCACACAAATGTAAAAATAGAAACCGCCAAGCGTGCAAAGCACCGATCTATGAAATTTTCTTGCTCTAGAAGAACGTAGTTCATAAATTTGAAGATAAGAAAAAATTGCGCCGGGTTCAACCAATTCCGTGACGCAACCGAAAATGACCCATCATCATTATACATCGAAGTATTGACGTCGGGCGAACATATACTTACACGTAGTGCGAGAACAAATGTCGAACTGAAATGGAAGATCCTCCTTTTTAGTGGTCCCCAATCTCATCTATTAGGGAGTGTCACGAGGAAACCTCAGTCGCCTTTCGCACTTCCCAATCCCACGCCAAACTCGAAAGATTCTTCCTGACGCAACATCGCCCCAACGATTGCGCAATTCTTTCATCCCCACTCCTCGCATTATAGGTGAGCAGTCTGTAAAAGACAGGGAATCAGACACAAAAATAGAAGTCCACGATTGACTTCACTGAGGCACGCATTTGAGGCGGCGCGCCACACTCAAGACGCCACGCCACAAACCTCACATCAATAACTTCGTTTAAAGCTCTACAAGGCAAACCCCCCTTAACTCGAAGTTGCCAACAACACTTTTTTGCTTAGTATCAGCATGTTGTTTACTGTGCTTCTTCAAAACTTCAACAATTTTGGGATGCGCCTATCTGGTACGTCAACTTGTTGTTTTAGGTAGCACTTCATTCATTCTGGCCGTAAAGCGGCGACGAAGGCGTTGCACTAAACATAACCCGGATTATATTTAGTTGGCCACCATTTGGTTGTCGACACGCGCAAAAATGAACATATTATAAACCTCTTGCTCAAACGAAAATTGGTACATCCATACATCTGCGAATTAAAAAAAACGCGATTTTAAAAGCCTAGTCGAGCCGCAGCCAGAATGTCTTAAGGACAAAGAAAAAGTGACCAACCTGCCATGTCATGAGCCACCATAAACATTTATTTAATATATATATATATACAGATATTTTACTTATATGTAAACGCCTAGGCTCCTTGAAGACGTCCTTTATATATATATATATATATATCACTGTTGCTTCAGTATATTTTTTCTGTCGTGTAAAAGCTTGCAGCGTAGCCTTCAGACTGCCTTTAAGCTATCTCGGGTTCCAACAATTCCTAAACCTCTCTTACAGACCGCGGTGAGTATCTCAATCTACGCGTTATTTTCCTATTTCCGATCAGAGGCAGGATCCAGACAGCTGGACAGAGTGATAGCTGAAGAAAACGAAATTACACACAGCTGATTCTTGATAAGGGATCAGAAATCCGTGACCGTAGAATATCAAGTCTTGTTTTTCAAACTGGCTAAGGCGTCTCTGTGGGTCCTGTCCTTTCAGTCGCTGTTTCTTTTTTTTTTTTTTTGTTTTTGATGGGGCGTCACTTTTTCATGTAGTTTCTCACGATCTTTCCTCGCCTTTGGGTTTTTCTCGCGTTTAGTCGATCGTTTTAAAGCACATCAATAAACAAGAACATTTTTTTCCGAAAAGAAAGAGAGGGCGGAAAGCGAAGTCTCGCGGAATCCCGTTTCTGCTTGATCTCACGCGCGACCCATCGCACGAAAGCCTCTTTCGCGCCTCCGGATTTGCGTGGGGGCTTTTCGGTCTGCTGTATATTTTTTGTTTCTCGATTCCGATTTTCGGAAGCTCTAGAGCAAGAAAAAACAAAATTCGGGCAGAGAGCTTCGGCAACGTTGGTGAAAATGCCACAGAAGTTTTTTCATTACTTTTTTTTTTGCAATTTCATTCACCTCTTTTTTTTGTGGGATACACAGGCAGGGGTATTAAAATAGTTCGTGGCGGCAAAAATTCACGTCCCTGGTAAAGCTTGTGGCCCTTTAGATGTTGTTCCTTCTGATGATAGATGCTGACTGTGACCGACAGGAGGTCGGCTTGCCTGGTCTAAAGCACAACTAGAAACTGTCGTCATCATCTTTTTGGCATGTGCGGGGGTAAGCTTTTCATAAGTTTTGTTTTACTTGCAGTAATTCCCTTCCAACAAAAACACGAAGAGTCTATGAACCGTCTACTGAAGTAGTGCCAGGCAAGAGGGCAGACGAGCTACTATAATTGCTTGCTGGGTAAAGACATATGAACGTTGGAAGTCGCAACATAAAAAGTCGTAAATTTGGACGTACTCTGCACGAATGTCTTTTTGGCTGTGTCCATGTCATATCGTTCAATGATAGCTCTGTAGAGGTCACAAGTGGCGCCCCCTCGCTCTTTTGCTTCTTCCGTTCCTGCCTGTAATTATCGGTGGCCTGAATAAAAGAACGGCACTTGCAGGTTGGAACGCGGTGCGTCTGCGTATCATTTGAGTCCGCGACATAGTGTCAGAAGCGGTCACGATAGCAGCGGCGTAACGCTCGCCCGCTCGCCCGCCCGCTCGCCTTGCCTCGCCCGCCTCTCTCGCTCGCTCGCTCGCTCTACACGGCCGGCATGGCTACGCCAGCTACGCAGCAGGAGACAAGGCCTAGCATCGGACAGCCGCTCGAAAGTTCCCACACGTCCCTCCCGTCGCCGCGTCCGATCGACTTTGCAAACCCCAACACCTGGTAGCAATGGATTACGGTCTTCGAAGACTTTCGCTTCGGTTCGGGACTATACACCACGCCGCCGGCGAAGTCCAGGCACGGACTCTTCTCTACCTCATGGGCACCCACGAGGCCCGGCGCGTACTCGAGACATTCGGCCTGTCTTCGGACGTGCTACTGTCCTTCGACGCCGTCAAAGAAGCCTTCGCACACCACTTCGTGCACCTTACCAACGAGGGATACGCAAGCGTCGTGTTCCACCGTCGCATACAAGAACCCGGCGAAAGCGTGAACGCGTTTTTCACGGGGCTCCGGTCGCTCGTCAATAAATCCGGTTACGCGTCGACGGCAGTTGAAGACCGACTCATCAAGGACCGCTTCGTCAACGGGCTTCGCTACAAGACACTCGTTGACGAACTTTGCCGAAGTCCCAAGCTATCGCTGGACGAAGCCCGCCTCCAGGCTCGTGTCTACAATGGCGCCGGGCGTGCACGTGACACGCTCTTCGCCGAGTTTGCTCAAGGTCACGTGGTCGCCGAGACGCGCAAGACTGACTCCGAGGGTCGATAGCGCTCCGGGAAGAATCAACAGCGCAAGAGCACACGCACTGGCAAGCACGGGGCCCTCGACAAGCACGACTGCGACAACCCTTGCCGTTACTGTGGCCGCACCGCTCACCCCCTTGCGAACTGCCCGGCACGGGACGCCATATGCAGCCGCTGCAAGCGGAAAGGTCACTACGCAGCAGTTTGCGAGCAGCGGGACCGACTTGACTCTCTTCAGCTGCACGCGGTGACGCTGCGCCCCTTAGCCAAGTTCACGCAAGTCTTCGTTGACGGTCACTCCGTGAGCTTCAAGATCGACACCGGCGCCGAAGTCACCGCCCTACCCGAGACTTTTCCAGGCCTCCCTCTACAACTTCAACCGGCAGAAGGCCAGCTCACGGTACCTGGGAACCATGTGTTGACCGTTTTGGGCACGTTCGACGCCACTCTCACGTGGAAGGGAACGACCACAGTCCAGCGCATCTACGAGCTGCCAGCAACGACCACGCCATTACTTGGCTTCCCCGCAATCCAGGACCTGGGTGTCGTCCGGTTCGCAGATGCTGTCACAAGCTCCGAAGGGCCACAGCAGCGCGCGCCTCTTTCCCGAGACATCTTCGACGGGTTGGACGAACTGCGAGAGGAGTACGTCATCCGTCTCTAACCCGGGACACGATCCTTTTCGTTGAGCACGCCAAGAAGGCTTCCCCTTCCACTCCATTACGCTGTCTGGCGCGAGCTCGCGAAACTTGAAGCCGACGGGGTCATTCGCCGTGTTGACGGCCCCATAGAATGGTGCTCCGGCATCATCGTCACTCCGAAGCAGTCTGCCGACTACCGAATATGTGTCGACCTGACCCGCCTCAAGCAGCTTGTCCTGCGAGAGCTACACATACTCCCCTCCGTCGAGCACACTCTAGGACAACTTGGACAAGCTCAAGTCTTCTTCAGACTTAACGCAACGGCGAGCTTCCATCAGGTGAAGCTTGCAGAAAGCTGCCAAGAACTGACTACGCCCCTTTCGGGCGATTCTGCTTCCGACGCCTCCCCTTCGGCATCTGTTCGGCACCGGAATACTTTCAGCGACAGATGAGCCGCGTCCTGGAAGGGCTTGAAGGAGTGGTAAACATAATCGATGACATCTTGGTCTTCGGCAGTACTCAGGCTGAGCACGACCGTCGCCTGAGCAACGTCTTGCAGCGTCTCCAGGCAACCGGGGTCAAGCTCGACCGCTCCAAGTGCGTCTTTTCAGTGCGTAAAGTCAAGTTCCTTGGCGTCATGGTCAGTGACAGAGGCATCAGTCCCAACCCGGAGAAGATCAAAGCGCTCGCTGATCTCGAGGCTCCCTACGACGTCAGTAGAGTGCGACGACTGCTGGTGATGGCCAACCACTTGGGACGTTTTCTTCCCCACTTGTCAAACACGACAGCGCCCCTCCGAGTTCTTCTTCAGAGGACCAGTACATGCGTTTGGGGTCATGCACAGCAGCAAGCTTTCCAGAAACTGAAAGGTCTGCTCAGCTCCAACGCCTGCATGACTGCGGTACGACCCTACCTACCCCACGACTGTGTCCGCCGACGCCAGCTCCTATGGTCTCGGAGCGGTTCTCCTGCAGCAACAGCCCTCCGGAGACAAACGTGCGGTAGCATTTGCAAGTCGTTCACTAACTCCGACGGAGTCCAGGTACAGCCTGACCGAGAAGAAGGCACTTTCCGCGGCATGGGCGGTTGAACGATTGGAGCAGTTTTGTGCGAGGTATCTAGCTCGACGTCCAAAGTGATCACAGGCCTCTAGTCACACTTATGGGCAACGCCGAGTTGGACCTCGTCCCTCCGAAAATTCAACGGCTGCGAATGAGGCTCCTTCGCTTCTAGTTCCGGGTACTCTACTTCCCTAGGAAGCTTATCGCCACCGCCGATACACTCTTCCGGGCTCCAGCTACAACACAGATTGCCAGTTTGCAAGTCTACTCTCTCGATGTAGAGCGCTTCGTGAACAACATCGTGAAGGGATGGCAGGACCTGACTGCTCCTTGTCTTGAGCAACTGCGCAAACACCAGGCAAGACGGAACCTGCGTTGATCTTGCTCGTCTCTGTGAGCGTGGGTGGCCCCAGCGAGCGTCGCAAGTTTTTGCCCATCTGCGCTGCTTTTGGAGCACGAGGGGCAACCTCACAGTCTGCGAGGGGCGGCTGCTCTACAACAACCGGATCCTGGTTGCTGCTGTGCTCCGACGTGACATGCTGGCCAGACGTCACGAGGGCCAACAGGGGATTGGCCGTATCAAGGCACGGGCGCGCGAGTCTGTGTGGTGGCCGACACTCAACTCTGAACTCAAACAACTGGTCCATGGCGGGCTGCGAGACCTGCGCGCAGACGCGGATACAGCGCCACGAGCCGGTAATGGGCTCCCAGACTCCAATCAGTCCCTGGTTGTGGGTGGGTGGCTGATCTGTTTGAGCAAGGTGGACTCCACTGCCTCCTGATGGTGGATTACTACTCGCGCTACCCAGAGGTGATTACCCTGTCGTCGACGTTTTCCTTGGCTGTTATAGCGGTGATGAAGAGTATTTTCGCAAGTTTCAGCATTCCCACTGTCGTCATCTCTGACAACGGGCCACAGCTAGTTCTCCTCAAGAGACTTTGCCTCCTTCGCTTCTTGTGGCATCCATCACGTAACCAGCAGCCCCCGGTACCCGCAGGCAGATGGAGAGTCCGAACGCATGGTGCGGACTGTGCAGGACCTGCTTGTCAAGACGAAGGATCCCTACCTGGCCCTGTTCGTCTATCGCGACTCCCCGGTAGTAAGTGAATAAAGCCCAGCGCAACTTCTGATGGGAAGACGGCTGCAGACCACAGAGCCGAAGCTCGAGGAGGCTCTGATCCCTCAATTGCCTCCAAGGACGCTCTTCCACCAGCGAGACTCGCCTGCCCGACGCCGACAGGCCCAGGACTACAACAGGCGCCACGCCACTCGTCCACTCCGTCCGCTTTCTCCGGGCGAAAGATGTTTGGCTCGCTGATCTTCCTGGAGCTGCGCGTGTCCTGAGGCCAGCAAGACGACCTCGCTCGTACGTTCTACAGACGCCAACAGGCATACATGAGCGGAACCGTCGTCATCTGGTTCCATTTACATAATCTCAGCCTGCGGAGGAGTCTGCTAGGTCGCCGGTCTCCGACACACCAGCTGCATCGACCTTGCCTCCAGTGCCTCGTCCTGCTACTTCGCCGCCTCCGCAACTTCTACAGCACTCCACTGGATCTCGGCAGTCTCAGCGGAATCCCCGGTACTTGGCACAGCATCAGAATGCAAGGGGGCACCTTCGCCGCAGACGCCAGTGTGCCCTCAGCGACAGGGCAGAGTTTCTCTCTTCGGGCGACGCATCAAGACGCCCGAGAGACTTAATTTACGAAGACGACAAGTTTGCGCCTTTGCCCTGAAGGGGAGATGTAGAGGTCGCAAGTGGCGCCCCCTCACTCTTTTGCTCCTTCCGTTGTTTGCCTATATTATCGGTGGCCTGAATAAGGTAGCGGCACTTGCCGGTTGGAACGCGGTGCGTCTGCGTATCATTCTAGTCCGCGACAGGTTATAGCATACTTTTTTTATATTTATATAAAACATATATGTGAATGTCCATGTTCTTGGGATTTCAGCTATACTTGAACGTTGTAGCTAATGTTATTTCGGAGAAATAAAATGAGAAGTTCAAGGCGTCGAGAATGCCAGGGTTTTTCTCTGGTAAGTTGTACAGCCGCCGATTTCACACCTAAGCCTGCACGTAGTAATAATCTTTTCTACTTATTTTATGAAAGACTTACTACATCAACATAAAACATTAAAAATTACAATTGTACATAATTGTTTTTCAAGAGCCACGACACCCTTAATGTATACACGTTTGAAAGTCATATTCACAGTTTGTTTACCAACAAACCATACATTATATAAAATGGAGCGAAATGTATTGAAATGAGTATAACAAAATAAACTTCACGAATATATAGAAAAACGGATTGGTTAGCCATTATCATAGTTGCGTTAATAATGCAGAAACTCAACTTATTTCCCTAAATGGGGCAAACAAGCACGTCGCAAATAAAAAAAGTATTTATGATTATTTCAATTTTTTTTATTTTATCCGGTGTTTTGAACTAACTCGTCATTGCATATATTGAGTAACATATGACCTGAAAAAGAGAATAACAACTAACCTTCACTTAAATTGAGCTGTTGAGCACGATGTCGGCTTCAAATAGAAATTTTCTAGAACCGACTAATGCAGTACAGCGGTGCTGTTCTATCGCAGTGTGTAGAAAGTCGTGCTGCCCTTAGCTTAGTTTTATATTTCGGTGTCCTTACGTCATCACTTAAATCTCCCCACCCACCCCCCGCTTTTAGAACGCGTCAAAAATGAGCTTTTTTCACATCTCCGTAGAATGCTGCGCGTGCCTTATATCTTTATAATATGGGTGAATTTTATAGTTTTTGATGATGCCCACCATGTTTATAACTGAAATAATGCCTTAAAGTTATTAATTGCTAAGTTAATTCGTACACACAATTACTCAACCATTATATAAAACACTGCTTTCTTTTCCTAAACTGGCCCTTTGTCAGGGAACAATACTACATCAAAATTTCATATGTGATGCAAACTTTTACCAGATATGATTTGACCCGCGTTTCGTGAAACACTTCGTAACGTATAGGTATAAAGTTCAATGATTCTCCTAAGGACATATATTCCGGATAGTATGTATTGTACAGGCGTTTACAAAATATGACCCCAATAATCATTATATTAACTGACAAAGAAACACCAAACAAAAAAACTGTAGTTATAAACTTATACCTGTATTTCATAGTACCGCGTGCACCAGTACTAAGAAATAGTGGCTCGGTTTCTTTTCACACTATATGTTGGACACCAACATACCAACTTTCCAGAAACTACTTTCCTAGCCTGGTTTTCGCGGAGACAGATCTTACACATGGGAGAATTTCGCGTTCGATGACAATGGGCTGTGCGCACAATTCTGAACTATCGGCAGCTGGGGCGTGCACCCTCAGTCCTTTATAAGTGTTAGTGTTAAGCGGCAACGCAAGGAAGCACAAATATAAACCTAAGCTAGGGACAGCCTGACTTTTTACATCCCATGATAGAGCAGCACTGCTGTGCAGTCTTTGTCGTTTCTAGGAAATGCCTCTTGGGAGGCGACGTTGTGCGGCAAAGTTCATATAACAAAGGCAAGCTGGATTAATTTGAGGGAAGGTTTGTTGTCGTTTCTTTTGCTTCCTTTTTAAGATCATATGTTACTCAATGTTTGGCCATCAAACTTAGTTGGAGTCATTGCATATGATTAAGGAGAATTTAAATAAACTAAAAAATTAGTTTTGTTTTAAATACTGTCGTGCAATTTCGCCACATTTAGAACAATTAGCTTGATTTCTGCAATAATTAGGCAACTACTGTAATGGTTGAACATATGTTATTTATTATATATCCGAGAAATGCATTAAAAAACAAATTTTCGTATGGTTTGCGCCCTTTTATATCGAGTAGTTTCTTGATAAATAATTTGTGAGCAAGTCTTTAACACGTGTTCACTTGCCGTGTTTCGTATTTCTTTTAAATAAAAAAATATATATTTTTTTTATTTTTTATTTTGTGTACGAACCGATGGACGAAAAAAACGTTTCGCGTACGTTTTGTTTATAGGTTGATAATCTAGCCTGGAGAGTGACCCGAAGGTGCAGGTTCTAACCAGGGGAATAGGGAAAGCAGAAGAAGCTGCAACACGATCAAGAACAGCGAAAGAAGGAAGGACAGTCAGAAAGAAAAGAACGAAATAATCGAAGGGTTGCCGTGCCAGGGGGAGAACAATGACCGGAGAAATGACCTTCGGTACACAAAGGGAGCAGCTAAATGAAGGAGCCCGATACTCGCGAAGGCACCCCGCCGAAGAGAGAAAGGCCCCTACAAAAGCATCCATTGGAAAGGGCCTGCGAGGAGAACCAGCAAAACAAGACGCGATGGAAAATCAATGGAGCCTGCCCTGGAACCCAGATCCACTTCCTTTGCGCCGGATTAAACTGACGAAGGACGCGCGGCAAGAGACAGACAGGCAAATAAACAAGAACGAAATGATTCTTTGAAGCCGCCGACGGTGATTAGGCTTTGGCATTTAGAGGTCAAGTTTGTGGAAAGAGTTTGTGTGGCTTAGTCGTCGGGTATCACCTGACTGCGTTAGCCTAGAAGTGTCCAGCACTTTAAAAAAAGTTATCGAAATATGTCCTTGAATTCAGAGAAGAAACTGTAAACGTTTTAATGTAGGCATTTTCAAAATTATGTCTTAAGTTTTATTTTGATCTGAGGAAAAGGAGTGTCCGAATCGACTCTTAAAATTTCGTCCTAGTCCCGTCCGTTGTCGTGTGCGGAGGGCAGGAGGGCCAACACTTCCTGGAAACTGAAGCCTGAGTGCTTCGTTTTGTTACGTCAGCCACGTCTCTGCTCCTCGGCGAAGCGAGGAAAGCCAGCAGGGGGTTTTCACCGCCGAGCATCTGCGACGATGCTGACGCAGCGCTACAAATAACCCGGGCAAATACGTTTATTTTTTTTTATTTTTAAGCACCGTCATCTCAGATGCGTTTGGTCTCAGCGTCAAAAATGGAAGTGGGCTGTAGGGTGCACACACTAGATATAAATCGAATAAAAAGAGAAGATTACTTGACGTGACGGCGCAACTTTATCAGGCTGCAGGAGACGCGAAACAAAGCGAAGCCAGATATTAGGTGCACGGAAACGGGCAACGTAGAAATGCAGTTCCAAGTGCGGATATGCAGACAAGACGCCTGCATATCCGCTGCGTCTGTCGGCGACCAGATTCTCTAGTGTTTTAGAGGGCAGATCTTTGGCGCTCGTTCCCGTGTTTTGCGGCGTCGGCGTAACCGGAGGAGGACGGAAAGGTACGCAGGAGGGGTGGGGGAAGGGTACGAAGGAGGAGAAGGAGAGGAGGGGAGGCAGGAGGATGAGGGGAGGGTATAGAGGAGGAAGAGCGGAAGGGAGGCACGAGGAGGAGGAGGGGAGGATACGGAGGAGGAGGGTACAAAGAAAGAGGAGGACACGAAAGAGGAGGAGGGTGCAGATAGAACGTTACGTGATCACGTAACCACGTAAGGTTAAGTTATCGTAACCGTGGAAGGTAGCGCGCAGAAAGAAGATTATGAGTAGAAAGAAGGCTACGTGATCGCGTGAAGTTACGTGATCACGTAAGGTAAGGGGATCAGGTGATTTTACTTAATCACGTAAAGTTTATACTTGTATATACTGTATATATATTTCTTCCTCGAACTCTTTAGCAGGGTATACCGCAAAATCAAAATACCTCAAGAGCTGGGCTCTAATTTCGCATTACTGATATTTGTAAACGTATTTCATTTTTGTGTGGGCGAATGTGAGGATCAATGCCTTGTAAGTGTTGTGTACTGTGGTGTCGGGGTAATTATGCCGGAGAATCGAAGGACAACTTATTCTCCTTACCAGCCAACGAGCAACGGCATATTTAATGAATTAAGGCAATTTCGGAGAAAACGTTCAAGGTGCAAGCTCTTCAAAGGTATGTTGATTTCGCAGTTAATTGTTTTTCCTTGTACTCGTTAACTTCCAAATTGTGACTGTGCCCAGGGAGATAATTGTATAGTAAGCAACTCCGATATTCCTTGTAGACTGAAAAGGCAATAGTAGGTATTTTTAGAACGAGCTACAACGTCCAATTATTTTTTTTTAATATTTTGTTGGGTTTACATTGTGAGTAACTTGCGTAGAATATTTCGAGCTGTCTTCAAGCTCCTTCATTTGACATCACCGACTATGATATAGCAGGTCTACCGTCTAAGACGTCTATTCCTACCTACGTAGCTGGATACTACGTATCTGTGGCTGTCAAGACATTCAGGTGTGAATACTGCAGAAAACATTTGATTTTGGAGAGAGACACTGACAGATGTTTTAAATCGAGGGGGACAGCAGCTTTGAACACAACTGGTCGATAGTGTGGTGATGCAGGCTGAAATTCTTGTTAACAAGCTTATGTCGCCCCAACCCATCGCTCTGTTCTTTCGGTTATGTGATGAACGAAAAGTTGTCAGGGACTTTACACTAACTACGCTGCCAGAGTTCGAAGACTGGGAAACTTGTGAAAGCGACCACTCACCTCTAATAGTTTTCAATTGCATCCTTAACTTCTTGACTAACATGTTTCTTTCAACAATTCATGCAAGGGAGAAAATTATGCCTTAATGCGGGATCCAGCGCCTCCTCCATCAACAAAGCGACTCTCACTGCTCCCAAAACTTAACATTGTTTTAAAATAAACTGCGAAGGAACCACTACACATCTGTAACCAATACACTCAAACCCCAGACGGAGGCAAAAAGGAAGTTTTCTTATGAGACAAATTATACATTTTGTCACGCTGGTTGATTACATGATGCCCTTCTGGCACGTAGTCGATCAGTCACATTTCATGACGTAATTGCTTGTTTCACTCTCCCAGAACAACCTTTTCTTAAATAATACAAGCGACCCCTTAAGTTGCGCAGCGTCACCTATGTTGGTACATTTTCTTTTTTACAAACGTGGCCGCAAAGCGTGACGCGGGACCTATAAATATTTTTTACTCGGGCGCGGCCATCTTGAATCGCGGAAATTCCGGTATACCAGAAAATATTGTTTTAATCTCGTCACACTACTGGGAGCAAACCCCGTTCGAATCGCGACGGTCTATTTAGTTGTTGTGCCTTTTTTATATTTTTTACTTGTTTTTGGTTGTAATGCCTCGCTCTTTTTCGTCCCACGTACCAGATTCGTCAACTACGTGGGTGGAGTGGAAGCTAAACAATAAACGTCCATACGATCGTTTCAGGTTAAGTCCAGACGCAGCCAACGCTACGACCTAATGGGGACAAACAAGCAGCACAAAAATCGCGCCACAAGGCGTATTTTGCTTACTCTCGGTTCAGCAATGACAGAACCCGTACACAGACATGCGAAGCACCATGACGGTGTGGTTTTGACGCCGTTTGATTGGTCCCATGATCTCGTAGGGTCTGCCGCCTCTGAACGTAAGCTGAAACGAAGGATAGCGATCGTGTTGTCACTTTTTTGTTCTCTTTGAGGTAACCACCGGGAAGGCGCTACGCGTGAAATGCTATTTCACATATTTTCTAGCTGTGCGGTAAGCATGGACGTCAAAAATGTGGTTCAAATTATACAATCTGTGATTCTAGAGGAGCGCCCTGGTTTTATGAAGAATATCAAGTTAAATAAATATTTAGAAGGTGTAGTTGCTAAATTTTACCGTAACTGTTTTTAGTCTTCGTAACTTAATAGTGAGCCCATTAAAGGGCAACTCCGGTCCATAGTTTCGATTTTGGGATTATGACTGTTTTTAGCGCAGCCAGCGTCCCTGAATTGCAAGGTGTAATTTGTTTCTCGTTATCGTGTGTAGTTTTAAAGATATCGACGCCTCAAAATTCTGTTTGGGGCGCGGCCGACAAAACTGGAACTAGCCGCTCGAGGCCCTGGCAACACTGGAAATCGTGGACGTGACGTCAGTATCGTTCTCGTTCAACGAGTACGCAGGCCGAGTGGCCCCTACCTCTGTTGCGCTAGCCGTCTAAAGATTGAAGGTAAGCTGATTTTGATTTAATACTGTATACGTGGTAGTTATCCAGCATATGTAGCAAGAGTTAGTGCGTATACCCAAAAGCTAGCGACTGGAAAACCCGTCAACTCGTTCGGTGCCGCACACGGCGGCCGCCGCTGTGCGTGCACTATGCCGTACTCATCGCTTGTATACCCAAAAGCTAGCAACTGGAAAAGTAGTGAACTCGTTCGGTGCCGTACTCAGCGGCTGTCGCCGTGTGTGTTGTCTCCCGTACTCGTCGCTAGGCCTAAATTGTCATCGGGGCTCCGTGGATGGAGCGGCGGTGCTCCACGCCGCGCTGCCAGTGACGTACATACAGTACTGGGGGCCCTCTCGCTTTCGCGCTGCGGGTCAGTCCCAGACACGAAGCTTTGAGGCTCTCCGGCGCGGGCCGCGGCGCCCGAACAGACGTGTGCTGGGCTGTACACGACTGTTTTTTCGTTCTTTTTTTCCCTCGGGCGCGTAAAAACCGAATTTGTACGCTGCGACACCAATTTACCGCGTAAGTGCGTCTAGGTGGTGAATATAATTTGTAAAATGAAAAAATAAAAAAAAACTTGCCGCACTAAAAAAAGAAAGAAAAAGAAAGTTCATTAGGCAGACATTTTCTTAAAGCTAGCAAAAGCTTTTGTGGGTGATAGAGGGAAACAGAGAACGTTAGCAATGTGAGAAGAACACTTTCTCTCCCTTCCACATTCCCACCCCCACTCACAACAATTTTTTATTAGAATACATAGGACTTTAAAAGTTTTCCTTCGTAATTTTGACTAAGGCAAGTGTTTTTTTTTTTTTTGGGGGGGGGGCATTCTTAAATATTATATCTACCTCCAGCCGAACTTGGGTAAATTAGAGTTTTGTAACTTACAAATCTGAACTTTCGCGATTTTTTTAAGTCTCTTGTGGTATCCACAAGCCCAATGTTAATTAATACTGCTGCGTAACGAGTTCGAACGATTGGGAGGCGAATGTTTATATCGCGTGACCGAGCTTCACGGGCCGGCTGATCGCTAGTAGTCGTTACGGACCTGTGTACTACGCACGAGATTGCGTTGTAAACAAGCATTGACCCAAAGCAGAACATTCAGTTTTCCTTTTCATTATAAACTTCAGTGATTGGAGCTAGTTAGTGGTTGTACTCTACATGCCCACCCTTCCCCATTCAACGGACATTCATTGGAGCGTGAATGCTCTATCTTCAACACTGCACTTGACAATGACTGTTTTATTTATTGATCTGGATACTTTTATCATGTTTACCTTTTCTGTACAACATGCCACTAGTAATGCTACGTTCGTTGCTATGTTGACTGCATGTTTTACCTTACATCTTCAGTGCGGTTCGGCTGAAATCATCCTTTTCACTAATTCAATGCAGTATGTGTATCAACAAGCCACAAATGTTGGTTTTTTATCTCTGCCTTCTTTCTCCATATGGATAAATAAAGCATTTGGTTTTGAATCCCCACATCAAGGTCGTGTGCCGATTTCCACACTAAGAGGGCTTCTTTATTTTTTTTTTCAGCATACATGTCGTTTAGTAAAACCATCGATGAAGACGATAGCAGGAGTCTTGACCCAAATGCACGTGACCCACTGTCACCTGCTGACGAACTTTACAAGGAGAGTGAAGAGGAACAAGAGACAGATTCGATCCAGATTCGAGGGCTCGGCTCACCATCTATCATGCAACGAGAACAACAGAATACATCAATCGAGGAATGTATGGCCGCAAAGCAGAAAAGATCTTACCTCGATTCGCCGCCGCTTGATGTAGGCGACGGCACGGCATCATTTTAAGCCTCGAGCCCTTCGCTGACAAGCCACAAGCAACCAACACCCGTAGGTTTTGTTCGTAACTCTCCAGCGAAAAATGATCGGAGCAGAGCTTCGATCTGGGGGTCGGCGTCCAAGGCTTCCCAAAGTCCACTCGTCGAACTGCGTTCACCCACACCTTCTTCAATTTCCGATCCGTTGAAACTTATGAAAAAGCACCTCCGTGTTGCGCAGCGGGTTGTTTGAGCAGCCCACAGCGCTACAAATTGTACTCGGCATCTTCCAAAGAACAGCTGGGCAGTCTTGGGCGCACCGAGTTGCTCGCTAAAACGGGTCTTGGAGTCCTCACAAGCAAATAAACAGAAGGCTATACCGAAGCTACACGGGCTACAGATAAAAGCAACGGCTAAACACGCAATCACAAGCCCAAGTAGCGGTGGTTGCGGCACAAAGAAGCGCGCGCAACGGGTGCGCCCGTCCGGCGGAGGAAAAAAAAGAGAACGATACTGACGTCACGGCCCAATGTTGCTTTAGCGATCGGCAACCCGCTGGCCGCCCGCTAAGGAGCAGCGGCTCGCGGCGGGTCGCATTTTTATTATCGGCATTAGTAGAGAATGCGGCATCGCCCGGACGTAATTGTTTGGCTGGGGTCGTATTTTGTGTCACTACAGCAATACCAGTAATTTATTTCATTTTGAGTTTTGGCCGGAGTTGCCCTTTAAGTGAAAGCTTTATATGGACATCTACCGTAATTTCCGGACTATAGGCCGCAGATTATAAATGTTTGGAAGTTAAAATTTCTCACGGCGCGAACTATCTATAAGTGCGGACTATACCAGGTATTGTATTTTTCTAGATCGTTCACTGTGACAAGACGCGGAGGATTGTATGAGTAACAGAGTATATTGTTAGTGATTTACGCATGATGCACGCTTCTTTGTGAGGTAATACAGCAGGCATTTGTCAAGGTGTGCTGTGTATGATAAGTTTTACTTTCGGATTAGGCACTAAATGCGGATAATGCGCCGCGTGTGGACTATGCACCGGGTGCGAACTATCCAAGAAAAAACCTTCATTTTTGAACCCAAATTCGCCCTTGCGCCGGGTGTGCAAGGGCGAATACATCAGGTGCGGACTGTAGTTCAGAAAATTCGGTACTTATCAAAGCTATAATTCGACTAAATACGTTCGTCCTCACGCAGGTGTAAGTGACATTCGTACGATATTTTCAAGCGAAGATAAAGGGCGACCCGCCAATGCGACGACACGGTAATATCGCGTTCACACTGGCGGTTGAGATTCGTTTGAGAATGCGGTTCACGAGCGACCCCGTTCAGACACACCCAGACATCGTTGGCGGTTTCTCGGCGACCACGCGTGATATTTTGAGATTTAAATCAAATCAATTTACATGAAATGAGTTTATTTCCACCTTCTAAAAATACAGATGGAGGGGCTGTGGAAAAAAATCTGCGCTTAGCAGCTTGACAAGCCCACAGTCCCTGCATTAATGGCAACTAAGCAGCACTACGGTGGGAAGAATGAACATGCATAAAAGGATAATGACAACGAAAACGCAAATGTATATAGGCATACAAAACAAAAATCATACTCCCATAGTTACAGACAATGCACGGAGTTCACTGTACTTACAGGCGAATAAATCAAAATGCATAAGCTGTAAGCGTTTAATAATGACAGAAGTGTATAACACAGGTATTCTTTTCTGTAGTTTAAACGAGGTGTATAATATTACCCAATTCTCTCCATGTCATGTAGTATAGTTTAATTATCTTATTTGTAGTTGTGCCAGATTACGTATATTATTTATATTCCTCTGTGTTTCCAATTTATACCGTACACTCAATCGATATTTATATAGGTTGGTTATATTGCCCTATATAAAATTATATTTATATACTTGTGTTCGGCAACCCTATTTAATAATACGAAATCTAGTTCAAGCCACAATGCAAAGCCAAAATTTAGCTCTTTTGGCACTCTCCATATTTTTCTTCGGGCTGTTCGCACGCATCACCAGTTTCGGGCAGCGAAAAATGAGACATGAACACGCAGAGCCCCCCTGCGATTCCCAAAACTTTGTATAACAGCAAAGCCCAGCCAGGCGTAGGCGCACCTTGCTGACTCATGAGAGGATGATCCCGACGCTTTCTTCAAAGTGGACCCTTCCCGCATGAATAGCTGGCCTTGTTTTGTGGATAGAGTGCCCGTTTTTGCTCGGCATTGTTCGCTCTTATCATTTTCGAGGTTGTGAGCGGCACTGGTCCACCTTGGTGCGGGGGAATGTGTTCGGTGCTAGCCGGTCGTGGCTTCGTCGGTGGCGGACTCTCCTCCCATCCCTCCCACGCCGATCGAGTCAACTGTTTGTTTGATTTTAAGCTCAAATAAACGCCGTTTTGATTACCTTTGCAACGTGTGGTACGTATACTTTATTTTTTGAGTAGGTACCTTTTATTCATTTTGGTTGTAGTACACGTTACAGGTCGAGCTAGTGCAGGTACCCTGCTAGCTCCGTGGTATTAGTGGGTACGCAAATGGCCTCACGACGTGTGTATCGGCGTTCGTGTTGGTCATGCACGGTGTCGAAAGCATTCAGTAGTTCACGCGACTGCCGTAGTGGTTACAAAAGCTCATTTTCGGTAAATCGGGGGCGGGTTGTGATCTTCCAGGGACAAAGACTAACAAGGCAGAGAGTAAAGGCTTTGGCACCCCGAATATTAAAAAAACTTTTACCCAAACCAAATCACCGGATCGAAGCCGGTTAATATTACGGGTCGATTCTTTTCCCGACGGAATCAAGTTACGGACGTGAACATCGCGTTTCTTCGTTGAGTTGTCTGCTTCAAGGCTAGGAGTACAGCGACTAGGACGCCTCACCAGCCACAGACGCGATCTTGTTTCAAAAGCCACCGACGTCACGTCAGCGTCGCGTTGCAATTTGTTGCCACTTCGCGGTTTGCAAAAGCGGTTGGGGGAAATCGGTCCCGAAGCTCAATCCCTGCCACTTTACGGTTGAAACGCGCGGATCCGAACCGCTTCCAGTGTGAACGCGCCATAAAGCTCGCGCCCAAGCAACTGTCGTTTTTCCGCTCTCTGGCCTAGCTAACCTGACGTCACGGTGAGGGCGCGCAGGCCTTAATTTCTATTGGCCGACAGACTGATGGAGGGAAGAAAACGAGAGCGCTGGATGACGTCAGAATGTCGAGCTCTGGTTTGAATGATTAGAGGGTTGCCCTAAAGCTAGCTGCATTTATCTCTACTTCCCTCGTTGAGCAGTTTAGTACTCGAAGCGCCGGCGTACGGCATTTGGCTTTCGCATTCGAACGCGTTCAACGAATGCAGTGTAGACAAAGGCAGATAGCTTTTGTGTCTAGTTGGTACTTGTTAGAAAAGTAACTTTCTGCTCTAAAATTGTAAAAAAAAATTAAAGACATTTACAACTCCAGGTAATGCCGAATTAGAGCGCAGCTCTTGAGGAGGAGGTTTAGGGAAGGGTACGGAGGGTACAGTAGGCCCAACACCTCCTAGAAGAGAAGGCCGTAGCGCTCCGAGTCGTTACGTCACAATGTCGGAGAAGGAAGTCCATCGCGCAACTACGTGAGAAAAATGTCTGGGCATTGACGTGAAAAAAATGTTTCTTGTCGAGCGGTGCGGGGTGTTTGTGAGTGTTTATCCGACATTAATATATGTTTTAAAAGTGCAGTATTGTACAATTTACTATATATAATATAAACATAATATACCACGCGCTACCAAGGTTGAGAGTACCAATTTTTTATATTCATGATTATCCCCGTAACCGCGGGACTATGTGCAATCCCGCAGATCCCCACACTTTTCGAGTGAACCGGTCCAGTGGGACGTTTTCTTCCCTCGTACGGGCTCCGATTCTGGTAAATTTACGTTCTGTGTGAGCTGCTGACTGTCTAAAAAGGAACGCTGAGACTTTCTGAAGAGAAGGGAACCGAAAGGAACCGCAGTATGGGAGGCTTAACCGATGACGTTAAGCCTCCCATACTACGGTCGCTGCTCTCGTGTGCGTGTGTGTGTGGTTCTTTTGATCCTCCTACCCGTCGTTTTTTCGTCGTCACCGCAGTCTCGGGTAGTTTTTTTGTGTTCGCTTGATACTACGGCATTTACGTGGATTCGCGGGAAAAGTCCTGCTACGGTTTGAGTGACGTGTGGCAACTAGCCAACGATGACACTGGTCGATATAATCGATAGACCTCTCTCTCGAGAGAGACTTCAAAGTTCGTGTTCAAATGTTTTCGTCACGGATATTGTGGGACGTATGGATACGATCGACAGGTGAGTAACAGCTTATTTACGGGCTTTCTTGGTCATGTGGGACGCGAGTAAAGTCCTGCAGTCGGATTGTTTTTTGTTTGTTTTTCGTGATAGAATGGCATCTTGTTCGATCGTTATCCGTGTGCGATTGCGTCGACATTTGTAAATCTGTGTGTTCTAGTTTCAACTGGAAGGTGAATAACAAGTTTCTGTGATTATAAAAAGTGCGTTGCTTTTTCTAATGTGTTATTTATACTAATGTTATTTTATTGCCTTTACCGCTTTTATACTAGAATCTTAACTGTATTAAGGTAATAGTATTATTGTATACAGAATAAGATATTTTGTTCTAAGGCAGCTCGAGCCCATAGGGAGAAGTAAATTAGTTGACTGTAAATAGTAAGTTTAGTACCCCTGCCACACGGAAAAGTTCATATATTTTCATTAAATGATACGGGACTTAATCAGCTCGCGGTCTTGAGTGATTATACGATCGTCGCAAGCTGATATGTCGACCCCATAATGTCATTCGATTGAAATTACATTACTTTTGCCCTGTGGACGGGGTATGATGCAAGAATTCAGTGACTGCACGAAATAACATCGCTTACATTATCGTAAGTGCCATTTGTCTAGCCGTGTCCGCGTTGACTACGTCTACCAGATTTTTAACTGTGATCTGTTTTGCTGTGTCCAATCACTGCGTGTCTCGCCATTTTGTCGAAGTATTTCTGTGTAAAATATGTATTCCTACAGCAATAATTGCGTGACTCAATGTTTTCTCTTTTACGCCTACCTCGTACCATTTCATACCGATTATTTAGCGGTGTAATATTTTTCCCGTGTAATAAAATATTTCCGAGACCCCTTGATATATGTGCAGCTATCATTTAAGCTAATAAGACACGCGTATGTGACTAAAAGCGCGTTACGATGGTCGATCCACGCGCGTTGCCTTCGCTTCGACGCGCGTTGCCTTCGCTTCGACGCACCCTCCCCGATGGCCTTCCTTCGCGACGTCACGAGAAGAGCGCTACGGCCTTGTCTTCTAGGAGGTGTTGGTAGGCCCCTCATCTGTGCCCTCTCCTCCTCCCTCCTCATCTACTCCTCTTGTGCTCCTCGCCACCTCCCCCTCTTCCTCCTCCTCCCTCCCCCGTGGTGCATTATGGGAAACCTCCAATAATGCAGCGCGCGCGTCACCGCAGTGCATTATGGGACGTGTCCCATAATGCACCGCGGTGACGTTTTGACACGGGGAGGTTCCGGCAGGATGCCGAAACGTCGCACTCGTGACGTCACGAGGCTGACGAGTGACGTCACCACGGTCCCGCGCGTTGCATTATGTGACGTTTCCCATGATGCGTCCGTGCGGTTATGCCGACGCCGACGGCGACACCAACGTCGCTCAAGCCGGGAACGGGCGTCTAAGAGCTGCGCTCTAAAACGGTGTAAACTGTGTTATATATTTCATCTATGTTGGAGAGCGCGTCAAAAATTAATTGAAATGTGTGTACATTTAAAAGAAACACATTAAAATGCCAGCAATTTTTTTAATGAAGCATGCGTTTCACTTTTTTATCATATTCTTGCGATTTTGTTGAGAAATCTTGCGTTTGCCGGAATCCAAAATTTCGTTTCAAAAATCAAAAGAAAGAAACTGAAATACCCCCCAAAATATTCATTTATCCGAAATGACGTACAAAGAAGGTCGCCGCAAACCAGAAACAGATAAAAACGCAGCGAGTATAAAGGAACCAAACCAGAAGCGAGAGTGAACTCGACGCCCGAACTTCCGCATCCACGTGTCCCGGAAAAGAACCAATAAGAGTTGACCCGAAAGGCGAACATTGTAGCTCATACTTCCAACTTGCCGCGTCACGTGTTTTACCAACTGCAGTCGTACAACAACAGCCGGGGCCACGAAGAGGAACATCAATCAAACCCGATAGAAGCGCAAGAACAAAGAAAATATGAGAAAGAGCCAGCGAAAAAAAGGAAATATATTGATGAAACGAACGACCTTGCAAACTTCAAGTCGCAGACCCACACTCGCATTGAGCAATATATTGGGTGCGCGAGGAAATTTCTCGCATGTAGTGAGGCATAGGAGGAAAGTAAGGATGTTTAAGGTCCTTCTTTGTTTACTTTCTTTTCTCATTCTGATCTTAGAGTCCCTCTCACTTTCTTTTTCTTTCTACTTCGGGTGCAGGGTCAGAGGTGGCGAACTTGTCAGTTTCGTGCCTGACACTGCGGCGGAACCATAACAGCAAAAGCATCACTGCCGAATCGTGTGTCTGGTTCTCTCGCGAGATTTTAGACACGCGGGACAGGGCGTTGGAGAGGAAGAGGTGATGTGAGAGAAGGAAGAGTGAGTTGGAGAGGGGTTTCTCGATATAACCACTAGTCTCCCCCGAAAACGCCAGCGCCAGATGTTCGTGTCAAAATCGGGCTGCGGAGGAACAAAGAGAAGCGGTATGAAAGGGGAACCCGACAAAATTGAACAGTCTTGGGTTAATCCACAGTACAGATGCAGCGATAGCAGCGACGCGTCGCGGCGAAATATTTGTGCATCGGTGTTACGTTCACGCACAGTGGGGTGTGTGAACAAAAGCGTTCGGATCAAAATAAACATCCGATCATATTGTTCGGAACGCTTTAGTTTATTATTTTATTGTGAAGCGAGTGAAAGCGCGTCTCCCGGCACGAGGTCTTGGCACTGTCAGGGCTGCGAAGTCATTTTGTGATTGGCCATTTTTGCTTTCTTCCAGAGAGCGCGTGCAGGAGCCATCCGGTACAACAAGAAACCCGTGTTGAGAGCGGGTTACAAACGCCTTGGCGTAACTTTGTGGGAACACATCCGCTTCGCACGCAGCGGACCCGGGTTCGATTCCCGCGGGCGGCGGGGTATCTTTTTCGAGGATCTGGCAACATTGACGACGGACACCCTACGTCCTTCTACGCTCGCTGCAACGTACGTCATTTGCAGTGGTGGGAAGAGCCCACAACGCCCGCAAGCCTTAAATATTTAGAAAATACGACGTATTTGCGTTTGACGATGGAGGTTCCCAACGTCGCGAGTACGGAACGGCAGAAAAGAAAAGAGTGCCAGGAGCTCCAGAGTCCATACGAGGAGAACATATTTAAACTTATTGACGAGTCATCGCCAGCGTATATGGGGTATTATCGTGTGGGATTGTGACACATACAACGTCGCGTGACGTCATAGTGTCAGCGTGACGTAACAGTTTAACGAGATGTTATGGCCAACTTTATTGGAACGTCATGAGATGAGCTCGGTTACGAACCTGCACCATAGATGCCCCTTGCTCGAGCAGTACCTCCGTTTTCCCCAACAGTCCCCTTCCCGTCGTTCGACGCGCCACCCTTTTGCAAACGGCTGCTATGATAACTGCAGCGTGTGATATGGAATGCGTATGTTTCGAAGCACAGCGTCTAGATGGCGCTGGACCATTCTCTGTGGCATACACAATTTTTAAACGAAACTCTAGGTGGCGCTTGGAACGACGGGAGGCCTTTGTGGGGAGGAAAGGGAAGGGGTTCCCCCTGCTTTTAATTTCTTCATCTGAGCTAATCAAGTAACCTCGGTTGTGGTAACTCGTGATGTCACGGTGTCAGGTGACGTTATGGTGTTACGTGACGTCAGTGTCATATCAAAGCATCGATCATTTTGATTTGGTGACGTACTTTGGTACCCATAAGCCTCAATTGTGTTTTTTTTTACGAATAACTTTTTGATGGTTTGGAAGTATTGTGTGTATGTGTATAGAATGTGATACTGCTCAGTTTGTGCGCAGCATCGTGAGCATCGTCTCAGCTGTCACCGCAGAGTACTTTCGGAGTTGGGGCTGAAATCCGGAAATTCGTTATTTCGCAGAAGGGTTAGCAGAGTGTACGTCAATCAACCAGTCTCCGTGAATTCTGAACTCCGGCTGCGATAAATCAACGGAGGACAAGGTGCTGAGTCCGGGAATTATAGTTTGTCCAATCCTGAGGGTTAGTCCGCTAAAAAGGTAGGGACTGGGTTAAAGCAAAGCATAAAAATAAAATAAAACTTGGGTAAACGGCTCTCTGGCTTCGGCGAATCTAATTTATTCATTCTAAAGTGGTTGTATCGCAAACATTTATATATGGTTGGGAGTGTAGGCAGTACTTTATGTGCTGTTTTACCTCGGCCAAGTGTAAACACCTTCATCGCTTTTAAAAATGATACAGTCTCTCTACATAAAAACGGTCCATTAAATTATTTATATTAATAGATTCGTGAAAAACGCGTTGGGATGGTTCGAAGCCGTGGTTTGAAAATATAAAAAAAGGAAACTAACTTGAATGCAAATGCCCTTTTTTTTTGTGAGCATTCCAATATTTTTTTTTTTTTAAACTACTGCCGTCCTTCGTTTAATTGACTCGTTTTTTTACTTAAAATAGTAAACACAAGTCAAATATTTTTTTTAAA
Source organism: Ixodes persulcatus (assembly GCA_013358835.2). Lineage (NCBI taxonomy): Eukaryota > Metazoa > Arthropoda > Arachnida > Ixodida > Ixodidae > Ixodes > Ixodes persulcatus. Next base: position 198,676 of record JABSTQ010010303.1, on the reverse strand, counting down.
TGTTGTACTCTGCCTTAGCGATGTTTTAGCGACATTCTATAGCATGGATTCGGAAAGCTCCAAGTAAGTCCAGTGATTACATTATTTCCATTTAATAAAACCGCACGCGTAAAAAACCTGCAGCGGATGAAATAAAACTAAATAGCCTTGAGTTCCTAATATGTAAGCATGTTCATCGCTAAGGCAAGTTTGGTTTAATCCCTAGCAGAATTGAAATGTCGCAAGAAGACTCGTAAATAACGCAGCGCGCGATAAGCACGTACGTCCAAATTATAATAGCTGTTATAAACAAGCAAGACATTAACAAGACGCACACCACAATAAAACAAATGGAAGATATCATCGTCTAGCAACTGATTGGTGAACTTTAAATATTTATAAATTTTTCACACGAATCGTTCTTGAAACCCTAATTTTTAAATGTGTTTTTACACATTTTGTTTATTTTTTATTTCGCATGAAATACTTGATATATTAGCCTAGTGGCAGAACGTTGAAGTGCATTATGTTGGCTTCAAAGATATTTATAAAGCTGCGGTACTCAAAATTACATTATATACAGGGTGTTTCACGACAAGTGGACAAATTTTATATTGCAAAAACTACGTGTTGCAACAAAAAAAGGCTTTTGTCGCTTTGGTCCCTGGGCCAGGGGTCTATTTAAGAAAATTATTAAAGTCCTGGATAATTAAATTGTTAATTATTTTTTGCGTAATTAACTTTTTTAATATTGTGTTTGAGGCACGGTTTCAATTAGGACTTTGCTCAGCATCATCGAAAAACACTAAATCTACAAATTGCAGAACGATAGAAGGCAAGAGCAGCATTTTACGACTTCATCAAAAACCGCACAAATTCGACGGATTTTTAAGTTTCGTTTTGCTATCGGAGTGCTTCTCGGTCCCGACGGCACCGCGCTCCGTGTAGAAATAGTGTAACCAACCTCTGCTGCACTGTGCTCGCGCAACGCAGCAGAGGCTGGTTGCGCTATTTCTCCACGGGGTGCGGTGCCGTCGGGGCCGAGAAGCGCTCCGATTGCAAACCGAAACTTAAAAATCCGTCAAATTTGTGTGGTTTTTCAGAAAGCCGTAAAATGCTGCGCGTGCCTTCTATCGTTCTGCAATTTGTTGATTTGGTGTTTTTCAATGATGCTGAGCGATTTTCTATTTGAAACCATGCCCTTAAACACAATATTTAAAAAATTAATTACGCAAAAAACTTAACAATCGAATTATTTCGGACTTTAATAATTTTCTTAAATATGCCCCTTTCCCAGGACCAAAACGACACAAGCCTTGTTTCGCTGCGACGCGTAGTTTTCGCAATATCGATTTTTTCCACCTTTCGTGAAACACCCTGTATACACAGGATGTTTTTACTTATTCTTTCATGTTTGTTTTAAAAAAAGCCGTGAAAGCTAAACTTATGCGGTTTGTGAGGTGAGTTATACGGCCAGAAGGACATTGTATAGGAGTCGCAACTATTTGTTGACTAATTAAGTAAAATTTGTTGATTAACGTTTTAATTAGTGCAAATAGACATATAGTTCCAGTTAGAAACTTTCTGAGCACCATCGAAAACCACTAAATAAACTCTTTTTAGAAAGATAGGCAGATTGATACTTTAGACCCATGTTGCGAATAAAAAAAACAGGACGCGGGATGGCCAAAAAAACGTGCTTTTCGTGTAAGGCTTGTCAAATTATGAGGCGCTGGAGAAATTCAGCCTTCTGCGTTAAGTCCTTATTTCGAACTCTTTTTTTTCGCCTTCCGCCCATTGAAAAGCATGCGGGAAGGGCCTTTGAACGCACCTGGTATCGCTGCGCCGCAGCGATACCAGGTGCGTTCAAAGGCCCTTCCCGCATGCTTTTCAATGGGCGGAAGGCGAAAAAAAAGAGTTCGAAATAAGGACTTAACGCAGAAGGCTGAATTTCTCCAGCGCCTCATAATTTGACAAGCCTTACACAACATCTAACCAAAAACAGTAAGCGTCCAAAACGCTAAAGTCAGCGCCGGCCAGCCGGTAGCCTCGTCAGCAAAACCTATTGCCCTATGGAAACGGAGGAAGCGACAGCAGCCGCTTGCGAAGAGCGCGGAGAAGTCGGGAGCTGCATGGCAAGTAGCCGTGCCGACAGGAATCCAAAGCGGCCAATAAACGGACTGCACTTTGAGCGAGGGGGCGTAAGGTGTGCCCGGTCGCTCGGACACTTTATGTGCCTAGTTTTGTCAATAGCGATGTTCGACGACTAAGTAACTGGCAAATTTGGTCGAAAGCGACACCAAAATAAATGACCGGTGTCGCTTTGTTGGCAAGCAATGTGATCACAGCCGAAATATTAGGTCAAAGGGGAGCCGCGTACTTAACTAGAACCGATTTTAAAGATGCGAGCAGCTGCTTTTTCCCTGGTGGCAAGCGGGTTAGCTTTTGGTCACGCAACAATGGGCGATGCGTACCGCAGCACCACCGTGACGTCACGTCGCGGCCGTTACAGCTCATGATCGGTGTTACCATTCTTCTCTAGTAGATAATTTATGTTTTTCCTTAGGTGTTCAAAACCAAAATTTTAGCCGTGATATTTATTGAACTACACATAATAATAATAAAAAAGAATCATATGCCTTGTACTTTGGGGACACTAAATGAGCTGAAAACAGTCGTAATCCTAAAGTCGGAAATACTGACCGGATCTTTGAGAAGATAATTAAATTTTCCGCAAATAACGAGCAGCCCAGAAGAATGACTTGTAATGGCACTTTTTTAAGAGAATAAAATAACGCTAAATAAATTACTTGCCTGACTGAATGCGCCCTTATTCTACTTCTTTATTTCAAAACCAATGGGTGCGATTTGATAATATGTTGATATATTTAATAATTTACTGGTGTGGAAATATGCTCTTTTTAAACGAACATGTGCCTAACGTATCGATTTCCTGATATATGTATAATTGTTCGCCTATATTTCTAAGAAAAGAATATTGAAAAAAAGGTGTTTTATTCTCAACAGCACAATTTATTATGTGCATATTCATTCAAATATCAAATTGAACATGCAGAAGTAAAAGCCGTTGTTATACAGGCCAATCTTACTCAAATGAACCGTCGTTAATGCAAGCTTATAGTATTATCTTAACAGTGGATTTAATTGTGCATGGAAGAAAGTCAAGAATAAAGAGAAAGCTATGCTCACACGCCGTCATCATGCTATTTTGGCGAAGAACGTTTGCATTATGTATTAGCGAAGCTCATGCGCGTAGCCTCAAGTGGCCGAAGGGACGGGTTTTGGTGAGACTTGTATACTATTGTTTTATCACGATTTTGAATTTTCTGGCACAATCAAGGAAACGTTAATTTTTTATCGAAAGAAATTGCTTTGAGCGAGAACAGAATAAAGGTATTGCGGAAATAAATATAAATAGCTTAATTTTATTTAATTTTATTAGCTCTTTCGAAGAGGGATGTCAGAGACAAAATGTATTTAATAGTACCTGTCCAAGGTCCCGTGCCCCATCCCACTTTTCAGAGTGGCACAACAGATACAAGGCACGCAAAAAAAAGAAGAAAAACAAGGTTGTCTACGCATATTTATGCAATGCATTATTTATGCTAAAAAAAAAACAAAAAAACTCTTATTATTTTCTGAATGTATTTTTTACTTTGCTCTTACAGCAATTTCCAGAATTTCAGAATGCCTGTTTAGAAGTTCGGAAATTTGCTGTGTTTGTGTTTGTTCGATATAGCTCGTGTTTATTTGACCTCTAGCATATTCGATACGCCTTAAGTGGTGGTGAGTATCTCTTGAAAGAAATTGGGTGTGAAATGACTCCGTGTCAGTGTTGAGGTAATGAAAGATGAGTTTTGTAATTTTGAACATTATGAACTGCTGTAGAGTAACCCAGCGTTTTTTTTTTTTTTAAAGTAATCATATGCGTGATCGTTATAACCAAGGCGCTCGATAGATCAGTTTGCTTCTTACTGGAGCAGTAGTAGGTTTTCAAGGTTGCTTTTTTGTTGTTCCCCAAACCAATGTACAGTAATGTAAATAAGAGTGAAAAAGTGAATAGCATAATTGGCGCTCACGCCATGTCGGTAATAAATAACTTAATATATGTATGGTGCCGATTAATCTGGAGAGTGTTAAGGATAACGTGGACTCATGAGTTGTACAGTACAGGCGATCATGAAACTATACTCACAGAAGATCTAAAAATTCAACCTTCTCCAGTTTGTAAGAGTTTAATTTTTTTTTTTCAATGTCGTAATAAAGTATCTTATTCCTTGCTCTAAAATATATTTAATGTTTTTTTAATGTTCAGTTCAAGCTGGTTTGCAACTAGCCAAAGTAATAAATTATATAGCCACTTATTGCATGTACTTACTAGATACTGGAGGTTACTATGAGAACAAATACTTCCTGCGAATAATGTAATTTTTGAACGATCCGAAATATTAACTATACCATTGAAATAAATAAGAAACAGCAATGATTCCAAAACTGATCCTTGCGAGGATCAGTTTTTTTTTTGTTGTTCTTATGTTATTCGATGAATACGTATCTTATTTGACGGCGCTATAAATGGTGAATTGTGACTCAAGTAACTATTATTTAGTTCGTTCGCTATGCCCCTTACACCATACTTATTAAGCTGTGTTAGTAGTATTTGATGTTTAATTGAATCAAAGGCTTTTCGGAACCCAAGAAATATTCCGATTGTAAACTGTTTATTTTCAATGTTGGTAGTAATTTTATCTTTAATATTTAGGAGTGCCATTTTCGCTGATTTATTCTGCTGAAACCCAAACTGCTGTTCGGGGATTATATTATGTTTTGTGAAAAAAGTAATAACGCGAATTGCTCATTATTTGTTTTAAAATGTTCGAAAAATAGGACGTACAGAGCTGGGTCTGTAATTATTGATTTCATTCCGCGCAGCAACCTTATGTACAACGCAAACGCGTGCTACTTTCATTCGGTCTGGAAAGCGACCAGTTCACAATCACGTCTTGCATATTAGTGTTAGCGGAGTTAATATTAGACTCGAAATGAATTTAATTGGTTCTGCTTTGAGGTCGTCATCGCCAGAGGCAGTACTGTTAGTTAATAAAAGCAATTAAGGTACTCATTTCTCCTCCCTCATTAAAGAAAATGAAAATTAAGCTAGTTACGTTATGACGTATATCTGAAATAACATTAGCTGCATTGGTTGGAGGAGACGAAGTTGCCCCTGATGTTTTGGGAAATAAATATTAAATATGTCTGAGAGCTGTTTACATCCGTAGGTTTTTCCGTCAATTTTCAGTTCGGTTGGCGGTGGATCACAAGACCTGAAAATCAAAGTACCTAGAGTGTTCTAGATTATCTTGAGGCCACCTAGGATGCTGATATATTTATTCATATCATATTCACGTCGTGCCTTTTTAGGCCCGAATTTAGTTAATTTCAAAGATTTTTTGAACTTGGCAAGGTTATCTTGATATCTTAGCTTGATACATTTATTGTACAAGTCTGGACCTTTTATTCTTTTATATAACGTAGGAGTCACCCAAAGTTCTCCTGAATTTTTACATTTTTTTTCGAGTTTCTTATTGGGAAGGGATGATTATATGAAGATATCAGCTTGCTCACAAAAATATTGCATGATATGTCTGGATCACTTCAATTATACATGAAGTCCTTACTAATATTTGACACCGAGGAGTAAAACATGTCAATGTTTTCTTTGCTGATAGGTCGATAAGCTATAGGGGGAAAGCACACAGAGCTCTTTCAAAGTATCTGAAATAAACAAAATATTGGCTGATGGTCGCTTACATTCAATGTTAATACCCCTTCTGTAAGTTCATTAGAATTACAGTTCGTAATAGACAAATCAATCATAGTAGCCATCTCGAGTGTAACTTTTCTAGGTATATTATTGATGTCATGAATGCCATAGCATTGTACAATCGTCATAGGTTTTATACATGGTGAGCAAAAAGACTGTATATCAATATTAATATCGCAAATTGACGTTAACTGGAGACCTAAAGACGTAGAGTAGTCAAATAAGTTATCAACAAAGTTAAAGATATTTAAAATACAACTAGAATGCGGCCGATAAATTACAGTTATAATCATATGTTCGTATTTAATAGCCAGAGACTCACAATCGCAGCAGAGTAAGGAATATTCATATAAAACTGTGTAAATAAAGTTGTGTCGAAATATACAAAGAACCCTCCCCCTTCTTTGTTTTTACAATATATACTTTCAGCCTCATATATATCAAACGAAACATCATAATCTTTGCGGGTATATCAAGTTTCGGAGAACGCAAGAACGTCCTGGTGCGAAGATGTATCTAGCTCATCTTGTTTATTTCTGAGACTTCTTGTATAGAAGTGCAAAAGAGATAGTCCTCTTTCATTGGTGGAAGTATTTCCCACAAAATTATTAAAGGAAGCAGAGTCATGATAAGAACATTTTGTTTTGTTATCAATCATTTCAAACGGAAAGCAGATATATACTATCCCGGAAGCCCGTTTGTTCTAAACAAAAAATGATCAAATGAAAAAAAAAGAAAACTAGAAATATGTGAAAAATAGTTAGGACAAAGTTGTCAGTGACAACAAAATGCAAATGAGTAGGATTCCAACGGTCATAAAAATTCAGTGCGGGTAGATGCTAGAAATGTTTTTTTTTTAATATTTGCACTTATGAATTTTAAAATGCGATCTTTTTAACTACTAGCTTGAAGAGTGCAATTAGCCGCATGGTGGCAAGTCAAGGCCAATAAATATACAAAAAGTTGTGTTACAGCGTTGTTTTTTTTTTGTTTTTTTTTTGAACGAGTATCTCCCATGTTATTTGTTTGTTTTTTCAACATTAAAACCATCGCTTTTGTCCCACAGGTCGCTCTATTTATTTTTCATGTATGTGGCACTGCATTATCCAAAGGTAGAATATTTGCGCCACAGCGATTAAAATACATTTGTGATTTTTTTGATAAAAAGGGTCTTCACTTACATTTGCACCAATGCTTGACTACAATGGAAATACACGATGTGATATCGGACTATGAGGAAAATCTTTAATCATTCGCTTTTGTTCACGCTGTTTTAAACCAAAACAGCGCATTCTTTCCTAAAATGTAGCGGTAATTACTAATTATAAATTAGGCACTCAAAGATTATTTTAATATAAATGAACATTTTGTGTACGTGTGTTCTCCAAGCATAGAAACCCGTGGAATGTCCGCTAGGATATATATATGGGCGGTTTCATTTGGATTCAGGCAACGAGTGGCAGTCGCATTTTTTATTTTGCTTCACATTTTTATATTTTGTGGAGCATGTTTCAAGAAGAACAATTCTTTTTTATTTTAATGTCCTGACATGATTAGTTCCTGAGAAAACAAATCTCAAAGAAGCGGGAAAGAACGACGAGGTTTTGAAGATTGTCGTGTGTGGTGTTTTTGAATCACTCTCAATCTCAAAGTATCCAAAAGAGAGCGTCTATATTTTTTTAGTGTGATATATATGCAAGTAGGTAAGACGAAATTCCAACTACTATTTATTATTCGTCACTCCTATTTTTGTAAAAATCCCCAAACATGCCTCCGCGAACAACTGTGACTTAAATTGCGGATTTTATTTTGAGTCGACTATGTTTAGTTTTGCTTTTAAAATAATACCACGTGTCGAACCCTTCATTGCCTTCCAAATTAAACAAAGTTTGTGTCTTAATCACGTACGAGTACTGAGAAATAAATTATGAAACAGAGAGGGTTTTCACCTTTCGTTCAACTTCAGCACGCTGTATATAAAAAAAAAAAACATTTTTAATTTTTTTTTCTTTTTCTCGTGTCGCGTTTTCTCCACACCCTTCTTTTAGCCAGGATAAATTCTGTTAGAGGTATTTGCCTTGGTTTTGAGTTTTAAGCCTCTAAATATGCTAAAAAAGAGCAAATGCCGATGGTGTGATTTGACGATTTTCGTGTGTGGCGTCTTTGAACCACTCTCAATCTCAAAGTATTCATAAAGAGAGCTTCTATATTTTTGTATTGTGATATATATGCAAATCGGTAAGAGGACATTCCAACTACTATTTATTATTCGTCGATACAATATTTGTAAAAATCCCCAAACGCCTCCGCGAACAACTGTGACCTAAATTGCGGATTTTATTTTGAGTCGACTATGTTTAGTATTTCTTTTAAAATAATACTACTTGTAGAACCTTTCAGTGCCTTCACATTATGTAAAGTTTCTGTCTTAATCACGTACGAGTACAGAGAAATAAATTATGCAACAGAGAAGGTTTTCACTTTTCGTTCAATTCTATATATATATATATATATATGTGTGTGTGTGTGTGTGTATATATACATTGCGAACTCTTGGTTCGGTGTTTTTCGTTGTTGTTTTTAAAGGGTTAAGCAAAATAGACGAAAGAGAAAAATTATATCGTTCAGCTATATTTAGAGCACCCTACATTGAGAAACTCAAAAATGATTTTCTTGCCATTTCTCTTAGGCAGGTGATAGAAAGTTCAGTGTCCAGATAACAAAATTCAAAGGTATCGAACAAACAAGGTAATAGTAAACGTAGGCGAGGCGCGCGCGAACAAAATGTATGTAAATATATGTGACAATTTTGCCTGCAAACATATCTTTTAAGTGTCCTTTCGCGCGGTGTATCTCGAATACTGTATAAGCTGTGGGAACCTATCGTGTTCCTTCCCACCGCATTGTGCGCTGCTGACGCCATGGTGTGATAACATCGAAGGGCGTCGCCCAAGTGGACAATCTCGTGCCCACAGCGGCGCTGCCTGAGGATGACGAGGCTACAAAATGGACGAAGAGACGACAGTTCTGGCTCTCGGCTGCGTGGGACGAACGAGGACACTGCCTGGCTTCTTGGGCGCGGGGCTCTGGTTGCCGCCGAGCCGGCCACCTGCCCGGAGCTGCGGCCCCCCATGGAAGACGACTGCCTGGCTTCTACACCGCGGGGCTTGGATGGCCGCCACAAGCCGGTGACCTTCCCGGAGCCCGTGGACGACAGTGCCCGTCGAAAGGAACGCGGCCCCTTGCCCGGAACCACAGTCCCCATGGACGACGTTTACGTGCCGCCAGACCATCGGGAAGCAGACCCATGGACGACGTTTGCGCGCTACCCGCGGACTACCGCTTTGTACACATATGAGGCAAACAGTAATAAAAGCTATTGAAAATTTCGAGGTATTTGTTTCGGCAAACAAGGGTGTCAAGCGTGACACGCTTCAGATTGCACTGCATCTGGCCTATTTTAAGAAACAGCCAAAGGTCCCAAAATGCACCGAGAATGGTAACGATAGTGAACAACTTCTTTAAAGAAACCGCACTAATTAAAAAGAAAATGAAAATAAAAACCTTATAGTTTGAAGGTTATCATAAAGCTTAGTAAGGTGTTAAATAACTTCGTAAAAAAAGTAAAAAAATACACATTGGGACTCTGGGCATTGAGCTAGACAAAGGACACAAAAACGCAACTGAGATCCTATATTCAAGACAAGAAACAAGTTGAGAAGAAGCTTGATGCTTAACAAAGCCGGGATAGACACCAAAGTATTTCGTGTCTTGGAGGGGGCGGAGGTGCCAGAAGTGAGTTGGGCAGTTGAAAAGCAGCCTCCCACGCCCACGTCCAGAAAGAGTTTAAATCCGTCTCCACACACACACAAAAAAAAAACAAGCAGAATTGCTTTAAAGGCGCGCTTCAAGTGACGGATCAGCAAATATTTATCCACAACCAAACACTGCGCTCCAAAGCGGAACATGCGAAAGGGTGCAAAAAAATGTGAAGTTTCTAAAAAGAGGTTCAGCACAAACTGAAAGACGACCAAACCCGGAAGAAAGCTTTTCTTCCGCAAATAAACGAAATAAAAACTAAAAAAGTCCTGTCTGAAATTTGAGCTTCTCTAGCGACAGCAAGAAATGTGAACCTATGAAGAAATATCTCAGTTTAAAAAAAAGAAAGACCTCAAAGAAGAATTATTTTTTTTCAGAGTCGACCCCTCGCGAGTTTTCTAAAAATAAGTTGCGAAGGATGAGCTAAATAAACTAGCGCTTTCATTTTTGAACCTGGCAATCTATTGAATTCTAAAGACATATCTGAGAGTTCGCTCAATAAATTAAAGCGGTCAAACTTACACAATACAGCTAGTGCTCCCCAAAAAGTTTTCCCCGATGTGAGGATGAAACTGGGGCTTTATTGATTTCATTCAGTTTAACTGTTCGTGGAACCAAAAGTTAGCACATATTAAATGAAGCCGTAGTTTTGGTTAAAAATATTCCTCTTATTAAGTGGTATGATACAAATATATTAGTTTGGGAAACATTTAACAAGATTGTTCGGCGTGGGTCAGTTTTCGGAAACAAGGAAAAAATGCTGCCGTGCAAGAGTTGGAGGTTTATACCGGCACACCAGAACACCTTTAATGTAATGTTAATCAGTGAGTTATAATCATATAATTTAAACGCGCGAACACGTTTGTTATTATTATTTTGTGTTGTATAAGAAAGAAAAGAAGATTAAATGCATTTCGAAACTACGATTAAACTCGCACGATGCACAGAGTGTGCAACGCGTTGTGAGCTGCCCAGACTGGTTATTTTTAGCTTCTTCAAGATGAAAAGTCACACCAAATTCAGCTAAATATAGCGGACTCACGCTCTAGTACGTGGGCGAGAGGCATTTCCCAGCAAACTTTAGCGAGGAATTCGAATTGGTGCCTAAGCGAGCACCAATACAGGTTCGTCCGCTAAATTTAAATGCGTCATTGATTTGGTGTGAAATTGCAGAACGATTCATGTTTCCCCCCTGAACATAGATGCAGAAGTAATGTGGTGCATTCAGCGGTCTTACCTTCCGCTAACTTAGCGAGGAATTCGAATCCTTGTGTTGTCGGGTTGTGCACACATTCAGTTCTTCGCGCCAAATCCAGCGAGCAGGTTGTACTTCTCTATTATTATACGCCTAGCAAGGTTCCCCAAATAAATAGCTAAGAAAAAAATAAACAGGAGTAAAATCATACACAAAGTCGTTTTGTTTTCGCTCTAATTTACGGGTATTAGGAGTTGCATTTCTTCGTGGAACATTGGTGAAAGATTGGTGGTAGTCTAAAAAAGACAGTATAAAACAAATGACTGCCCTGCCCGCGCATCCCCACTTGTGCGACTAGCCCGGAGGAAGCACTCACCTGTAGTCAGTGTGGACGGAAGAAGCGGAGAGTGTCCCCTGGCGGTCAAGAAGAGGTGAGTCGGGAGGATGCGCCTAGCGTCGTCAGGACGGCGCAGAGCACCAGGCTTGAATCCAGCGTCACCCGCCTCAGCGCCCCCGACGGGGAGAGGTCGTGCTGCATGGCGGCAAGCTTCTCGCCTACGGAGAGTAAAAGAACCGTCAGAATTGCGAAAGCAAAAAAAAAAAAACTGCTATAAAAGAAAATACATTTTCGTTTGAAGGACGTGCTTTTAGAAAAAAAAAATATTTCCCCCAAACTATTATAAATATTTTTCGCAATTTTTTGTTGACATTACTTTTTGAAATTGAGAAACTTGAGCTTCATCTTCATTACAATACATTAGTGCAAAAAGAAAACTTTACGATTATAGTAACATTCATTCATCATCGGGTTGGCGTTTGCTCCGGAATTGCTCGTAACTCAACGTTGGCCTCTACACGTAAATGCTGCTCAAAAATGTATTATCTTTTTTTTTTGAAAAAGTATATTTGCAACGGACGTATCATATACAGACGCTAGATAAACTTTGTTTAGGGGGCGGAGTCCACTGTTTCCTTAAAACAACGGGGTCCGATCCCCGTAGATAGAAATAAATAAAAGAAACGCAACGGAAAAGCTTAAGAATTACACTGTGGCGTTTCTGCACCAGCTCACCACCGTTGTTGTTCTTGCAATTATATTGAATAGAATTTTAGGGCAAGAAAAGGGAGGTATTCTAAAAAGACATTAAAAATTTGTATCTACCATGCGCAACACCGACCGTATGTCCTTGTAATTTAATTCCGAGTAGAATAAGAAAGCAAGGCCACGGTTTCAACAAAGATGTCCTTCTATGCTAACATATGCATTTATATGAGAAACTCAACGATGAACAAACTATTTGTGTTGTTTTTTTTTCTTTGACATCTTAAGTTATTCTTTAACTATTAGTGCACCATGACGACGTGTATTAGTTACTGTAGGAATGTTCTAAATTCGTAGAAGAACAAATTGCGGAACTATGCAGTGCTCAGAGTACACCTGAGAGGAAGTTCTCATCATCTTTTGGCTAATACGTCGCGAAACGTTCACTGCAATTTGGAATTATAATTAATAACGAGCACCACGGCCCTGTATTTAGTTATCAACGAAGAAAAAAAAATAACCATCAAAATTTTGTCAGACGAATTCTTAAAATAAACTCAAAGGAAGCCAGAACTAAAACGAAGAAGACACATAATTTGCAACAAAACTGCTTTCGCGCAATCATTAATGAAGCGAGGTGAGGAGACAACTAACTATTGGGACGGAAAAAGATACTAAAAGGAAAAAAAATTATCTATCCTAGACAAGCGAAATGTAGATATAGCGAACACAATTAGGCGAGCCAGTCAGTTTTCATTTTTGTTTAGACGACTTAAGAAGACCTAAAAAAATGGGAGAACCGGTATATCTTACTGCCGTGTGTGTGTGTAAGCGTGTGTGGGAGAAACGGAAGAAAGAAGAGATAGACACCTTAAAAACAAAACAAAAAATCATAAAAATAGACTTTAGGGGGAGGCAGATATTTTGAGAATCAAAATAGTTTCTCATGCGAGAGCTGGAGAGGGAATGTGCTCACACTAGAAGAAGAAGCAGTGATATAGGAAGGATCGTAATATCTGTTAACAACGTCCGAGACGTAAATAAAAGGTAAGCAATAAAATGTACATTATTAAAACGGAAGGAACAATCACACGCAAAACATTCAATCAATAGGTCTGAAAAAAGAAACTCACTTCAGAGATGCACGAGAGCTACCAAACTATTGATGACATGAAACAAGAAACATAACCACCAATGATTGCAGAATATAAAATACCGCTGAATTAAAACGTTATAGTTTATGCCATATATATCGATTTATATACAGAATTCCAACATTGCGTCAAAGGCATTACTTTCATTCTATCCAGCCAAAACTAGATCGTTGTATAAAAAAACAAAAACAAAAACGCAACACTCAAGTTTTTTTTGTTTTTATAGATCTTGAAACAAGTTACGGAAATGAGTGTAATATGATTTAAAATGCATAGAGGTTCTGCCCTGGCGTTTGTTAGTTATTGTAGTTGCATTCTTTCTTTTAGGGAACTAAGTACGCTGAAAGTATTTTTTACATCCACTGACAGCTCAAATATTACAAGGGGGGTTGTCAGTTTACGCGACTATCGGCAAAAGGGGCCGGTTTGTGATTATTCTTAGTGGGAGAGAGAGCTTGTTGTTAATGGCATGACAACAGCTGACATACTCCTTGCGTTTTGAAATTACGAAATATTGCAAATCAAAATTGCACCAATAAATGCTGAAATGTATTTTAAAGTAACTAAATACAAAACAAACATCCGACTTCGTTCCATCAACGGAGACAACATAGCTACAGTTTTAGTAAAAAAATATAAAGAAACTACTAATATAGTAGCTCTTAATAGAGATACAGTCGAATCTTGTAAATTGAAACTCGAGGGGGACCGAAAATTTGTTTGAATAAAGCAGAGTTCGAATTACCGGAAGTTTCACCCCACAGAGACGCATGGGATGGGACATGGATGTTAGTTTGAATTATCCGCAAGTTTGTATTAAAAGAGTTTGAATTAATGAGAGTCGACTGTATTTCAAATATTAGACGAATTTCTAGATGCCTCAACCTGAGCTGACATATTTTTATGCGATAGTGGATATACTTTTTTAAAACAAGGATTGATCGAATGGCAGTGTTAAATGCAAGCGGTACTCAGTACGTAACTGTTGCTGTTAACTGTTTTACTTGCTCATGTTATTTACCAGATTCGAGTTTCAGTCTGCGAGTCTACGCCTTGATGCCAATCTTCCATTTTACTTGTCTTTACCAGACAATTCTTAGCAGTCAAATCAGTGGCTAAAAACCCAGAAAAAATCGGGAGGTATTCTTAGCCGATTTACGGAAGGAAACCTTGAAGAAAGCCTTCTGTTTGTCTTAGTAAAGCACAGCCGAAATGTTCTTAAGTGCCCTGATGAAGCCAATTATCTTAGCGAGACATGAACAACTATTCCGAAGCTCCTACAAGCTCTATTTACAAGCTCTTGTCGCAAAGGATGAAAACAAAATCGCGGTTTCTTGCTGTTTCTTGCAAATGAGCTGCGGCGGAGCCCAAAACACTGCTCAGTGTTGCGTCCATTTACACTGCCATGGTCAAATTTAGCGGACTTACATCACGCTAAATTCAGCGGCTTGTGTTCATGCTATACTTTTGCGTCGTGTGGCACCATGACGTCATGTGACACTAAATCGCGCAAAATCTAAAGAAAAACATTTCTCACAAAATGTAGCGGAAAATGTTTTCCCGCCTATTCTAACGAATACCAGGAACAATTAATACGCTATATTTAGAGAGACAATTATGCCCCTGTGACGTCACGATGTGGCGGCACTGTGATTCTTCGCATAATTGGGCGGAAAATTTGTCCGTTTACATATAGAACAAATGTCCCGCTAAAAATAGCAGAAATATTGCGACGTAATGTTGAATGACGTCTCAATGTCACGACTCGGTGATCCTCCCCCCCCCCCCCCTCCCCTAAATTTAGCAAAGCAATTTTTCCGCACGAAGCATACGCAAGATTTGCTGCAAAAACAGCTAAAAAAATTATCACCGTAAAAAAAAAGAAAGGATTTTACCGTTTAGAACGTGCACGACGACGCTGGTTGAGTCCGCGTTCGACGGGCCGCACGTGTAGTTGCTCGAGTCCTGCGGTCTTGCGTTGCGGATGAAGAGGCTACTGACATAGGCGTTCTGGCCTCGCTTGCCACCCGAGATGTGCCGGGTCCACCCTTAGCCGCGTCGTAGTTGATCATGTGGTCGTTGTGGTACCAGAACACGAACACCGTTGGCTCCGGGCTGTGTTCGATGGCGCGGCTCACGTTGATCGAGGACCCGCTGTTGATGAACAGGTCGGGGGACTCCAGGATCCGGGCCCGGGCACTGCGGTGCCAAACAGATATTCACGCGCCGTCACTCGCATCGCCGTCTTTCAGGGGTAAGCTCAAATTGCTTTCACCCTGAAGAAAAAGATCGCCTGCTTATGGCCAGCTGATGCGTGTGTTTCATTGTGTGAAATTCGGTTATATTTTTCGTACGCCATCTCCAGTACTGCGTGGAGTACTGCGAGAGGCACCAGATCACTACATGCGAACTATGGTGCATTTAGATTTAAGTTTTCAGTTGCTCGGTCGGAGTCACGTGTTTTGTGGGCGGAGTTTGCAATACAAGTTGTGATTGGCAGTAAAAAGCGTCAGTCGTCTGCAAATGCCTCTGCCTTTCTCCATGTCTTCAACGCCGCTATCTTCCTCGCCACTGGAATAAGGTTGCATGTGAACCCAATCTCCCCAGGAAGCGCCCGCCATTAGATTGCAAACGTTCACCATTATTCAAGTTCCCCGTCCCTTAAATCTAGGCTATTCAGTGCTTAAGTTAGGTTTTGAATGTGCTTTTGGTTAACTTGCAGTTTGTACAAGCATAACATTTCGCAAAGCTCGTCTTTTTCGCATTTATATATATATAAGAGTTGCACCATATTTTTCTTTTGAGTTGTGCCTGGAGTATGCCCAATATATCTGCAAGAATAAATTACGGGTGTGGCCCCATACTTAGGTAATCCATAAACCAACGAATATTGAATCATATTTTGATCCCTTCAGTTTTAGCAATACCAAATCCCTCGGTTAAGTTATAATTATATAGGCCTAATTTTACTTTATATCTGAAAAGTAACTGCTTAAAAAATGTAACTAAATTTGCGCTTTTTAGGGTTGTCTTTTTTTTTAATTGCAAGTGCATTGCAAACATCAGTGACCAGGAGTGCTATAAGGCTTCTTTTACTTGTACATATCTTGGTACGGCAATGCTTATATCACTTACGTTTTTCTGATGTGCACGATATATAGAGTAATGCTTAGTTTACTTTTTTCTGGTTACAAATATATTTGCCCACCAATAGTTAAGATCGCATGCATGCAAAACACAATTAGAGATATTTTTGAACTTTTTAAAAATTGAGGTTATGCGAACCCTTAGAACTTGTAACGCTTACAAATTTGTAGATGTGAAGAACACCATTTCTTGTAAATCTATTTCTCACAACACTGCTTTTATCAGTAAAGAAAAGGATACTAGGACGAACAGAACATCTCTCTAGGTCAAACGGGTAGCCGGAAACAAACGTCCCCAATGAGATCCCCTTTCACTGATGACATCCTTCTGTGTTTCAGTGAAATCAAGCCTCTTCTCCGTCTTTCAGAGCTTCCATCTTTCAAAAGCCGGCTAAGCGGGAATCGGCTTACCTCCCTTTTATTTTTCCAGACAAAATCAACTAACATTACCAAACGAAATATTTAAATAATGCGTATTAGCCTACACAATCATTTATGCAAATAAAAATAAAGACAAATTACGAAGGGGTGGATGCGAAAGATTTAATTTCCTTTGACGTACGACAGTGCCGAGAACAAAGATGAGAACGACTGGAAAAAAGTATAATATTAAACCCTCGTCCTTTGCTTGCCCACAATATAGCGTCACAAAAAGACTAAAGTATTTTTCTTCTTTTCTTAAAGAATCCCGACCAAAGTGCAGCATTTTATTCTGGACTAATGTACAGCTTTGGTCGGGACTAAAATACTTCCTGAATATTTAAATTCGGCAGAAGCGTCGGGCTAGAACCGCGCCCTTTTTTGTTTTTATTATGAAAGGATCGAAGTACAGACCAGAGCAATGCTACCAAAAGGTCGAAGCCTGTTCATTCTTTGTTGCTCTGATAAAAAAATTATACTAACGAGAAGAAAGTTCAGTGCTTTGAGGTGCCGGAAGTTCAGTGGGCGTGTGGTTTCAGAGTAGGGATCGGTTCAACGCTAAAATGAAAAAAAAAAAAACAGAGTCAGGCAGCTTACCTCCTCCTTCGTACTGTTGTAGAGAAAGAACTATGATAATGTACTACTATATACATATCTATATATTTATATTGGGAGTTCCAGCGCGCCATATTATGAAGCCATTCGGAGACACGATGCTCAATGTCATGTCCCGCGAGGCGTTTCCAGAAACAATGTTTTTCTGGCAAATATATATTTTTTTGCTATTTCGTGAAACACGTCCGTTCAGGTTTGTTGTTGCTGTTGTTTAATCAATAAGCAGATATTTGTTTACTAGGCATGAGCGATGTAAAGCACAAAATAACAACAACGGCTCGGTGCTAGGCCTCCATGGAAGGAAGATATAGATTTTTGCGTCATCTGCTCTTCGAAACTGGTCCAAAACATGACAGCTTCGAAGAAGCCCCGTGTACTGTCGTGTCAAACCTGCCAATATGCGACCGGGTTTCCCGAAATGGCAGCTGAAGTCAAGGTCAGGGGATCGGAAAACAACCTACGCATCTATAAGAATATTGTCCCGACATGAGCTGAACAAAATGCATGGAAGGAACAGCGTCGTCTTTACTGCACGCGTCTATAAATACATATACCCATTTATATTTTGCGCCCCTACATTGAACGAACGTGTGCAGGGTTTTTATATAAACAGTGGTATCTTAATTAAGTCTCTTTAATTGTTTTGAATGGCGTACCATATAGAGATCCAGATGAAGCTATATCATTATTTACGTGCTTTGGTAACTATAATGCACCAAGTTTAGGGAGTATAAGAACGTAACTTTGATACCAGCAATAATTTATTAGCAGAAATGTTTGCGGATATAATTTGGTTATATGGTTTGGAATTTAGTTAAAAATTAACATCTGAGCACATTTCTTTTCCAGTTGACAGACTTAGTACTCAAGTCCCGACAAAAACATAAAGCTTCACTTGTCCAAAAACTAAAATGCCATTGCAAAAAAAAATCTAAGCATCACTTTTATTATGTAACTTAACAAGAAATGTTAAATTCAGTGCGCAATGATTTTTGCCGTTCAGGCAAAATGCCACCGTATTTTTAGCTGGGCGCCTACACTGGCACGAAAGCATGCATTTATAAGTCCCGGGACACACATAGACCACTGATCATCAATGCTCTTTTAATTTCGTTGAGCGTGTGAATTGAGTGATGTGTCTCATCCTCCAATGGCCGCGTAGCTTCAGTTGCGTACTCAGCTAACGTCCCCCTTCCTAAGGACTCCCAGTACGAAAAGAAACAGAATGAGAGGAGGAGAAAAGAGCGCCGGGTGTCGTCAGAGCGCCAACCTCCGATCAGAAGGATAGCTGGGAGACTCACGTGCTTTCTGCCTTTGTCTATAAGCGCCGTCTTCTTCCAAGCAGAGCGAACGAGCTCGTCGTCTGCTTCTGAACAGGATCTCAAGTTCGGCGTTCGACGTTCGAACGCCAGACCCTGAGTTCGGCCTTCTGCGTTTGAACGCCAGAACCTAGCTGCGCGAGGAGCTGGCGACGCTATTGTTCGCTCTGCTTGGAGAGATACGGTGGGCAAAAACAGCTAGCCTCTGTGCCTACCTCCTGCCCTTTCTAACCAAGCCGGGCGCTCTGACGTCATCGCGCGCTCTCGTCCCCTCCTCTCCCTCAGTTGCTCTCCGTACAATCTCCCTCGGGGTTCTAACCGAGCACGGTGAGGCGCACGAAGTAGGAAATGAGCGGGTGCATGTTGATCTGGCACTCGTAGTCGCCGGCGTCCGTGGGCTGGGTGCGCTTGATCTGGAGCATCCAGTCCTCGGAGTGGTACATGTGTGCCGCCTGCAAACGCTCGTCCGCGGTGTACGTGGCCAAGCCACCGTGAGGACGTGGAAATCACGTCGGCGGATCCAGGACACCTGGCGAACGAAAATACTAAAATTTGTTTATTTAAAACATTATTTTAGATTGTTATTATCTTTTTATATTGGTGTTTAATAAGAAAGACACACCCGTATATTTCCTGCTTTACTATATAGTGACCCCTAATGAATCTTTCATAGAACCCATCACATGAATCCGGTTTTGTTTTCACAATGTAACGGTAACTCAAAGAAAGAACAAAAGTGGAGTCTTTAACCTCGTTTGATCTTAAGTCCAAATACAGCCGATGCTACGAGCTAATGGGTCACTCGGACAGCGTCAAAAAGAGCCCCATCATGGTGTTCGTCATGTTTATGTACGACTTCTATTATCGCTGGAGCAATTGTGTACAGAAAAACCCTAGTGAAGCTACTTGGTTGGTCCCATTAGCTCATAGCGTCGGGCATTGTGAGTTTGGCATTTTTTATCAATTCGGAACAGCCTCGAAACTGCACATTCACTAAAGGATTAATTGCAACCGAGCAAGAGCTGAGTGTGAACACAGCGCTCGTACAACAAATAACCGCTCGAATGATGTTGATGCGAATAATGCAAGGGTGTCGCGAGGCATTATATTTGCTAACCGCTCTAAGCCGTCGAAAAAGCCCTAGAAGAAGTTATAAGTAGAACACTCTTACTTTATAAAATTCAGAATGACAACACATTCAACCAATTACTTTAGCACTTTATGTACTAGTCTTTGAGCCTCCGAATAATAGAATTACTGTGTGTAAAATTTTAACCCGACAACGTTTCACGCTTTTATTTATATATAAATGTCGAAGGCCCTACGGACACTTCTTAATCCCTCTCTCTTGTGTAACGTATTGCGTTATTCTAGGGGAAAAGATGCACCAGCGATTGAGTACGATATGAATCATCCGCCTCTATAGAGAGCGATCATTCCAGACATCTCTGTCAAGAGAACAAGCACAACTCGGTCTCTCAATGTCGGTGCTTCATCAAGTCAGCCCCACGTTCATCCGCTGTGTGGCAACTGAGAACTCGTGGACACAACTGCGCCGCGACAAACACGTACGCATGGGAGTTCGCACGCTTCATTTTCAGCCTGCGGAAATTTTGTGACACATATTGGGGTATTAAATGTCAAACATTGGACACTTAGTCACTGCTTTCTCGCGCTCACCTCTTTCATGCACAAAAAAAAAAAAGTTCGAAGCTGGGATTAGAGGTTAAAAATGCACTATTATGAATGAAACAAAAGTAGGGAAAGAGTGCCTCTTAGAACCGCAAGTTTGAGGCTTGCACGTGTAGCCAGGTTGAATTTCGTTAGACGAACTTTGATAAAAACAATAGCCATACAATTACTGAGTTCGCTGAAGTCTTTCTAGATATTCCTTGTAGGCATATTTACCACCGTACGAGATTCTATAAAATGTTATATATTTTTTTACCTTGTCATCTTGTCCTGTGTCCTATGTTTGAGCGTACAGCCGTCCTTTAATGCTGGAAAATACTTGCGTGTACATCACACGAACTAATAAATATTGTAAGCAAATTACACAGTAAACGTACAACCTGTTTAATTTAAAGAAATTACTACCACCCCCTCCTTTTTGTTTTATTTATTTATGTGTATAATACACCCTAAAGGATATTCTTAAATATTTTGACCTTTAATATGGCATGATAAAATGTTGCAAATCACTTCAAATTTATTAAAAAAATACACACACGAAGTTCACCAAATTGTATTGGAAACCATACAACAGAAACGAGCCCAAGCTTTATTCATTAGACATTATCCTTTTCTTGGGCATTCTTTTTTCTTATTTAAGAAAACAATTCTCACATTACAAATATTTAATAATAAGGCGTTCGTTAACTTCACCTCTGTATTTACCGTTTATAAGTTACCCAGGCATTTTTATAATTATCAAAATCGTGGAAAATATATTCATCGAAAAACACGGAAGCTGGTGCATCCACGATCGTAGCGCGCCCCTTTTAGGTATAATTTTGTACCTCTACCTCTACGCTTAGACGCTGGAAATTCCAACTTATCGAGAAGTTTACATTCGTCTCAGCAACAGAGACATTCAAAATTTCGCTCCATCCGGCGACCATATATTGTCTCACTCTATGAAAAACACGCACACAGCTAGCCGTTACCTATAAAGAAGCACTGTCTTGACAGGCAAACATATTCCTCTCTCGTATCGCCGCACGCCGCCGTTGTCTCTTCACAAAAGCAAATACTATTTGTTCTGGTATATTTTTTTTGCTTCGCGTAAATGTTTGGAGGCAAGACAGGGATGATGCTACTTCCGCTGACCTCAATATCGATGGGCCGCTGCGGAGTGCATGAGCGAGAAACCCTTTTCAGAGAACAAAAAGCGGCCAAAGCGGGACGGCAGGCTTTGCGGCGAAGCCTCGTTGGGAAATCCAGGGGAGCGAAACGTTCGCACGTTTCGTGGACGTGACTCGGTATAGAGTGCGACGACGGACAGTTTGACCTGCGCCACGTTCGCGCACTTCTCTCCAAGTAAGAGGCTTGGGTTGCCGTTTGATCGACTTCAAATATCGGTTGTTCTAGTTGCACCTGCTTGCTTTTTTGTTCAAAGACAACAGAAGAGGCAATCTGAGACTCAAGTTTTTTAGGATAGCATAGTTTCCATGTGTTCTGGAGACCATCACCGTAAAAGCTCGGCGTATTGCTGAGGCGTCGATTTTCGAGGACCGTTCAATCCTTGGCACGGTTTTTTTCCGTATTGCCTTTCCGAGCGCCTTTGTTAGAATCTGCTTCTTTTTGGCCATTGAATGTTGGTATTCGGGATTGCATTGTAAGAAACCTACGGTGAAAGGAACCTGGCGAAATTTTTTCAACGCACAGCGAGGAGTGATAATTTTTACATCAAGGATGTTCGAAGGACCACTTTATTGGATGAAATTAATCACGTGTTTAGCGGGACTAATTGCAAAAGTATGTCCCTTAGCCATACAAATGAATAATATAATTTATACTATAATGAGGTGTACAACATAATGTACTTCCACCCTGGAGTGCACTGCCTGCTTTTTAATGACATTTGTTTGTAATTTGCGTGTTTCAAAGTAACAAAAATTAAACACGTTTTGATGGGTCCTTTTTTTGCTCGCATATACGATAGCTAGCAACTTAATTCGGTTCCCTTGCGTACCTGGAAACAATTACATGTGCCGCGTTAAATACCTCAAACAAATAAATAAGTAAACACGTGTCACGGCAGAGTAACATTCTAGAAGCTTAATTACAAACGAGAACATTTCAGTTATTAATCCTGGAAATCGTAGACGCTCGCGCATGTAATTCAATTTCAAGGCATGCAAAGAAGCTTATCGCTGCAAGATAAGACCTCCAACGCACACAACAATATTTTGTAATAAATAGAAGCCTTTTATTAGTATGGAAAACTCCAGTGAGCGTCCCTGTGCAGTTTAAAAAAGTTAGTTCCTTTATTCCTAAATGGGGTAACGAGGACGGCGTTCCCTAGCGCCGCTTAGAAATGATAGATGACGTCATCTCACTGACATGTTGTTGGAGTAATAATAGCCCTATAATAGTGATAGATGACAACCATTTTTTTTTTCGTACTGAACAATTATTTACAAAAAGTTTCTCAATCGCTTCAATGCCGATCTGTATTTACATGAACTCCCATTTTTTTTACCGCGGTAGCATGAAGCAGCTCTTGTCGCGAAAAATCCGGCGTCGGCGGCGTGACGAAAAAATCCTGATTGGCCAATAAGGTCACGACGTCACCGCCACATGACCTCGCGCGGGAATGTCGAACAACCCACAACGCACACGTGAAACGTGACGTCATGCGTGGAACGAAAGTGATTAAAACATGACAGGTAGTGCGAATGAAAGGTCGCCGCATGTCTCAAATGATTTCCCTTTATCAAATAATTAATTGGCCTCAAAGAAAAAATTGAATAAATTTAGGCGGTATCCGAACCCACGACCCTCCGGTTGCGAGCCAGACATGCTATTAACTAGGCCACACAAGGCACGCTTAGCACGGCGAATCAGAAGGCGATGTCAACGGGGCCCGATAACGCTATCGCGTTTCGCTTTTAAAGGCGGCGAAGCTTTCGCGTCCTCCAAGTTTAATATTTTATCTGGAACCCTTGACCTGAATTTTTCTTTTTCGTCGCAATTTCAGGCCAAAAACAAACTCATTCAAACGACTATTCTCCCCTTTCATGGTAAGATCTAAGCTAGAATACTCTACCTCTTTATGGCCTTCATATTAATCATACATATGTAATGATCTAGATGCCGTTTAAATATAGCTCTTGTTTTTATTTGTTGTGGCTTCTCTGTATATATCAGTATATTAGGCTTATTGCGGTCAGCTAACCTAGACACACCTTCTCTCTGCCACAGTGTGTTCCGTCTCTCTCTCCTCATAAAATCTTTAATAACAATATCTGTATCAGAGAGCCTTTACTCTCACCTCCTCACCGTGTTTTTTTTATAAATAATACTAATATATTTTCGCAGTCACCACGTTCTTCCTTTCTACCCACGTAAAGATTTTACATTTGTAATAACATGTTCATGTTGTAATGGTTGTTTTTATGTGTTTACGCGTATTCCCTTCGATAATACACCTAGGGGTCCTCAAGAAAAAATCAAGGATGATGTTGACCACTGTTAAAGGACACATTCAAAAGGGGAAAAAACATTTTTTTAACAGCCTAGATGAAAAAAAGAAGTCGTCAAACAAAATTTACAAAAAAAACCAAAACAAAACAAACAGCTATATTTACGGCACCAAACGAATTTGTAGTTGGTGCCCGCGGGAACCGGCGGAAAAGTGGCAACTAGCAGTCACGTCGCTGGCAATCATAGTCACGTGGTGCTTGAGCCTTTTCGGGGCTTTATATGGGCTCTAAAAGTTACTTACGAAAATTCGTTAAAAGTACAAAACAAAAACTAATAATAATGAGTAACTTTTAGAGCCCAAAGGAAGCTCCTAAAAGAGCTCAAGCACCGCGTGATAGATTTGTGTGCCGGTCAGAAATTGACGGCGGTGGCGCGCCGGAGTGTTTTCTTCCGGCGGCGGCGGCGGCGGCGGCGGCGAGGGAAAACGCGATCAGTCGGCGGCGCGCCACGCTCAGCGAGCGGCGGCGGCCTGACTTTGCGGCGGCGCACAGGCCTACCACGAAACCAGTGGCGGCTCCCACGAGCGCAAACTACAAATTCGTTTCGCACAGTAAATATAGCTGCCAAAAACCTTTTTGTTCGTTTTAAATTAATTTTATGGCATCCTTTACCCGTCCAGACTGTTGGGAAAAAAATGTTCTCTTTGGATGTGTCCTTTAATAGAACATTGGTTTTCGGGTTGGATTTGTTGCTTTTTACCCCAGCCGCGATTCTAGCTATGTATGCATAAAATTAAGTTAGAGTTCGTTAGCCCTGCTTTCCAACTGGAGTGCAAGAAATAATTCGATAGCTAAGCAGAGGTCGCGAGGTCAGTTACATCTTATCCGGACCCAGACATACTCTCCCCTATTCGCTCGCATTGGCCATCTCGCAAGCGAAGCTTGCTTTCACGAATGGGTTGTTTTTGTATTCGTATTTGTCCAAAAGGTAGAAGATGTCGAAGCGAGAGGTCTGCTCGTCTGGCAAGCGTTACTTTGCCGGCCAAGTTATGAATATTCGAGCGACGTACCCATTCCCGCTCATATCCCCGTGCACGAACCTAATGAAAGCTGCGAAGGTCTCGCGGTGATCGCGATCCCACGAGAGCGTTGCGAGGAAATCTTTCGTTCGTCGGTGTTTTAGGAGCACGCCCTCTTCGCTCAGTGTGCCTCTCCGCTCCGAGCACGGATGTATATTTTATGCACCCACGCAAATACGTCGGCCAGTTTATCCCGGGGACAGACCTTTCATTTGGATTCGTGCTTCTTCAATGTTGCACGAGCTTGTCGTTTTTTTTTTTCTTCTTTTTGACGAGAAGCATACAAAAATTTTGGCCACATGAATTAGCGATGGGCAAGTGCGACTCTGCCGCTAAATAAAACATCCGAAACGCTCGTAGAAGCCGTTTACGTGGCGATAGCCAATAAAAAGAAAGCACGAAACGGCCCGAAATATTTTTTTTTTGTTTAGACAATAACACGCGTTGTGTAAGCTATTCCAGATGCTGCCTGATGCACTATAAAGATTCCCAGACAAAGACAGGCAATTAAGTACATATGTCGACGCGGCGTCTGGGAGGGATTTATAGTTCTAGCTAGGAGAAAGTGGGACATCACTTTGGAAACAGAGTGTAAGAATGCGTGATTTCAGCGTTAAAAACCGGCATAGTATATAAAAATATGAAAACGTAAATCAAGGTGCTCCTTCATAAACATTATTTGGTCTATGATGGAAGAAAATATTCCTAAATTGTTTACAATAGTAAAAAAAGAAGGAATAAAGGCGAAATAAATAAACTTTAAATTTGAGGTTTAAGCTGCACTTTATTGTATTACTTTTAGCCGAAAGCTTACTTTTCTACCCTTGAAGGCATTGAACAAAAATCTGTTCGATAGCAAGGTAACTTTCAATTGTTTGCCGTGAAAAAGTAGAAAAAAGCAGCTAAACGTTGTTTAAAAGCAATGACATAGGCCTATACAAACCTACATTTGAAGTTGCCAGGAGCCCTAATAATTATGAAGTATTAGCTTCCCGTTTAAAATGAAAGAGGTCTATACACTAGAAAAAAAAAATACTAGACACCTTGACACCGTTTGCCAACTGTTTACTTTGTATTCGCGTGAAGTAAATACATTTTCTACAAAAAGAGACAAAAAAAAAACACCTTCAATTTTCGTTTAACGCGAACGCGATTATTAGCTAATGAATTTCTGCTTTTTTATTTTATTAATCCCACTTCTTTAATAATTTTA
Organism: Ixodes persulcatus; assembly: GCA_013358835.2. Taxonomy (NCBI): domain Eukaryota; kingdom Metazoa; phylum Arthropoda; class Arachnida; order Ixodida; family Ixodidae; genus Ixodes; species Ixodes persulcatus. The sequence continues at coordinate 172,703 of JABSTQ010010303.1, read as the reverse complement.
GACTTGATATTGCGGGGCGCGTCGCTGAGCGAGCGCGTACGTGGCCGAAACGATTCTGATTTGGGCTATCAGCCCGAGCGGACGTGCTCATGAATCGCTCCCCGCAAGCGGCGGCGGCCGTTATCGGCCACGGTAAAACGAGTGTTATTTTTCTGCCTAAAGATTACCGTCTGCAACTGCCTGCCTTACCCACCGGAGATGCAGCCAAGCTCAGCGTGATACTTCACGTACCGGATTGAGGATTTCCGAGAGCCGTTGAACAAGGTGGGCGTTTTGCCGGGCATGGCTGGTCTTGGTGCTTTCCAGATGGGCCACGTCTGGCTTCTCAAGTTGCGCACACCGGAAGACAAGGCGAAGCTTTTGGAAGCCGGTCATTTGGAAGTTAAAGGCCGGTTTTGTCTCGTCGTCGACTTGAGTCGGAGAGAGCTTCGCATCAAGCTCCACTGGGTCACTTTCGACGTCCCGGTGGACACGGTGCGCCGCGCCTTTGAACCCTTTGGCGTGTGGTCAAGGAGATTATCCGCGAAAAGTGGAAAATTGATGGCTTCGTTGACGTCTAGTCCACCACGCTGATCGTACGGATGGAGCTGAACGAGGGCGTCGCCCTGGAAAGCCTTCCGCACCAGCTGCGGGTTTGCGGAGGGAAGGTTCTCGTCGTCGTCCCCGGCCGGGCGCCGATCTGGTTGCGGTGCCGCCGAACAGGTCATATACGTCGGGACTGTAGGGTGCCCTTGTGCTCCCAGTGCCGGGCCTTTGGACCCGAGGCCGCGGCGTGTGTTAAGACGTACGCATGTGCCACAGGCATCAACACCCAAGAGGCGCCGGACCACCTCAACCTCATGAACGAGTTCGAAGCTGAGAATGCGGCGTCGGCGGCAACGGTGACGGTCCCGGAAACCCCACGCGAGGCCACGGCGGTCAACGCAGTTTCGGTAGAGATGACGCCAGAACCCTCGGCTTCGGCACCGACGGTCAAAGCGACCCCTGGGGTCTTCGAAGACGTCGTTCAATTTTTTCACATGCCTCAATTTGTAAGACTTTTTTTTTTGCCGCGAAGATCTGCTATTTGTTACAGGTGTTGCACTGTTCGCGAGTCAACATTCAGCGATTGCATCGTGTTTTTGCGGCTTTTATTTGGGGCTCGTGCTGGGAACGCACGAGCCGAACTAACCTTTTTATGCTTGTGAAAGATGGTGGTCTGGGTCTGTCGCATCTTTCTTTAAACAACTGGTGAATAGATTTATTTTTCTAAGTGACCAAAATGACAGCTTTTTACGCATGGTCATTCAGGTGCGGCTGCGCAGTGCGCTGCCCGAGTTTATTGTCTCGACAGATGTAGACCTGAGCTCCGATGTGCGAGGTTATTTGAAAGAGGTTGTTTCCGCCTACCGGTTTCTAGTGGCTCGTTTTTCACTTGAATATCTGTCCAGTGTGTCGCGCAAACGGCTGACCAAAGACCTGATTGTTTCTCTCCTTCCCACTCCGCTGTACCTTTCGGTGTTCAGCGCGGGAAAGGGGCAGGATGTTTTAAAACGTGTTAAGCGAATGTTGGTCCCTGCTTACACCAAAACTTTCTTTTTTAAGCTGTCTAGTGAGACCCTGCAGGTTAAAGTATGGCTAGAAGTGAAAGCTATCCCTGTAGCGTTGTCAGTGAACTGTCTTTTGTGTTAAGAGCCAGAATCAATGGAGCATGTGTTCCTCAACTGCTGGGACGCAGTGTTTTTATGGGACGTCCTTCAAAGAACTATGAAAAAAGACCTTCCTTTAACGCCTCATGGGATCCGCTATCTTTGTGTCAAGGGAGGGAATAATCAGGTGCCATATGACATGATCATGCTTGTCGGCCTACATAGTTTATGGCGATGTCGTATGGCGGTGAGACACGCAGGCGTCGACGTGCGTCCTGCGCTGAAGTATTTTGTTGAAACAATTTGTTACCTAAAGGAAGTGTTTAAAATGCAGCAACCTCCTCCCGATTATTTTCCGCTCTTTGAGGAGCTGGCGACCCTCACGGATCCATAACTGATTGGATGTGTTTGGATGTGTCATCCCTCTTTTCTTGTTGCTCTTCTCTTGTGTATATTAGCCATCGTGGCTTTGGTTGGGTTTTAACCTTTTAGCCTTCTGTAATTTTTCACGTTTGCCAAAGTCAGGCAATAAAGAAAAAAAAAGCGTACGTGGCGGAATGGTTCCGTGCTTGGCTGTCGTGCGGAGGATCTGGGTTCGATTCCAGGGAGCGGAATGTTCTTTTATTTATTTCTTATACTTGGCGTTCTCACAAATTTGAGAGCTTTCTCGTCTGATCGAGTTTAAATGTCCTACCCGCCAAGCGTTCTAGGTTGAATGTTCCAGAAACCCACACCGCTACAAAAGGTGCTCCGCGTGTCAAGCCGGAGTCAGTCTCGCCCCAGCGATCAATCCTGATGTTACGCCGACTTCGACGCCGGCGACGCTCTATTGCACTCCTCTGGTTCCTTTTTTGGTTTGGGCACAAGTTAGCCTCGTTACATGTTTCAGTATTCTCAATTATTCTTTGTTTCGTCACCTCGTCATTCGTGACATATTGGTCGAGGTATTGGTTAGCACATGTCCGTGCAGCTCACCCCTCCGAGGGCCCGCAGTGCAAGTCCGATTACAAGCCCCCGAGGACCCAACGAGGACCAGACCGAGACCCGATCAAGTCGCCTCAACCAAGGCCTACTCTGGCAATTCGGACTCTTGCCACTCAAGACCTAGCAGTCAACGAGGCCGACGTTGGACTACCAGTCGTCGCAAACCCCGACCGCCGCCGCCACCGTCGTATGCCTTCCTGTCACACCCCGGACTCCGACACTTTTTGACGGGGAGGTCCACGAGGATAATAAAGATTGGCTGAAACATTACGAACGAGTGGCCCGCCATAACGAATGAACACCAGAGCAGTGCCTTCAAAACGTTTACTTTGCTTTGGAGGCAACTGCACAAAATTGGTTGCAAAATCACAATCGTTAATCACCTCTGGTAAAAACTGAAGCCTGAGCTCCAAGATGCGTTCACCAACAAACAACGAAGAGAACGCGTCAAAGAGCTTCTTCAAGCTAGTGACCAAAGCCATAACGAGAGCCTCGTTAGCTTTGTCGAAGATGTTCTTCGACTCAGCAACCGCGCCGATATCAAGCCTCCGAAGCAAAGAAGCTGAGAATTCTGATGCCTACAATCGCCGAAACGTTTGTAATGGTGGCGATTAACATTGAATGGGCCCTCAAAGCGAGAGCCGCCCACTTTCATCGAGTTCCTGGCGTCGCTGCACCAACGCCGTCCAACTGCGCCCTCAGCCCCAGTATTTCAGGGATGCGCGAAATCGTTCGGGACATCATCCGTGAAGAACTGAAGAAGCTGGTACCTGCCACCGAACGTCCAACTTCACTCTCGATTCCCGAGATTGTTAGAAAGGAAGTCCTTCAAACGCTCCAGCCTGACCTTCTTGCTGACGCCGCAACTAAACCACCAGCTTTGACCTACGGCGCAGTTGTTCGTCGTCCGCAGCCTCCTGTCATCCGGCTGTACTCAGCTGCACCCAGACGAGAGGTCTCTCCGCCGCAGTACACTCCACGCCAAGAGCAGCGCGGACCTCAAAAGACCGACGTGCGGCGAATGAATGACGGACGCCCGGTGTGCTTCTACTGCGGGGAGGCTGATCACGTTTACCGAAAATGCCCCTAGCGCCAGCTCGGCCTGCAAGAATTCACACCAGACGACCGTCGACCTCGCTTTGAAGTGCGACCAAGGAACATCGAGGAATACCTCCGTAACCCTCCGTCACCAGCTCCGACAGCACCACGAGGTTCCCGTTCTCCATCTCCACGAGGTTTCCGCATCACCCCTCCGTCGGTCGCGCTGTGACAGCCTGTCCCCGTATCTCGTCGGGAAAACTAAGTGTGGCAATGCAAGGAGGTGGCGTTGCCGAAGGCGACCGAAGTAAAGAGCCTCCAAGAACGCCGGAGCGCTCCCACTCTCCCGACGCCAGGCATCGCAACGACGCCCCTGCAATGGTTCCCAATAACCTTAAACGTTGTTATCAGCGGCCACGACTCATACGCACTCGTGGACACCGGAGCAGACTACTTAGTCTTGAGTGGGAGCCTGTCTCGTCGCCTTCGAAAAGTGACGAGGCCGTGGGATGGGCCGCAGATACGAACCGCTAGAGGACACTTCATCACGCCTGTCGGAAGATGCACTGCTCGCGTCCAAATTTACGGCGAGACGTGTGCTGTAAAATTCGTCGTGCTACAAGACTCTTCCACAGACGGTATTCTCGGCATAAACTTTCTTTGTGAATACGGCGCCGTCATCGACCTTGGAGAAAACAGGTAAACACCGCGGCAGCCTGTTCCGCCTTCAGAAAAATCCGAACTGCGTCAGCCGCCATCCGAATCGCTGCCGACCACGTGAACCTGCCGCCGGGATAAAGTGTTGTCGTACCCGTCGTGACACATGCAGCTACCTGCGGCGAATTTGTTCTGGAAGATAACCTTCCATTGCTCTTCGAAAGAGGAATAGACGTCCCAAGAGAAGCGGCAGAGCATAAGGATCGGCGCACTATGGTCCTCGTGACTAACTTCCGACACAAAACGCAACATCTCACTAAAGGTGCAACTGTGGGCCAAGTCAAGAAACTCCGAAACTCCTCCGAAGTCGCCACGATTACTGAAGAATCATCGCCGCCTCAGCAAGACTGTACGTCGCCAGTGCAGCTCGGCATATACATTAAGCTTCCGGGCCAAAAACGACGGCAGCTGAGTGACCTCCTCGCCGAATACAACGACTGCTTTGAGACGTCGTCGAATGTGCGCCAAACCACCTTTGCGAAGCATCGCATTGTTATCGAGGACGACGCGCTTCCTGTGCATCAATCGCTATACCGAGTCTCCGTAATTGAAACGGAAGTCATCCAGGAGCAAGTGCAAGAAATGCTGAGTGACGACATAATCCAGCTTTCAAGCAGTCCATGGGCCTCTCCAGTCGTACTGGTTAAGAAGAAGGACGGAACGCTTAGGTTCTGCGTGGACTACCGATAACTGAAGACGGTGATGAAGAAGGACGTCTACCCACTCCCCCGCATTGAAGACACGCTAAACCGGCTGCGCCATTCTCGATATTTTTCATCGATGGACCTGAAGAGCGACTACAGGAAGGTCGAAGCCGACGAACGGGACCGAGAGAAGACAGCTTTCGTCACGCCAGATGGACTGTACGAGTTCAAGTTGATGCCATTTGGACAATGCACGGCACCAGCAATAAACGTTCCAGAGTGTCATGGACACCGTACTGGCTGGGCTGAAATGGCAGAGCTGTACATCTACTTTGTCGACGTCGTAGTGTTTTCAAGCGACTTTGACGCGAACTTGGGACGACATTGAGCTGTTCTTCAAGCCATACAAACCGCCGGCCTCACTCTCACGGTGTCGAAGTGTCGGTTCGCCTATGACGAACTGAAGTTCCTAGGCCACGCGGTTAGCAATGAATACGTTCGCCCAGATTCAGATAAGACTCGCACCGTCGATGCATTTCCAGCGCCGACAGACAAGAAGGCCGTACGCGAAGATTCATTGGGCTATGTGCGTACTATCGGCTCTTCGTTCGCGATTTCGGAAGGATTTCCACACCGATCACAAACCTCACGAAGGAGGCCCAGAATTTCGAATGGGTCGAAGAGCAACAGAAGGCATTCAACGAGCGGAAGCGACAATTCCAGACTCCCCCGGTTCTTAGACACTTTGATCAAGATGCGGAAACCGAGATTCATACGGACGCAAGTAACGCCGGACTTTGCCCGGCACTGTTTAAAGCGCAAGATGACACCGAACGAGTCATCGACTATGCAAGTCGGACACTGCCCAAAGCGGAGATAAGTCCCCCGACGGCACCAATCCAGCAGATCGGAATGAATCTACTTGGTCCTTTCCAATCATAGACTCAAGGAAACGGATGAATATTCGTCGCCGCAGCTGTGTTTGGAGATTTGTGTTTGTCCTTTGTCCCTCATGTTCCCATTCTCCAGGGATTCTTTTCGTCTTTCATCAGAAATTACTTGAAGACTGAAAAGGAATGTCTAACGGTCGTCTTGGCAATCACGAAGTTCCGCCCGTACTTGTACGGGAACCCGTTCCGCGTTCTCACGGACCACTACTCGCTCTGCTGGCTCGCCAACCCAAAGGACCCTTCAGGACGACTCGCTCGATGGAGTCTCGAGCTGCAGGAGTTCAGCATGCCTGTGGTCTACAAGTCAGGGCGCAAGCACGGCGACGCCGACTGCCTGTCCAGAGCCCCTGTCGAGACCTCTCCCGGTAGCAGCGACGACGATGACGACAGGTGCTTCCTAGGCACAGTGAACACCGACGACATGGCACGAGGTCAAAGAGATGACCCTGTGTTGCGCGCGCTAATTGTGCACCCCGAAGGACGAGGAGGTACTATCCCCCGTGTCTTTTCGAGAGCCCCGGCGACCTTCATACTCCGACAAGGTCTACTTTACAAGGAGAACTTTGGAGACAACAGCTCGCTCTGGCTGCTGCTAATCTCTACCGATTTCAAAGAGGAGATTTTCCAAGCCTGCCACGACGACCCGACGTCTGGAAATTTTGGTTACAGCCGTACGTTGGCCCGAATTCGTGAAATGTATTACTGTCCCCAGCTCCCGAAGACCGCTCACCTTTACACACGATTGTGCCACGTGTTCCAGCGACGCACGAAACCGGGACGAAGCCGGCAGGTCTCCTGCAGCCGATGTCTCCCCCGACGGCACCATTTCAGCAGATCGGAATGAATCTACTTGGTTCATTCCCACCATCGACGCAATGAAACAGATAGATAATCTTCGCCACAGACTATCTGACGAGGTACGCCTAAACAAAAGCCCTTTCTTCAGAGACTGTTGTGGAAGTCGCCAAGTGTTTCATCGAGTCCATCGTTCTCCGGCATGGCGCTCCCGAAGTTCTGATCTCAGACCGTGGATCATCGTTCATGGCCCAGCTGACGCAAAAAATCCTTCGTCTCAGCCACAGGAGCCATCGTCGCACAACGGCGTACCACCCGCAGCCCAACGGGCTGACAGAGAGACTCAACAAGACCATGCTGGCATGACCTCCTTCTACGTCGAAGTGGACCACAAGACATGGGACGAGGTGTTGCCGTACGTCACATTTGCCTACAACACGGCCGTCCAAAGGATCACTGGGTTGACACCCTTTCAACTGGTTCATGGTCGCAAAGTAACGACAATGCTGGACGCGATGTTACCCCACAAACCGGCTGTCGACGGAAGCAACAACGCCCAGGTGGTTGCCCAACGGGCAGAAGTTCGACATATTGCAAGATTCCCATCAACGTATCGACACTGGCCGCTAAAACCTTCGTCGTCCCGACATCCACTTCCAGACCGGAGAGAGGGTGTGGGTGTGGACATCGATTCGCCGCCATGGTCTCAGCGAGAAACTCCTGAAGCGCTTCTTCGGACCCTACAAATTGCTTAGTCGACTCGGTGATCTTAACTACGATGTGGTGCCCGACGAAAGACGGACTTCATAACGCCTCCCTCCACGACCGGAAGTAGTCCACGTCGTGCGCCTCATGCCGTACTACGATTGATAGCACTGTGAATTGTGTTTTGTACTGCGCTCGATAAGATTGTGTTGTACAAGTCCCCGTAGTTTGCTATTATTTTCGTTTGTACTAGTGTTTTCTTTCCCGGCACGTCGCGCTGAGACGATGCGCTTTTAATAGAAGGGACTAATGCCACGCGCGTCGCTGAGCGAGCACGCACGTGGCCGAATGGTTATGGTGCTTGTCTGTCGCGCAGAGGATCTGGGATCGATTCCGGGGAACGGAATGTTCTTTCATTTATTCTTTCTCCTTGGCGTTCTCGCCAATTCAAGAACTTTCTCGTCTTTTCAAGTTGCGAAAGTTCTACGCGACGAACATTCTAGGCTGAATGTTCCAGCAACCCACACTGCTACAAAAGGTGCTCTCCGCGTGGCAAGCCGGAGTCAGTCTCGCTCCAGCGTTCGATGCTGCTGTTACGCCGACTTCGACACCCGCGACGCTTTATTGTTTGTTCTCTTCTGTTTCATTTTTTTGTGCTTTGGCCGCAAGTTCGTTCCAATAAATCTTTCAATTTCTTCGAGTATTCTTTGTTGTGTCACCTCGTCATTCGTGACAATATGATACGAATTTATTTTTTGGTTTTGCGTCACAATGCCGCGCATCAAGGACTATAATTTACAAAATTAAACTTCTACGACCACAAAAAGACAATCAAATATACAATTGTTCTGCGTGAAACCGCACGTCTCCAAAAGTCACCGACACTAGATAAAACCCGTGCAGACAATGGTCAGAGACAAGTCCAGAAGGAAAGCGGGGTGTGGTTTATTAGGTTTACGTTTCTAGCGTTGTGATTGGGTTTCGGCAATCTTGTCGGCCAATGCCGCAATGTTTTTGGTTGATGAGCGTTAATAAGATGCAAGGGACTCGCCACGCCGTAGGATTTGAGAGCAGTCAGTGACTCTAGTTTAAATCAAAGAATAAAAACTTCCCCAACCCAATCAAATCAAATGCTGGTCCTTGTTACTGCTTGAAATCATGCCATCCAATATGAGCTCATCCTTTTGCGCGTGTGAGCGATTGAGTTGCTGATTAAAGCGCACTTGAAAATGAAGCCTTGTTTGGGATATTTAATTCACGTATAACCGAGAGTAATTTGACAAATTGTTTCTACGGGGTCGCTTTAATAATTAAAAAGCCCAGAAAGACCTCTCGATTGCCATTTTTCATCCTTTTTGGAAGCCAAGATTAATGAGCTTCCGTAATTATGGCCTTATCTGCTCACAACTCGAATTTCGGAAGTGCGCGGAGAATAGCGAACGTTGGCGCTCCAGGAAGAGACGAGAAGAACAATTTTAGTTTCATCAAAAGTCCTCAAAATATTTTTTGCTATTAAAAATTTTCTCGCGATACGGGGCGCTTTAACGTGGAATCAAGAAGTTTGTTCTCGCCGTCTTGCGAAGAGAGCAATATAAATGTTACCGACTAATATTGTTCCCATGAGTTGTCAATCGCCTTTTCGACCTTCGTTTTTGAAAATTAAGACAAATAGCTCTTATCGAGCATATGAACTACACCGACGACGAGAAAGATGATCACAATGTTTGTGATAATAAGATGGCAGCACTAAAGTTTTGACAGCGACTGTTACGTCTTTATCAATAGCGCCTGAACAAGGTCTAACTCTATACTTTATTCTTCATAATCTTCGAATGATACCGAAGGTTTTGAAACATTTCAACAAACTCTGTGCCTCTGGCACGTGATTTGGACCGTCTTGGAAAATATTCGCTCTCGAGCGAACTAAAACTCACTTGTTCTTTGCAATATTGAAAATATTAATACGCCGCATGTAATATATCCACGTTTCGCAATATTCAAGCACTTTTGTGCTTTTTTTTATTCAATACGGTAATACTTAAAACTTTCCATGTTATTTCAACTCAGGATTAATATATGTCAATGTGTTCGATCAGTTGGTTTTCATCGTCCTTTCTAACGTTCGATTAATGTTTTCGATTATGGCAGAGGCCGTATTTCCTTAATAGACTGAGATCCCTCTTTTTGCGTCAAAATCGCCGATAAATTGCCGATAAGACAGTGTATCTTAAAGGTGTAAGAAATGCATTCTTTGTTTACAATAAAACGACGGGTTGTTACATGATGGAAGATGCTCCATAGACAGTATAAAACTGATATTTTATTATGGCTAATGTACAGAATCATTTTAGCCAATCTTGACCGATTATAGAATCAAGTCGCTTTTGATAGAGGTGGGGTTTTGTTTTTATTTTTTAGATTAATTTTAGAAAACGTTTGTTCAGTTGTTTTGAATTGCTTCATATTGCCGCGTGCGCAGCTAGACAAGTTGGCAGCGTGCTTGTCTCCAACGCAGATGGCTTCGGTTCAAAACCTGCCGCCATTTGTGTTTTTTTATATTTATGTAAAAACGATATGTTGCAACTTTAGAAAGAAGTTTAGTTTGTTCATGTTGAGAATGTATACTTCCAGAACGAAAGATGTAGATGAATTTAGAATCGAGGGGAAGGCTCAAAAGCAACCATGCCGCGCCGTACGCAGTCAGTCTCGCCCCAGCGCTCGATCCTGCTGTTGTGCCTGCCATTGACGCCTGCGACCCTAGCTTTTGTCTATTTTACTTAGGTCAAAACTTCACCCCATTAAACTTCTGATTTCCTTAAGTCTTTCTTCGCTTCATCAATTGTCATTCGTGACACTATGTATATAGATATATTGGAAATATAAGGCACTTTCTTCATGCGGATTTCTTTAAAAATACACTATGAAGCACTAATAAACACTAACTGCTAAGCATATTACGTGGCAGATATAAAGTATAAAATAAATGACACGAAACTAAATTTTACATCCCAGTGAATCGTCTAGTGAAAACATAAGCCATAAGCTAGTTGTCACATACCTTTTATCCCATCGACCAACAGGAAGCTACTTACACTAAAAAAAAAAATGAAAATTGCATTTTACATCTATATATATATATATATATATATATATATATATATATATATATAACGAAGTGAAAACCTCACGGTGTAAAACAACAAACAGCGGAAGTTTAATCGACCTCGGCGAAACTGTCGATTAAACTTCCGCTGTTTGGTGTTTTTCACCGTGAGTTTTTCACATCGTTATATATACGCCTTTGGCCCCTTGGCTCTTATGCCACCATGCCCACTATATATATATATATATATATATATATATATATATATATATATATATATATATATATATATTTAAACATTTCGATGTTCTTTTTTTAAATCTAAACCTGCAAAAGGCCCCATAGTCATTCTTTCCAGAAAGCCCACTACTTCAAATAGGTCACTGTACGGCGCACTTATAAAAAAGAGATGAGTGCGCCTTGGCGTAAACAAACGTTACGTAAATATTGTGCTTAAGTGTTTTCAACGGAATCCGGAAAAAACTATGCACTTTCGAGAAACATTTTACGTCGCTTCCCCCAAGCTTTCAGTCTAGAGCGCGCTTTAACGTTTGCCTGCCTCTTGCAGAGTTTCCTCGTGCGCGAGAGTGTGTGCAAACGTGTGTTCGTGCCCACGTTTGTGTGTTTGTGTATGCGAGTGTGTTTAGATGTGGCGTGTAGTGTCGCCCCCTCAACTCGCTTGCTGATTCCCAAATGAAACGAATAAGATATTCGCTAACGATATTCGCGAACTAAAAGTAAGTCGTCATAAAAAAAAGTGAATTGCTTAGGGCAGACTCCCGTTTTAACAAAGGCTGTAAAAGGGTTCACACATTTGTCCTACGCTTGAAGCAAAGTAAAGAAACTGGAATGGCGCGCGCCAGGAAGACAAAATAAAAAAAAATAGTGTGTACGTTGCAAAACAAAAATAGCCTCCCACATTATCGTTCGCGCAGCCGAGCCTGCATCGTGTGTGCAGGCTAGCCACATATACTGAACAAAAACCCTTTATAGTTACATAACGATGTAAGTTTAATTTATAGAAGCAATTTCAGAACTCAGCAACCCTGCTTGCAGCTCTACAAAGCTCAAATCAAGCGAAAGAAAATATATCTCAGATATGACAATAAAGTTTAAAACCAAACGGGTTAAGTAGACTCAATGAAAGTACTCTGTCGTGTAAAAATATAAAAAAATAAGCAAGACGAGGTTAGAACCAGGATTGTAGAACAAACGTAGAGGCCTATCAAATTGTGGACGATTTTGTAAGAAGTCTCTTAGTAATAAAAACTATTTCACTATTGAGGGGCAAACGAAGCTGTCCTTTCTATACCTTTGAAAAAAAATCCTTATTCGCATTTTTTTTTAAAATTTCGTCTGGCAACTAATAGCAATCGCAGTGAATAATTAAATTGCAACATGATTCCTAAGCTCAACGATTAAATAGTCAACCAACAAATTTGAGTTAATTAGTCAACTGACCCTACATTTATTCTCTCATCCAATGCCAGTGTCTGCCGAGCGTAATAAATACGTTGGAAAGAAGGCACTCATCTAACGCTCATTCCTTTTTTTAATTTGTTCAAATTAGGGTAAACACTGTGTTTATAGGTTTACAAAAAAAACGGATCTAACGTCATTCTTTAGAGGAGTGTTTTCATTTCATTGCCATTGCAGACGCGTTCCCTTTTCACTACACACTCGTCCCAACTGCTTTTAATGTGCACTCCTCATAAGGAAAAACGATTGACACAATACGCAAGGAACTAAAGTTTATAAACCACAATATTTTATTCGTTGTGACCGGGATGTAAAAATCTTGTTTATTCAACCGATTTAATTTTAACGGTTAGGAGTACGAAAACCTGGTCCAACACTTCATTTACGTTAACGTTTTTTTTTTTGTTTTTTGTAGAAAGCGAATAAAAAAAAAGGATGTCAATATCGCACCCGCGTTGAAGATTTGACACTAGAATGAAGTAAGGGTATGATTGATAACTCCGCGTTCAGTTTTGGTAGAGTAAAGCGCGTAATGCGACGTTTGTATTTCTGCAATAAATATTTAATGCTAACGTTATCCCACGCTGTCTGACACCATAGATACGCCAAGCTTCATGAACAACTGATGAATACGAAGATAGGTGTGATTTAACAAAAAAGTTTTTTTTTTTTTAATTTGTATTCTGCCTCGCTTTCTGCAGCACATTGAAATAAAAAGCATAACTCACAAAACCAGAAATGCATCTTACGATCCCTTCCCAGGTAGCACACCAGAGAACCGCCTAACATGATTCAAACTTCACGCCCCTACCTTAGTCCTAATACGATTTTTGCTCGATGGAACTATAGTCAGTGCGAGAGTATTTGAGATGGAGTTCTTACGAATTTTCTCTCGCTAAGCATTTAATTGCCAAACTACCCGACTACGGCCAGAAATGACATGTGACAGCAAACTACCAGCAGTAAAGACTAAATCTGACACTTGTTTTGCCAGTTTATGCACAAAGTTGCCACATGTAAGCCTAACAATCAGAAGTAAAGGACTAACTCTGGCACTTGTTTCGCGATTTACGTCAAACACTCCTAAACTCTGGCAAAATAAGCTTAAATTTAAGTCTGCTTTTGCTTCTTCGGAACTTTTCAGTAGTTACGTTTGGAGACAAGACACAGACATTTGGCCCGAAAAGCTGCGGAACCTGGGTTTACTATCATGTTTGGAGTACGCGAACGTAAAATAGGGTGATGTCTCAATTTGCTTGGAACGTTTTTTTTTTGTTTTTTTTTTATTTCTCAGAGGTTAAATAAGACAGCCGTGCGTAAGAGATGGATACCCATTTTTCGTTGTCCAGTGAGAAGCGCAAGTTCGTCTGCTTTTTTTGCAGAGGTTGTGGTGACGTCAAAACGCCGAGCTTTGATTGAATCTGATTGAGGGATGGGGTAGACCTCAAAGCAACCTGCCTTGAGGTCTACCCATTATCCTTCAATCAAATTCAATTAAAGCTCGGCTTTTATGACGTCACCACAACTCCTGCAAAAGAAGCAGACGAACGTACACACCGCATAAATTGCGATAGCCATGAGATTTAGCCACCCTGCTAGAGATATAAAGGTGCAATTTCTTAACGGGCACTGGAACACTGCGAGCACAAGTGATTTGGCTTCATACGTGGCCAGAATGCAGAACGCGCAAGAAACCGCCACCTTACCGAACATAGATAATCAGAAAGCACGGCTTCAGTAATGCAGCATGTGGGTCACCTGTAATATCAGTGGAGGACTGTCCCCAACAAAAGTGACTGCCCGAATGCTTCGGTAGCAAGGTGCTGAGCATGGCAGCAAATAGTCAAGAATTTGTTTGCCGTGTTACTTGTGATGTGGAAAATTTCAGATGGCGAGTAAAATGGGCAGTCTAAAAGAGCCTCGAGTGTAGGCGACGTGATGTGCTCTTTTGAAATGGAGTACAGAAACTACGCCTGTGAAACATGAGAGCCACTTTGCAACTATAATTACCATTTCTTGTTTTAATTATCTATAACATTTTTATTTTCTGCTAGTAAGGCATCAGTTCCTTTAGTGTCATAAAAAACTGTAAACAAAATCTTGATTCGATTTCGTTTTCAATTTAAGTTCAATTTCATCTGACTGGAGTGCACCGCAGGCACAATGACTAGTTGTGTGAGTTCGTGTTCACTATCAGTTCCATTCCTCCGCACCCTACGCACCCTCCGCGAAGTGTCTATTTATATCTAGGAATGAGGCCAACCCAATCTATTACCAAATAAATAACACTTTTTATTGATACACGCTCATGCACTTCCTACACCGATAGGAGCCATGAATTATAATACTTTTGGCCTGGGTCACGTGAGACATTCCCCTGCAGTTTCACCAGTATTGTCAATAATATAGATGGGTTGCAGTGAAGGAGAAAAAATAAATACGCCTTCAGTTGAGCTTCATGTTTTCATGAGAGGATGAATCCTAAAGTAACATTTCGAGTGAGGTCACTTTCCATAGATACGAATCAAGGCATTAGGAATACCTGACATGAGGCTATTTAAAGGTTGAGTCAATATGCTGTGACGCGTATTTATTCCAGCACGTCAGCAGGCACATCGACATTTGGAGTACATATTTCAGGCGATAGGTTGTCCCGGTTATAGTGATAGCCTCGTACTTCGCCGAGGTTTGATGACATGTGTCGTTTGGCTCTGTAGCGCTTATTGTTGGTACTTGGGAGCGTGCATCGAACTAGGTGAGTGTCAAAATTTGACAACCTATCGATTCCGATGGCTCAAAGGAAAACCTCGAGATCAGCAAGCACGCAGTATTTTGTCATAATAAACGTCAATGGCGCGAAGTAATATGGGAGTCATTGTCTTCTTTATGGTTTGAAGTTCACGTTTCAGACACCTGTACGTCATTAACTGCCGAGAGTAAACGCATTTATATGTTTCAGAATCTAAAATAAAAAAAATAAAACAACATCAATTGTACAAAACACGCAAATATGTACAATGTTTATTGTATTTCCCTGAGCGCACGTATATTTAATATACTGATATTTCTCACTTTATAATATCGTTTTTTTTTGTTTTGACGCTCTATTACATTTGCAAACTAGTCACCATGAAAAATATAAGCTCTCTCAGCGCAGCTTAGAAATGAGTCATCCCGGGATAAGGCGAGTTAAATTTGTTGAAAAGGCAGTAGTGTGCTTAGTGCTGTAAATGTAAACACTATGCACCCTGAAGGCCCATTTCTATGCGAAATTTTTTAAAGCTTAAATTGTTGGCTACAACCGACACTGTCAAAATAGTACATATGTCGATGCTGGATAGAAAAGAATACTCGTCCTGCACTCTCTCTATCAATGGGCGAAATCAAATCGTTGCCGACAATTCAAGCTAAAACTCCAATGCTCTCTCGGTTATTATGTGATGTTCAATGCATATATATTTGCAGACGAGTATTTGTTACCACCTTCGGAAATCTGAAGATCTAACTCACCAGGTTAGCAAGATGAATAGGACAATGCTCGATCACCGAAACATAGAGAGAAACATTTAAAGAACCCGTTTTGCCTAGAAAATATTGCGTGCACACGTGGTACACAAAAGAAGAAAAAAAAACAAATCAAAACAAAAAGGGCTTCCATAGGCCACGCTCTGTTTTTATAAGCTAGCGGATTTTCGAAAACAAATGTCGTATATCATAAGCGTATCTCAGTCCCTAGGAAGCAGTTTAAAGGATCTTCCCAAAAGACAAAGAAAGTCGATTTTTCATTTCAGGTCTCCGATCTTCGAGACAAGGAGAGATACCTAAGCCGTGCTTTTTCGATGGGAATTGTCAAAGTCGTTTGTGGATTTAGAGCCACAAAAGGTAAAAAGGGAGCAACCCCTGTTGTCTGATTCCAGAGGATTAGCCGCTTGACAAGACATGACTAAATGAAACATAAATATTTCTAGTTAAAAACGGTTCTTTGATTTTATTCTTAGTGAATTGTATTTTTATGGTCATCCCTTGGCACTTTCCTGTCTGAGACTGGCATCTGGTCTCAATGAAAAACATCGTGCAGTCGCCGATTGCGCTTTCTGCGTGCAATCAGCGACAGCTCTTGAAGCGAAAACTTTCATCGGCGTGTGCTTGGATGTAGCGAAGCAAATCACACGTACTCTGAAGGCTCCTTCTTGTGGGCTTTGTATGCAACGAAAATGGCGCGAGTTTGATAGTGGAGGGCTCAAAAAGGTGAAGATATGAGAGCAAGCGAAACGTCTGTAAAACGAAAGCTACGGGCCCAGCAGCCACAAAAAGCCAGTTATCACTACACAGCGGCCAACCGGCCGTTCAAGTACAAGTTCACAGACAATTCGTTCGGTGCGTTGTATAATGTGTGCTACAGGCCGTGGTTTTAGGGGGACGTGTTTTTTTTTCTTTTTAGTTGATGTGTAATAATACGCAGTAACAGTGCTGCTCAGTTTTGTTTTCTTCGTACATTAATGGGGGATAGTAGAATAAACCAACCAAAATCGATTTCGCAGTTCTAGTGATAAAACATTATGTGCGGTCTGAGGAAAAAAAACAGCAAGCGGCAAGAGCGAACGAGCGTTCCAAGCCACTTAAATATGGCGCCAAGATCCGCGCTCCCTGGCCATTTACCATTGTGGGAGACATAATTTTTTTTTTCTCAAAATGACATTTTTGCATTTTTTGTAACTCTGAGGTACATTTACTAAGAAACTACTGATCCGACTACTCTAACACTTTTACAGATTATAGTAAAATATCTTGCCAACAGTCTGAACCTAAATGTTTTAACAATTCCCCATATTATAATGTTAAACAAATTAAAATAGGAAAGTTTCCTCTAATGGCTCATGACTAGAAGGAACGATATTTTTTTTTCTTGCATGCTGCATGTTCAAATATTTTGGGGGGTTCAGTCGAAAGTTAGTAACACGTAGAAGATATGTGCCAAATTAAATGAGCACCCCTTCTTTCTTGTTGTTTAGAAAAGTTACATTAAAAACTGGAACTCAGCTTATGATTTGACACTCACTACTAAAAATATAAAAAAAACACTTTAATAAAAAAGTAACAGAAAATTAATCCCAAAGGTGTACCCACTCAATACGTAAACTTTCACAATAAAACAAACAGTAGTTCTTGAGATACAAAATTAAAACCAAGATCACCCGTTTTTCCTACCCCCCCCCCCCCCCCCCCCCCCCCTCCCCTTGACACATTAAAGCGAGAAATCCAAACAGCTCTGTAAAGGGTGCACCCCCTTCGACAGAGTAGTACTGCGGTAAAGCGCTCTTTCTCCAACGTGCTATTTATTAACGCGTTAGCATTAGTACCAACATAACAGGGAAAAGTCGACAGCGTCCGCCTGCGGACAAGACGGTAGAAAGGGAATCGTGCCACATAGAGAGAAGAGTAGTGAACTCCAAGGGAGGCGAAGTCACGGGGCGGGAGCCAATTCGAGCGCGGATGCTGGGGCGAGTCTGAACTTGCAGGTGTGCGGAGCACGTATATCTTGGTGTGTGCTACAAAATGGAGCGTGAACGAAGTGCTACCGCTCGTCCAAGTAGGTGGCCAAAGAAGACAGATTGTGAACGAAGGAGACGGGTTGCCGAAACCGGTGAACAGCGAAAGCAGCGTCGTGTAGAGGATGCCACTGCTACTCGTGCAATTTGGGCGAACGAAAAACCCCAAGGTCGGAAAACAATTAAGGGAAGATCCAATGGTGGATCCTTAAGGATCCTCCAATGGATCTTCCTTTAATTTCTTGTTCTGCTTTGTCAAGGGATTCTTGGTAGAAATTAAACCTAGTTTTTTTTTTTTATCTGAGGGAATGCAATACTAACGGAACCGCCCTATATATTGTTTTATTTATCATAGTGTGTGTGGCGATAAAGAAACTTAGGAGTTGAATAGAATTATGAACCTAAAATTGGAGAAATAGACAGTGATAGTTAATCTACCTTAATATGACGCTTGGCATTTGGGTTGTAATGGGGTATTCATTGTGTGCACTGAAGTGCTACGCCTAACTTGGATTTCCACACCTGCTTCACAGAACAGTGATTATACAATCAGAGTCCACTTCAATTTCGATTCGTGTTGAAACCGGCAAGAAATTTCATCGGATGATCAATAAGACTGTCGCATCATGGATGCCGAGCATTTGCCTATGAACGCACATGGCACCAAACTATATTGATCTTGCCAAACTAAAACCACACTAGAAGACCGTAACTACATGCCGAAGGGTATCAAACTACGCATAAGAAATTGAAGATTAATGTCTTAAAGTGTTTTATTTTATACTTAAATATGAACCTCGATCAGAGCATCAAGGGCTATTTCGAGTACCAGTTTGAGCACTGAGCATCTCCTAAACGATAATAAACAGTACACTTAGCCATCTTTGTGTTGATCATTTTAGTTTTATTGCTTGCTTACGTGTTGCCGCGGCTAAGAGATTGGTCCTGCTTAACCCAACAACATGCATTGTGGGCACGTGAAAATCGACGCATCGCTCTTAGGAATCATTGATAAAAGAGGGCGGATACATTCATTCATTAATCAAACCCTTGATATTAATTCATTGTCTTACGCTCATGCTGTTGATTGGTGTGTAGCTTTCTAATGTGTAGGTGCGGGAACGTGAGTTTATTCAATGTCTCATCTAAGATATCCTGCACATAAACCAATATACTGCAGTAATGGGGTCATTGCTAGGAATGACTTTACTGCAGACTACCGAGTATGAATATATTTTATATAAAACATGGACAATCAAACAATTTATGAAGAAAAGTAAAGCAAACCTTAGAAATACTCGTTGTATAAAATTTAAAAAAAAAAGTTATGTTTCACCTGATCAAATTAAGTGCATGAGCGACGGCGTCGATCACTATTTTTTGTAAAGTTTTATTCAAAAGTATTCTCCCATTACAAATCTTGTAGCGATTGAGGTTCCAATTTCAACCAATAATAAAGTAGCGCACTCATTGGCGTTAAATGACTCGACACGTACTGCATCTATATCAGGTGTGCTAATACAAAATCAAAAGATTTTTTTTTTTTTTGGGGGGGGGGGGGGGACATTAAGTACAAGCCTAGAACAAAAAAAAAACTACTTCAATATGAGTCAGCGCATTCCAAACTCACAAAAAGGGCAATAGTGAATACCTGCCTCTTCGCTGCTCTCAAAAAGTCCTGTGACAATAAGGCTAGAGAGAGCTTTGATACACAAGTGGAAAGACTTAAATAGTCTGGCTATTCCCATACCATCTTATCTGAAGTCGACGAAAATATTATAAGTTCAAAACAACAAAAAGAAGAAAGCAAGAAGAAGAACAGACGTCCAGCAGTTATGCCGTACATGCACCGGCTATCACATAACATAAAAAAAGTGGCATCCAGAAATGACATTCCACTAGTATTTTCGGCTCCGGACAAGCTGAGGATACTGTGCCCCAAAATCAATTCACCTCAAAACCATCAAGATGATTGCGAAGTAAAGCACGAGAATAAATATATACCATGCCGCAACGGTATAGTATACAAAATACCATTCACCTGCGGGAAAGTTTATGTGGGACAATCTGGCCGGTGTGTGAATACAAGACTGCGAGAACATGCAACATATCTCAACTCCTCACCGGCAGGACATCTCGCAATACACGTCCGTTACTGCCATTGCCAACCGATCTTTAAAACGACAGAAGTCATCGGACAGTACCGTGGAAAAAGATCAAGAGAACTTTACGAGGCGCAGACAGTCAAGGCTTGTGGTGACGTCTGTGTCAGTGAACCTTCTGTGTCCTTATCAGACAAAGAACTATTATACCTACACCACCCCACATGAGGTGTCAAAAAGGTTTTCAGTTAGGGGCATGATTATCTCAAACTTCATCCTTCAAAGTCATGTGGCAATAAGGTTAAAATTATTTTAATGTCTTTATTATTATTTTTATTTTTTAAATTTTTATCTATTATTTCTTTATGTTAATTTATAACTACAATTGCTATGATTCTCATACTTCTATATTTTTTTCATTTATTTTCGTCCTTTTTATCTTCCATAGAATTTATTTCGCTTTTTTCTTCTCTTCTTTATTTTTCTATTAAAACCCCAGTTGTGAGTATAGCGCTGTCCTGTTTACTTTATGTCCGTGTCTGTCCGTTGCGCTTCATAAATCATCAAAAGAAAAGAAAATGGTCCAGCGCAGTGAATGACCTCGCTTGAGTAACCTTGTATAACTCGCTTGAGGAACGTATACAGCCAGAATACACCGGTACTCTAGCCTAGAGTAACATAATGGCTCCGTCATTTGGCTGATCAAAAAAACGCTAGAGTCACTGTATCAGCGTGGGGCCACGCACTCTACTGATCCATTTTGTTTTGTTGAGCACTGTACATCATTTTACCAATTCTTCAGTTACCTCGTTTTCAGGAGAATAACATCAAGATGCATGATAAATAATACCAATATCAAATTACCTAGAAATGCATCGATATCATCATTGCTATGAAGCTCCGCGGGACCACGGATCCAACGCGGTTTGCAACTGAGATATTGCGTTTCCCATTCGAAAAGCAACACGCCTATTTTCTCCTTGAATTAACCACGCCAGTCTTAATTGTTGAAGAAAACCACTTAAAGAGATATTTTTGTGTTATTGTTAAACGTTCCGTTCGTAAAATTTAGGCACAGTATGTTAAGACAAGTTAGCAACCTAAAAACCACCTAATTTGAAAAAAAAAGGTCTTTGAGCGCTTAACGCGAAAACATACCAAACGTATTTAAAACACACCCTCCCACAAAAAATATACCCAAATCTAGAGACACACCATTATTCACGATGACAAACGCTTTCTAGAACTCGGCACACGACACCATGCATCGCTAAACATAAAAATATTCAAAGGAGACTAACGAGCGAACGACGCATAATAAAAATTAAAAAGAAAAACGGTAGGAGCAAGGAGACAAATGCAAAGTCAAGGGCAGAAAAACTAGAAAAACGCGAAGGATCCTCGTCTAAGAAAAGAGCCTGAAGAAAAAGGGTACCCGTTTTGTGTTTCGCCGAGGTCCAAGCGCGTCGTTGCCTTGGTCGCAGCTTCTATGATTACAGGCTCCATTAGCGGCCGGCGGCTGGGCCACACACTTCATGATCGCAAAGACTGAGATGCGTCATCGAACACCAAAATGCCGCTAGAAAAATAAAAAAAAATGAAACAAAATAACTAAAAAAAGAATCAGGCATTAGCCCACATGTGTTAGAAATAGAGCGAAGAAACGCATACATATCAGGAAAGGAAAAGCTGAACGAGAAAACCGCATTGTTTATTGAGTCGTTATGGTCTATATGCGGTTTAGGGACAAAAGACTGCTTTGAATTACCTCAACGCTTTTTAAATTCTTGCATTCTGATGAATAATTTGCGCCCAATATAAGATGAATCCAGTCTTGGTTGTCCGTCTCTTTTAATGAGCCCATTTTTACTACCAATATGTTATCAAGTGACCTGAAAATCAGTCCTGCATTCGATAAGTAGCACTAAAACGCTAGATGCTCTAGTTCACTCAGGAAGTCAAATATTTTGGCTCTATGAGGCTAATGGATATAAGAAATTTAATCGGACATATTGAATGATATTCCGTGAGGAACGTTTACGTACAATCAGCGACATCAGCGATTAGATCGTGCGACCCACGACATGCATTTATATGCCTCGCGTCGGCAATAGCCTGTTTCAGTTGCTTAATCAATCTGATTTGATGAGCCGCTTGATATTCTGATGTTCCTTACTCCTACTTTAACCTGATGATTTTTGAACGCGCACCAAATACGTACGTGGTGAAAGAAAAAAAATACTACAGAAAAACGAGCCCCAGATGGTTTGTTATAAGAACTGAAAGCATTCTTTAAACGTGTCTCCCACACCACAAAAATAAATTAGAATTTGGGGCGACTTTAAAAAAATGTTTTAAAGAATATCCTAGCCTTTTACATGCATGCTTAATGCACGAATACCAGACTCGCGATAACATTAAAATTTAGTGCAGTCTCGCTTTTCCAAATCATACCTTTCGCGAAAGTGAAAAATAAAGAGATAAGATAAATAAATACTCTGGGCTTGAGAAAAGTAAACAAACACGCAACGTTGGCCTCTATTCTTCGCCGTCACACGCTCCGTGAATACAGCTACCCCCCTGGCCGGGCGACAGAGCGAGTATTTTACAATTCGCGCTACCCCGCACAAAAGCGGCCTTACTCAAAATAGCCGAGAGCAGCGGCGTTGTGTTATGATACCGCTGCAGAAAGCTCAGCGCGCTCAGAGATATGTTGGCACTAACTCACGGCCGTCTAGGCGCGCGTACTTTGCCAGAGGACACGCTCGCTCCTCATTATTACGTTTATAGGCGCCCACCGCTTTCTGGCTTCTCGTAAACGAAGCTGCGTTTATTTCCGCAAGTTTGCTCAAGAGAAGAAAAATCTTAAGTTTTCTGGCTGTCTTTTTTTTATTTTGTTGGGATTAAAATCACATTACATACAGTTTGCATCTCGAAGGCACAGTAACACAGCGTTGTGAATTGAGGTGTTGTCCTAATATATGTTGAAATGAGTAAATATGAGTTTTTGTTTCTGTGAGTAGGGTAAATACAGCGGACTCGATGAACATCTGACATGCCGAGAGGTGTCAGCTTGAAAATGGAGACGAAAAAGAAACACGAAAAGATATGAAGATTTGGATAATATTTCTGGTTATTTTTTATTTCTTCCTCTCAAGCATGAAACTCATTTCACATTTTGTTTCGTACAAATACTTTTTCTTCTAGGCATTTTTTGATAATTACCGTTCTATATTATTTAGTAATAGAAAAACTTACGTTTCCTTCAGACTTAAGATTTGATACCCGTCCGCTACAGCAGGCAATCATTTAGAAAATTCAGTGCCACTGTTTGTTTCTAAATTAAATCGAAAGCAACGATGAAAACAAATCTTGTTTTCACCTCAGATAAAAGCTATTTATATACATTTTAAAAATATACACTTTGAACTTTCTTAGTTGAAGCCCACCAGGCATTGTAAATCTATGCTTTCTTTACATACCCATGTCATAATTACTTGAGATCACCTAATTGTTAACAAATCAAGAGTGTTCACCCTTTTCGTGCATAAAATGTCATTTCGGCAATATGAACCGAACATATGAAACATAATATTTAGCACAATACATTAACCGTAAACGTTCCAGTGGCGTATATAGATGGCAACAATATTTTTAAAAATATTTTCAGAACTGTATTTTTAATTATTAAAAAATTTAAAATTCAATAAAAGTTTAAACAAAAAAAAACATTGTTCATGTCATGTTCCACTTTCCGATTTTTTTCCCTTCCTGGCCAAATATAGCAACATTCGCCCGGAATGCAATTTATGGCCTTTTTTATAGTCACGTTCATCCCGTTTTTTTTACTTATATATTGATAGAAAAATAGAAACGAAAAGCAAAAAATGTGCGAGATAAATAATGCAAGGTTTTGCGGAGCCCTGAAGGAAAATTAATATTCATGGAGAGCGGTTTGTTACGGGCAAACCCTAAACTTTATTAATTAGTACGACAAAAGTTCAGTCGCTCCCTTATAACCCTGCTGCAATTGTGAGAATAACTCGCCTTCCGAGTTGCATAAGTTAATTCTCCTGGGTGTGTGAACAAGTGAGTTCTCTTCTAAGATTAAGGATGGCTAAATACGCGCGTGTTTAACAGAAGAGGTGTTTGTTCCTACTACGTCAAACAATACACTTAATCTTATCATGTTCACTGCTGAACCACGGTTCAGAAAGTGACTTTTTGTTTTATACATCTTGCAAATCTAGATCAAATGTATTACCGACTTCGAAATTTTTATTAATTCTAAAAAAAGAGGTAATAAGGTCCTCAATATATTATTTCAAATTAAAAAAAGTAATATTACAAACGTACATACATAACACGGAAATACTAATTTATGTTCGGGAAGTTCAACTAAGTCACACTATGCCTTCGCGGTTTAAGTGGTCTTATGCTAAAGTTCACAACAAATTTTGTCATCTCGGAGACGTGGGAACGTTTCTACATATAACAGCTTTTTCGGGATTATATCCAGACTTCATCAGTAACTGCATGTTAAATGCAAGTAACTATACTAGATATAAGCGGTAACAAAATGGTACTGAGATCGGCGCCTTATTTTATTTGCCACCTTCGGTTGTTTTTTTTTTTCGTCTGTTCGGATTAAGTCGAGTTCGTTCATCGGGAGAGAGTTATATCAGCTGAAATAAAATATAGGGTTTTCGGGTGACGAAAGATTGTATCGGGTCGGGTCGGGCCGGGTCGGGTTGGGCGGGTCGGGTTGCGTCGGGTCGGGTCGGGTCGGGTCGGATCGGGTCGGGTAGGGTCGGGTCGGGTCGGCTCGGGTCTGGTAGGGTCGGGCAGGTTTAAGATGTTTTCTTGTTGTGTTGGGCAAGCCTTTTCTGCTTTAGATCTTGCCGGCTAACTTTTGAGAGCTGTCAACTGAAAATATGTCCCCGTGACAGAGTGTTGCCCAGGTCCTGCGAATAAAATCAAAGGCGACCAAAATGTAGCGTTCTTCAATGTGTTGTATTTACCAATTTATTAACGATACACACAAGCGCGGGTCACAAATCAATTGAATTCAATATTTTTTTTTATTATAACACTGCCGCATTGCAACAGAAAAATTATCTAGCTGAAAACGAGTGTATATAAACGAGTGTATATGTTCACTTTACGCTATTATGCCCGGTTGTCAGCAACATAAACGCTAGCCAAAAAGAAAAAAAAAGTTTGTGATGAGACATTTGCCGCACATTTATTGTTTTTTTTTTTTGGCTAGCGTTTATGTTGCTGACAACCGGGCATAATAGCGTACAGTGAACATATTAAAAACACAACCGTGACCGAAGGTTACAATTTCTAGCCGAAGTCAATGGAAAATGTGCGCCCAACTAAACACTGATCGAACAAGCGCAAATGAGGACCAGTGCTGTAAACGGGCGACCACCACGGCAGCTTACAACATTAGCAGTGTGTGGTCAGCACTTCCGTATCGAACATTAGTTCTTGCGTCCTCTATTGTATGCTTCACCTTTCGTAACTTTATTTTACTTATTCGAAGTCGGCTCCCCGTTCGCACCGGCGCGTTACTTGCCCGGCCTTCGATCTCCGGGCGACTCAGTTGACTCACTGCTGATAATGGCTTTGCAAACCAACAAAAAAAAAGTAAAATCAAGAGGAAAAAAAAAAGGTCCGCCGGTTCAGTTTTCGAAGCCTAAACGAGTGAGTCCATGCGTTAAACGAGTTCACGCGCCATTTGCGGGAAGTTCGTCGCACTGTGATTCATTTCGAGCGTAGCAAAAGCCACGGGATGCGAGACTGCAATCGCTGGGGTGTTGCCGAGGAAGGGGGTGGCGAAACAGAGTGCGGGCCGGCGCAATTGGGAAAAAGAAAAAAAAGAGAAAGATCGAAGCAAAAAAAAATATATATATATATCTTCACGCACACCCAAAAAGGGGACGGGTGACAATTCGGTTATCTCGCTGCATGCTCTATTTCGTGCATAAAGCGGGAGGCGTTTCGCTGATAAGCGTATCGGGAGTGCGGCAGCGATCGCAGAATGGAGAAATCGAAAAATGGGGATTCGTCAGAAAGGGAAATAGACGCACTCGCTTCTTCCTTCACGCAGTATATTGGAGGAAATGTTTGGGCGTTGTGCCAATAGCGAAGTGCCGAGATCGAAATGGGAGGGAGAGTGCTAGGAAAAGAGGCGAGAGAGATCCCAACAATGCCTGTACGACGCGTAGAAATAAATGAGAAGTTTATAATCGGTGGCAGCGCCTATACTGCAATGGGAATCAATAAATTTTATTGGGGGGGGGGGAGGTTCTAAATAACTAAAATTGAAGAAACTTGATATGACCACGGCTGAAGTACTCCGCGCATTGAAAGGGACACCGGCAATTTAACGTGGTGTCGGAAAACAATGGGGATTGAAGAACGAGAGATACGACCGCGATCGATTGTTCTGTAAACCGTCCGGCTCAACGACCATTCGTGAGCACCGACTTAAATATGCCGGCTATGCCACAGATTTCTTGCTTGTTTTATTTTCCGGAGATTTAATTATGTTCTTTGAAATAACTAAAATCAATTTGATTCAAGGTTGTTAACTAAATTAAAATAAGCTGATTTTTTCTTTGTGTCATTTGAATTAAGCTAATTGCTTATTTATTTAGGAGTGCATTTAATACGTGATGGCTCAGTCGTTGAAGCCGTCTTACGGGTATTACTGGAAAGATATCAGCTTCATTTTTTGCAGAGGTTTCGTTGTTAGCTTTTAATTATCTAGGTAACAAGTATATAACGTTTTATAATAAAATATTTTGGATCAACAGCAAATGCAGCAAACGAATGCAAATACAGAAATGCCATTTCCTCTATTAAGCTTGAAAAACCTCATCTTTTAACATCATGGTAATTTACTTACAGGACCACTTTCTAATAAGCTGTTCCCGTATTTAACTTGTCATTCAGCATTCATGGTAAGAAGTAGGCATCCTTGAATTTATTAATTGTACTCCTTTCAATGCAGAAACTCTCTTAAAAACACAACCGCCGTTTCTTTGTCTTAAATGTGCATATTGAGAAGCAGGGAACTTGACCTTGAGACTCTTTGTGCGTTATTATCGCACCTCGTACTCTTAACATTGTTTTGTAAAATTGTTGCTCCGACTGTGTATTCAATTTTTTTTTTGTTAGATGCATTTCTAATGAACGTAATGGACGTTCCTTTCCATTGCCATTTTTGGTGATTTCCATTTGTTTAGAAATAAATATGTGCATTTCTCAACAATAAATTGAAGGTTGGTGTGATCATAGTAGCCTCAAGATATGCAACAAATGAACATCCGATTATATTTAATGTCTACCCGCCACCAATATTAAAAACAAAAAAGTGCCTCAAAGGTCGAATGCAACTGAAGCCAATATTGTTGTGCCGTTTTTAAATATAAAAAAGTATCAGGCAGCCTTACGGATAAAAACGAAATGTAGAATTACTTGCTGTCTTATTCTTGTCGATACTTCGTCGATTATTTTTATCTATAATTTAACTATAACTATAAGTGCATCAAAGCATTAAAGTTCAGTTATTATGGGAGTACACAGTTATTCAAAGGTCCATAAATGTAGCCAATGAACACTTTTCAAACATAAACGGTCAGCTAGACGATAGGGAAAAAAACAGCGGTGTGTATGTCTCTGTTTCTGTTTCTCCCTGTCTGAGTTTTGTCGCTATCGTCTAGCTGACCGTTTAACTTTGAATTATGTACCAACTAGCTAAACTTCAGCCTGTTAATAATGAACACATTGCACATTTGCATCTTACATGCAAATTTTGCCACAAAAGTATTCTCAAAATAAATATTATACAGGGTGTTTTTTTTTTAAGCTTAACAGATTTGTTTTAAAAAAGTCGTGAAAGTTACACTTATGCCGCTTGTGGAGGTGAGTTATACGGCCAGGGGGACATATTATAGGAGGCTAATCGTAATGATCAGTCGGCTAATTAAATAAAATTTGTTAATTAACTTTTTAATTAATGACAATAGACATATGGTTCCAATTAGAAACTTGCTGAGCGTCATCGAAAACCCCTAAATCAGGCATTTTCAGAAAGACTTTGAGCGCGTGAGAAGCGTAGTAGTGAACTGAAGTTACCGCTCGTGGAGCAGGTACAAAGCTAGAGGTTGCGATAAGGCGCCCGCGCGATTTTTCCGTCTCTTATCTAGCCCCAGCCTTGTACCTGCTCTACGAGTGGTAACTTTAGTGCACTACTATGCTTCTCACGCGCTCAAAGTCTTTCTGAAAATTACTGATTTAGGGGTTTTCGATGAAGCTGAGCAAGTTTCTAATTGGAACCATATGTCTATTTTCATGAATTAAAAAGTTAATTAACGAATTGTAATTAATTAGCCGACTGATCATTACGATTAGCCTCCTATAATATGTCCCCCTGGCCGTATAACTCACCTCCACAAGCGGCATAAGTGTAATTTTCACGGCTTTTTTTAAACAAATCGGTTAAGCTTAAAAAAAAAAAAAACACCCTGTATAGACTCAACAAAATTGAAACAAATATTGCTTATCTCCTCTTGTTCTTTTTTGGGGTATACTCTTTATTCGTAGGGGATTGATACCTCCGTGTAATAAATGAAAATAGAAAAGAGAATATTTGGAATTACATCTGTAGCACACTACCGATTCCGGCTGTGTACGTTACTCGAACAAGTTAACGCAAACAAGATATCCCCGTTTTCACTTTTTTGTGCCTTTAGAATCCTAAGGCTGTTCATCAAAACTACGAGTGTGGTGCAAAGTGCTCATTTGTGGCACAAACCTAAACTACAAATTGTAGTACCCACCAACCCCCCTTTAAGGTGAAACGTCATAGATCGCCGATGTCGAGCTTGCGCTAACCGTTGTCGCGTGGCGTACAACCGCGTACCCCAAATGTTCCGAACACGAGCTCCTTCTGCGATATCAACCCTTCGTCGCTGAAAGACACTAGGGGAAAGGTAAAGTGATTGCCTGCTTACGAAATGGTGGGCGGGGCTTCCTACGTGTGTTCTAGCGTCTATAGTAGACGACGCGATAAGAACGGTACGGAGGATGTTCACAGCTCTCCCGCCTTTAGCGCGACTTTTATACCCTCAAGGCTTCGGCACCTCGTGCATTTCAAGCGCGCGCGCAGCCAGAGCACGGCGCAAGACGTAGAGCCATAGCCGATCCTTTATTCTAGGAAGCCTATTAATTCCACGACGGAGCCATTGAGCTCGCGGCCGCCGGAAAAAGGCGAGGACCGACGCCAGAACGGTTACCCGTATGGTAGCGCAGAGCCACTTCTGGGGTAACCCCTCAGCCAGCGCCAACGGTACGCGCGGTGGCCTCTCGGCTAAACATCAACAAACCGCAGCGGAGAAAAAAATAAAGGAAGCTACCGGCGCGTGGCAAAACGTGAGAGGAGCGGAATATGGAAGGGTCGACGCAAAATGTTCCCCTTTCCAAAAAAATATATCCTAAAGAAAAAGGAGCGCGTTCGTGTTTTTCCGGATTTTAGCGCTGGGACATTGTTTAGCGCTGCCCGAGAGAGCCACCGGCGCGCGCCGTCTTCTCTCATTTCCTTT
The DNA here is from genome assembly GCA_013358835.2 of Ixodes persulcatus. Lineage (NCBI taxonomy): Eukaryota > Metazoa > Arthropoda > Arachnida > Ixodida > Ixodidae > Ixodes > Ixodes persulcatus. Next base: position 143,392 of record JABSTQ010010303.1, on the reverse strand, counting down.
CCCCTTTACAGCCGCCACGTTATTTCGCAATTTTACAAATATCCTAATTTAAAGGAGGCTATGGTAGAGCATAGACGGAAAGCCTGATGTTCTTTCTTTTTTTTTTTTGGTGAGTTACTATGGCTTTTCAATTCTTTCTTGGGGTTTCTGTCCACAGATACCGCAGTTCTCAAAGGCTGAAGATCGATAATGATATGCTCGGAATCCGCACGCTTTTCGTTTCTTAGACTGTCGGTCACTAAATATAGCGTGTTTTTTGAGTGCCATTTACGCGCAAACAAAACTATTTTTAATAAAAACAAAAAAGCAATATACTGAGCGCAATCAATCTGTTTGCAAAGGTGTCTTTAGGAGATGCATTTGACATATTAAAATATTACGTGAGTAGTTTATGGGGGAAAACAATTATCCCGATATATTATGTGTTTGTTTTTAAGCGCAGAATGGAAAAGGCTAAAAAAAGTCTGTTTGATTCTTCTACTTACAGATCGCGCAACATAAAGCAAAAGGGATCGTTTTTTTTATATAAATATTCGAAAGTGAATCTAGCAAATTCGAGCTTGGGGCGTGGTACGATCTGTGAGTCGCCGAGTCAACAAGACAGTTTTCATCGTTTCCCTCTTTGTGCATAGGAAAAAAAAAACAAGGTGTTTTTTTAGGCTCACATTGGTTTCCTACATTCTACACTCATGAAAGTTTAGTACAACAAATGCACCACTTAAAGACAAAGGTGAAAAGTTTCAGTGCACTATTTTCATTCGTTACTTTTGTACGATGTTTTAAGTGCTGAATTTCGGTTAAGAACAGCCCCGTAAATCCCCAGAGGAAACCTTCCTTGGCAATGCAGACAAATACACGGGCCCATGCGTGCCCTCTCTTCTATTCATAGCTGCATAAAGCTATGCGCACTCAACACCTCTCCTCGGAAAGGCCATAAAGTTTTCTCCCCAAATATAAAATGCTCTGTTCAGGCAATATAAAAGCAGTACTGGGGAGCTTAAATGAGAAGTCAGGCAACGTGTTCATGACGCACGTTTTTTTTTTTTTTTTTGCACTCTCTAGAGACAGGCGTGAGTGGAGGAATGGCAGAGAGCGAAGTAGTGTGTGTAGGAACGACTTACCGATTCCAAGATAAGCTGAGTCGGCGGTCTCTGACGCGCGCGAAGGTTAGCTGACCTAAATACATCCCCCAAAAGAAAAAGACCGTTCCGTTCCGTTGTGTTTCACGCGCCACGAGTCTTTCTCAGGATGCGTAATGACGTCCTTGTGAAGACGACCAGAAGTGACGGCAGTGCGCGTCGTTTTCCAAGGGGGAGGCTACGAGCTTGACTTCGCTTGTTAGGCGGGCCTGACATGTGTGATATGAATTCCCTGCGTGGCTTTTGGGAGGAGCGGTTGTATGGCGATAAAGGTCTACTATGCAGAAGTTGTGCTGGGGACTGAGGTACTCTGTGTGATGGGGAAGAGTAAGTACTTGAGGGAGGAAATAGTAAACTTCGGGACACAAATTTGTGAGTCCAGTGTGAGGGTTAAGATAAGCATTTAAAAATACATAAGTGAATATTGGTTAATTATGTAGGTTTCTATTAAGTGGGATACGTTCCCTCTGGTTAAAAATGACTAATAACGTCAACTCAAATGCTTTCTTTGTATTTGACTCAAAGTTTAATTCTTTTAGCACGAATGAAGATATTCGTATAACGTTTAATAAATACCAATAAAAACAATCTAGAGTTTTACGTTTTCGTGGCAACAAAAAATACGCCTCCGCTTTCGTGCATTCGTAAAAGTTTAAAAAAGTACTCACTTAGACAATTATTTCAAGTAATTTAAATAGAACTTAGAGGCGCATACAAAAGCTAAGAACAGTTGGCGCTTGCGTAGATTTGCCATGAATTTTAACAACACTCTGGCAATGTATCCCTAAATTGTGATTTATTTTGCTTTGTTTTTTTATTGTTATAATTATTTTATAAGCGACTATAGCGTCGCGACTGCACAGAAGTACGGTCTGTCAGGAGAACTCTTGATGCCACAAATTTCAGACAAGAGAAAAATATGAAACATCCATCGATGCATTTGCGAAATGTATAGACTAAGTGAAACGAGCGAAGTAATGGTGCGGAACCGGGTTCGAATGTTGAATGAACGGTAACAAAGCGTTCGTGATCCACAGCGGAACAGCAGGTAGTTTCTGCTCACAGGCGATTTGGTATGAAAAATCAATGAAAACATTTTGGAGGACTGACGTTTTACAACTTCTCATCTTGCAGCACATGCTCTGATTTTTTTTTAACTAATTATTTTAAGAAATGTTTGCAAAATACACCGGGATCGCATATTGTTTTACGATGGAAACCAAAGATGCTTCAAGTCCAACGGCAGATTATAATAAAGAAGGTATCCAAAAACTTGCGACACGGTATGAGAAATTCATTTACGCTAAATTATATTATACTGCCGCGTGAACGCAGAATATAGCTTCTGCGTTCACGTAGACGATTCGAGTATACTCTTACCCCGGGCATAAAAAAGAAGGAGGCTACAATGATGCCTATTCAGTCTAGCCCTAGCTGTTTCTCGAGCATTCTGAGTCGAACATTCGATATAAAAATCATAGTAGCTAAAAAGCCGTGCGCCGTATCGCCGGTTCATTCGCTGATTCTTTCTCGCGATAGCCAGCTGTTATGCCAACGCATCGCGTCGCTTGCCGCTGCTGCCTCCGACACTCGCTCCGGCTTTCTTGACGTGTGTTATTCTTTTTCGTTTATGGAACATGTTCAGCTCCATTAAATCTTTAATTAATATCGCTTTCTTCTGCCTCATTGTCTGTTATTCGTGAAAATAATAAGAAAATAATATATATATAGACAAATATATGCCGATCTTATACAAAATAAAGCATTTTAGGAACAATTTTTTACGTTTTTAATTCAAAGGAATTTTGCTTTCTGGACGCGCGGCGTTATTTTAAACTGCTCATTTTCTTAGGAAAAAGTGAAGAAACAAAGATTTATTACCGACATTTTCACTTAACCCCTCTTATTTATTGTTCATTGCGCGTACCCGACACGATCTCGAAAGAGCGCTTTGACATCCGGAAGATTACGTTAGAATCCAGTGTATGCTAAGCAACAACAAAAAGATACGTTTCAAATACACGAAAAAAACATTCGTCTCTAAAAAAACAGAATGCAAAAATGCGGCTCATTTTGGTGTTGACAGGTTTTTCCATTTCGACCGACACCAGTCTGACCCTTTTTTCCCCACTTTTGGAATTTGTTTTATCTGAACAGACTTGTTGCCTTGCAAAATATCGGTTACACACAAAAACCTGTCGTCTTAAGGCGGCAGCTGGTGCGCCTTCTATTTCGTGGATGTTGGTGGAATCCTCAAGCTACAACAGATCTATGTTAAAATTCAACCGCATGGAAAACACAGCGAGATTACAGTGTCGCAGCACGGAGATCTCCGCTTTTTTTTTACCACACCCCTTTAGAGTTTTTTGTAGATTCGTTACACATCATCAGTTTTATAGCCAACGGTGGAGATCCTTCTTTTTATAACAATTGTCTAGAAAATGTAGCGTCCCATTAACGTTTTAATGTTTCATAAAGAAACAAAAAAACATTTGTTTAGAAAAAAAAAAAACAGCACTATGGTTAAATCATTCATTTTCATACTTCTTCAAAGTGGTTACATAATAACGCATCGAAGGTCTCGGGTTCAAGTTTTACAAAATGCGTATTACAGGGTGTTACGCAACAAGATTACAACATAAAGAAAACTAACCACCCAGGCAGCACGCCGACACTGGGCCAGCGTCGGGGGAATATTGTTTACAATAGTGGCCCAGATTCACGTTTTGCACAAAGGTCCAGTATTGGGCCAATATTGGTTATCGATCGTTCTAAAAATGGGCCACGATCGGCGATATCATTCTAGTTGTGGGCGGAGATGGGCGAATATCGGTTAACATGGCCGCGGCCGCTACGGTGTCAGCGGACTTGGGCCAAGCCAACGTTGCTATAGAATTTACCATTCAGTTGGGAAACTGCCATAGAGCCTGCTCTGAAAAAGTCCGCCGAAACGTACTCGATAACCGAGCTAATAGCGATGGCAACGCCGCCATTTCTCCCGCACCGGCCACTCGAGGAGCTGCACGTGACTTCTATTTTGGCTTTAATCGGCCATTTCGGCTCCATAACAGACACGGTGAAAGGCTAGAAGTTAGGATGCGCCTAGATGGGGACGCGCTACCTAAATCACCGCTGAGACATGATTGTATAAAAACAATATTAATTGTGCCTCAAACCTCGTAAACTAAAGGTTTTAGAAAACATCACGCGCCCCCCGTTTTGCACTAATCTCCAATAAAAGTTACTACAAAAAGAGTTTTCTTCCCGTTTGTTTGTACGGAAAAACCCAGTTCCAGCCGCTGATTGCCCGGGGCGCTATCGGCGCGACCCGTGGCAACAGCGGCGGCCGCCGCGATTGGCCGGCGCGATTGACCGATTCAGTAACGTATTAGAAACGGTCAAGAATCCCCAATACCGGCCGATATAGCCGGTTCTGACCCGACAAATTATTGGTATAGTTTTAAAAACGGTCAAAAATTCCTAATACCGGCCGATATAGCCGGTTCTGACCCGACAAATTTCCGGAAAACGGCGCTTGATACTGTATATCAGAGTGGCGTTGGCCAACCCAAGTAAAGTTCCGCCGACATCAGCCACATCACATTAATACTGGCCCGATCTTTACGATCCAACGACAATATTGGCACTATCAGAATGATATTGGCCCTATTTCTCCGATCCGACGCCAATATTGGCGCAAAAATGTGTGCTGCCTGGGCAGTTGTTTCATTTCCGTTTTGTCATTTAGAAAATTAAAACGTTTTTTTTAATTAGTTTCTTATTTAATTTGCGCGTTGCTAATGTGGAAACTTGGTGGCTCAAATTGGCGACACATAACATTTATCTGCTTGGTCTGGTATTTGAACAAATACAGCAATAAATTGTATTATTCTCACAGTTCGAGGAGGTTAATTTCTATTATTTATATCTAACAACTCTATGCCTATTCGCAAGTAAAGCTACCAAGTAAAACATTTTAAACTATAAAGTTCGTAGATTAGGTATCAACAGTATTCAACAAAAACCAGAAAATACCGTTAATATTTTATCAATGTCCGGGTGTTTATAGTTGTCGGATACAGAAGTCGGAAAGCATTGATTTCACAACGTATGAACGGCTTAAATACACTTGTTTATTGGTGAGCAGGAGAGGCAGTGGTGGCTGATTTTTATTAGAATAGTCATATAAAACACCAAACCTACAACACACGATTCGGTTAAATTGAGGTTTTCTTAACCTAGTAGTACAAACTACGCCTTAGGGTTGGTATGAGTGCACAGTAAAATTTCTTTATTTCTCGCATGATCACGCATCACAACGTTATTTTATCAAGATTCGCTGTTAAAATGAAATGAGTTAAGGTTACGGGGCAAATGGTGTCACCCCAGATGGAAAAAAAGGATGATTAGACGTTTAGAAGAGCGAACGGACTATTTTTTATTTTAAAATCATCGTCGACATTGCACGAGCAATTTTTTAATGCTAATTTGCTTTGTATTCAAAATGTTGCATACGTGCTTTTACCTAAAAAAAAACTGTAAAAAAGTCGACTTCTCGAAGAGTCTTACTCATTCCTCCTTTATGTAATGAATTAACATTGTTTTGTGTGCTTTGTTATTCTATATTAAACGTGCACAATTCGTACTGGACAGTTTATTTCAGACTAAAGAAAAGGAAAATATTACTACTGACCAACTAATCTGTAGAAACGGTAGGAAACTTATGTTTTTTTTTTTATTGTCACCGGAAGTACAAACCATTAGAATGTACTTTCGAAAACCTCAAACTTAGACAGTCAAATTTTGTTTTCGAACGCGCTGCTGGGTGCTTAAATGTGCGAAAGCGCCGATCTTGTATTCGGACAAATGTCCAGGGTGCTCCTTTTAACGTGAAACGTTCTTTGGTTATGTGCTCGGGATTTCGAGGAGCTCGAAAGTGAAGCCTGGATAAAAGCGTGGCCTCGAGGCTCGAAACTGATCGGTTTTGAGTGAGGGGAGGGTGGAGAGGCCATCGCAGTAAGAGAAGTGTTCCCGCCAGGCGGTAATCGAACCCAGGCCATTTAGAAGTCAAGCGTCTGCAAACATTTTGATTAAGGGGCCGGATCGGGGATCTGTCACTGTCTCGTGGGCCAGAAAATAAATAACTATAAATGAGAAACAACTAAATAACTCCTCCTACAGATCAGTATTTAAATACAATATTCAAAGTTAGAGCGAACATTAAAAACATATATAAAGGTGATTCATATATATCCTTTGTCTTTAAACTCAATATTTAGTTAATTGTAATATTGTACAATAATTAGGACCCAAAAACACACGAGGAATAAAAGGAAGCGCATAGAAACTTTAGATTGTTACGAGAGGGTGGAAGACTAATGAGATTGATAGAAATGAAGCTGGCAATATGCAATAGATATCGCACAGGATACTAAGCACAATGTATACGCAAGAACGCAAGGGAATTTGACGTACGTATAATACACATATAAAACTGGGGAGTAGTATAATTAATAATGATTTTTTTTTTGTTATACCGTGCTTCAGAGCGACCGAAATCATGACATGATGAGGCTGGTGAAAAAGATGCTCGATGAATAATATGACGGGAGGACGCACCTTACGATAGGCAGCTTTCTCTCTCGGTTTCTCTGATATCTTCGTTTACACAGTTGGTTCGTGTTGCGGCGCGTTTCTTTAAGCGCGCTTTGTTTTAGGGCCAGAGGGCTTTTGGAAGGGGGCCACGGGCCAAGCTTCATTGGAAGACCCATGTACAGCTGCAGGCAAGTTGGAAGATCTCTGCGGGCCGGGGTTTGAGACCCCTGATTTAGATCTTTAAGCGAGTGTCTTCCCTGCACGTCACGACAGATCGCCGTGAGTTGAGGTGCCATTTGGCGGGAAAGACCTACGAGGCAACCGCTCTTCGTCCGGCAGATAGCAGCTTGACACACTATAATACGTCTTTAAAATGGGGGTTAGCGCCGGTATCTTCATTCCAGGAATTGCTATTGAGTTTATACATGCCGCGTGTTCAGCCAGTCGCTAAACTAACCGATGAAGAGCGCCGACACTGTAGGCGCCACACGTTTCACGTGCAACACAATTGCCCAGCAATTTGCTCTACATTTGTAATTAAAACAAATTTTGAAAATAAAAGAGTTCAGACTGAGACGAGGGCCGTCTTCCCCATGTAGATATCAGAATCGTCGGACGTTAAATAAGAAGATAATCGTCACGCTAAATTCCCTTTTTAACGAATCTTTTAATAATTAACATTTTTTGTAATTTTTGGTTTTGAGGGTCATGTTGGATTTGCAATTCTGACGGATATTACTGTAAGAAGCCAGACAAATTTAAAGAATTTACTAAAATTAATTTTTTTACAACGGAGCTGTTAAGGGCTAGTTTTCCCAAGATCGTGTCCTCCAGCCCTAGACCCAGTCAAGTTACTATATGGTGGCTTTTTGTCTAGAGACCCGCCAGAGTATATTTTTGGAAATAAAGATTTAGTTTCATTACCAATGTCGACACAACACTCCGGACAGCTACCGCCACCTATGAGCGACGACGGCAACCAGACAATCGACTTGTCGGTTGTCTGGTTGCCGCAGTCACTTCTCGATGGCGGCAACCTTTCGATCTTTTCCACTCTGGCTTGCCGACTTGCGGCCGGCCATTACTTCATTCCCACCATAGTATAGCTTCGCTGGTATTTCTTCTTCACCAAAGTGGAAAGGCCGACATTTGTTTAGATATTTTGATACTTTTTTTTTTCGTTTTTTGTGCTCGGTTTAAAAATTGTTCTCAAAAAGAGCGCATCCCGCGCTGCCCACAATGACGCTTGGAAAAGTGGCGTAGTTGTTTAGATCACGTCGTCATTTGTAACGTCGGTGAAACCACCAATTTTATATTTCACAATGTACGACCAACTCGCCCCAGTACACACCTTTCTGCCTTTTACGCCGCGCATTCGCATTAAACGTCGCGCAGAGAGTGTCGACATTTCCCCTACTGGTGTGGACACGTCGCTTCCGAGAGCACCCATGCGTATCGCGGCTGTCTACTGAGGGAGAGGGCTATTTCCGACGCGCCGAGATACCAGGTTCGCCGAGACGGCAGTGACTGCTGTCTCAACTGGCGCTCAAGTGCCCACAACAATAGATAGCGGCAACCTCCCTTCCCGAGTCAAATGAAGAGGGGGGACCCCTGAGGCTGCAGCGCGTCCAGCCGTTCCCACTACGCAAAGCTTGTACGCACCGAGGCCGCTGGTTTTTAGCGGAGTGAGATGTACATCCTTACTAAAGTAAATGATGAAACACTCAGCCTTCGTGAAGGGCTTCCGCATCTTTTCTCGCCTTTACAGTTTGTCCCTTGTCTAACCCACAATCTCAGTACTATTTTGTTTCAACCTCCAAACATTCTGTTATTTTGTTCACGTTTCGACTAGCGTCCGCAGCCAGCTCTCTCTCTTTCCATGTCTCTCTTTCTCGTTTCGCAAAACTTCCTATCACCGAGATCGCAGCTCTTTCCTACGCCCAAGTACGAAGCACACTCCCGTACCCGTGGTAGTGCGCTCGCACAATCGCGAGTCAAGAATCAATTTTGAACCACCCGAGCGCGAACGACAAGCGAGTAATATGAGGAACGAAGGAAGAGAAGAAGAGAAGAGGACGAAAACGAAGCGCTCATACCCGCCCCGAACGTCAATGAGAGAGGCGAACGTTTCGGAGGTTCTACGGTCCGCTTCCCTTTACCCTGGATCGCTGGGGACGTTACAAAGCCGACCCAAGCCAGTCCAGCGCTGCGAACGTTCCCCGTGGCTACGCACCCTATTTGCCCGTCGCTGCTGCCCTCCCCAAGGTTACGTGACAGACACACGGCGTTGGAGTGGCTGCAATGGCTCGTAGCATTCACTGCAGTCCTTTGAAGGGGGAAACGGACGGACACTCGCGCTCCAAACTGAAAAAGCGCTCCAAGGTGCCGTAAAAAGAAAATAAAGAGAACAATACTGCGACTGCTTAGCTGCATAGTGGGCGAGCGTCGCCATTGAAACTCCGTCCTTCCTCTCGGTGTCGACCGTCTTCCTTTTGCATCACGCTCGCCTTCCTTTCTGGAGCAGTTGATTTTGCATCGAAGACTCCGCCTTTGCGTCTTTATATGCGGCGGTTTATTGTTTGTTTCGTTTTACGTTTTCGACGACGAAAGTTTCCGCGGGAGCGCGGACGACGCCGAGATTGTTACTGGGTGAGTTTTGGTGTTGTTTTTGTTTGTTGTATGAGTTGTTGCTGGTGTTGTTGTTGTTCTGTCCCGCAACTTCGAGGCGCGCCTGCCTGGAAAGTTTGGCTATCGTTCGAGCCGTGCGCGCGCGATTGGAAGGAAAGGGGAGCACAAATGTGAGATGCGGCTACGACGCTGAGAACGGCTTCGCAAAAAGGGAGGAAGCGGTGGAAGAAAAAACAAACATAAAATGCAAAACCTACCAAAAATCAACTATGCGATGGGAACGCCCCCTCCTGAAAATGTGCAAATGTGCGCGGAGGCACATTTATCAGCGGAGAATATCGGCGAGGAAATTTGAAGTTCTGTCGAGGTTCGTTGCGATATCATAAAAGGAGTGAATATAAACTAATTTTGAATAAACTAAAAAGCAAGTCGTTTGAATAAGCTGAAAAATTTAAAGACGTTTCCAACTCCCTGTAATGCCGAATTAAACTGCAGTTCTTGAGGAGGAGGAGGGGCAGGTACGGAGAGGAGGTACGCCCCTCCTTCTCCTTCGTACCCTCTTCTCCTCCCTCTCCCCTGCATCTTCCTCCCCTCCTCCAATCTCCTCCTCTCCTCCTCCTCCCCTCCTCCCTCCCTCCTCCCTCGTGACGTCACTCGTGATTCTCGTGACGTCACTCGGGAAAGCCACGTGAAGGTCGTGACCACAGTGAATAAGCATACAGTGGTCCCACTCAAGGCCCCTTCCGGTAATCGGGTGTTAGGCAGCGCCCCTCACCACATATCGCGAACTAAACACTTTTTATGTTTTTGATTTCTTGTTACAGAACGCCGTGTAAAAGTAATCGTTATAAAACAAAGGAATTACACCAGTAATGCTAATTTTTAAAAACATAAGAGACCCAATTTTTTTCGGGAAGGAATAAAAGAATGCTTGACCGAAAACCGTTACACGGTTACCCAGGGTTACGACCAATGAGAGGAGTCGAGGCCATCGAGGCGCCGGGCGACGGGGTGCTGCCAGGCTGCTGCGGAAATTGCGGAGTACACTTGCGTTTTTGGCGTTTAAATTCGAAGCATTCGAAGCTGATAATAAAGCACCCGCTGAGAAGCTGGTAAGTTGTATATTCAAATTTTTGTTATTGCAAATAGCATTGTGTTGTATTTTATACTTCGCTTCTCTGAAAGTTGTCGTTTCCGTGGCAAATATCGCTGAGGAACTCGCCGTCACACAGACTCATATAGTGGTGAATTATAAACGTGTGTATATTCAGTTTTGTGAGGAGCTGATTTTCCTCCTTGCATCAATGAAGCTAGTGCCGAATCGTCTTTCTATTCGGAATCATGAACAACAAAGTAACCGCGGCTTTGCACATGTAGAGAGAGGCTCGAAACTGATGCAGCCCAAACGAAACTGAAGAAATCTCTGAGCGTACTCCGGCGTCGCAAGTTTCGATTTAGAATTTACTGATCGGGTTCATTTTAATGTGTTCTCAAGTAGTGCCCTTGAAATAAGGGCACCCAACTAGTGCAAACATATGTGATCGTTCTGGAACGTACAAACCCTAGTTCAAATCGCGTTAGAAAAAAAAAAAAAATTCCTCGGTGAATTGCTGCGTTGAAAACGGAACCACGTCTCCTTGTCAATCGGTGTTCGGCACATCAGCTAAAAAAAAAAAAAAGCACATGGGGATGTTGCAGTTTAAACTCTCACATGTTCTGTTGTGTTCATGGTATTAGTCCGCACAAAACTAAAAAAGAGAATTTTATTAAGAAACCTTGTACGACTCGTCATATGCGCCATTTACTTGATCAGTAAAAGAGCTCCCAGCGCTCTAAAAAGCCTGTGCTTTATTTAAGCAACAGAACTTATGACACGGAGAACAGTCAGAAGCTTTCAATTCTGTAGAATTTCTTAATTGCTGTAGATAATGCTGTGCGCATGCAGTTTTGAGTTTGTATTGTTTACTTGTGCAGTACAAATATGATTTGATGTGCTCTATTTTTCATGCCTCTGATGTCCTTGTGACCTGTCAAAATGTGTTGCACTAAGCTGTGTGTTCAATCATTGCGTTTCACACTTGCCCTAAAAGCTGCCATCCACAATATTTCTGTCATAACATGCCAATACTCCTCAAAAAAAAAAAAAGTGTAGTCGGCTTTGTTTTATGTTTGTAAATTGACCGGCATCCGTGCAAACTTTGTTCTATGGCTGTATTATGTGCTATGTTTGTGACTCTTTTTGATTGAATTATACCATGCAGAGATCCAATAAACAGTCCCCTACGTGAAAAAATGCTTTCTTGTCTGAATGTGTGTGATCGCCTGGAAATGGTGTCCTGTCACCTGTGACGGGCGCTTCAAACTAAAGCAATATGCAACGCGAGAACGCGAGGATCGGAAACCAAAATACCATGGGGGCCGCCATCTTTGAAAGCAAAACAACAAAACAGAAGCATAAAAAGTGGTTTAGTTCGCGATATGTGGTGAGGGGCGCTGCATGCAAAAATACTCTCAACACCATGTCTCCCGATTACCACAGGCTTATTCTACAGTGGGCAAACTGTATATGATAAACTGTGGTCGTGACCCTCACGAGTGAAGATCGTGACTTTCGTCGTGACCTTCATAAGTGACCTTTGTGACGTCACTCATGACGTCACTAGGGTCACAATTGTGACCCTAGTGACTTTCCTGACGTCACACGTGATATCACGTGCGACCTAATTATGAAAAACGTCCCATAATGCAACGCGCGGTTACGAGTGACGTCACACGTGACGTCACGTGTGATGTCATTAAGGAGAACGTTCCATAATGCAACGTGCGGTTAAGCCGACGGCGATGGCGACGGCAACGCCGCTCAAGCCGGAAACGGGCACCTAAGAGCTGCGCTAGAAAAACACGAAAGGAAAGTGTACAGCGACGTCTAGAGGACTGATTACTATTGCGCCGTATTCCTTTACATAAGTTTCAAAACGCGTTAATACCTCCAACATTAATAAACGTCTGTAAAAGCCTCAGACAAACAGCTCTTAGTATAAGCAAAGCTAAAGTATCCGGGTTGCTTGTACTTCAGGCTGAAGTTAGATATGCTAAAGTGTTCATCGCTTCCAGCTTTTTACTCTACAAATACGCTAAACATATTTCAATATTTTAGTAGTTTAAATAAGTTTTTCCTTGACTTAAGCTATTATGAAAACTTTGCATCTGAGGTTAACATTCAGACAGAACAATATTGATAACTTCTTGTATTAAATTACCAACTATTCGTTGAAAGGACACTGATTTTCGAAGTATCATCTACAATATTTCTGCTCACACCCATGCTAATGTACAATAATTCATAAGTGCGGACTAATCACCAGTGATACGTCAAATCGTCACAAAAAATAGTTACGTGAAAGTGTCCCACAGAAAACTGGTGCATACGTATTCACCTATTTGATGCTGCGCCACTGGCCGAGCATACATCAGTGACGTCACGTAACACCTGTAATGACGTGACCACGTTACACATAGTACCACGAACGACGTGACTCATAGTATTTTACATTTAACAGCCCAGAAACGTATTATACGCACGATACTTTTATCAGGCATTTCCAAAGTAGTGCAATTTTCGTTTTTGTCTTCAATCTGCCGGTGCTTCGAAATCCAAGCAGATTGTTTTGCCGAACTTCATAGAACTTAGTTCCAAAAACTAGTACACAACAAGGTTCCGGCTGCTTTCATTTTGAGAAGAAAGTCCCACTGGTCTTCAGATAAATCACTTTCACTTAAACCGGACCCGATGCTTTGGACGTGGCACCCCGTAATTCAGATACGGTATCGCGGTAGTGCTGATAAATCAGCAGTCGACAAAAAAAAAAAAAAAAAAAGCTTTTCAGCTTTGAGCTTTATGTGGTAATACAACCGTCGGGCTTATTTTATCGGAGCAATTCTTTTTTTTTTGTATCTGACGGCACACAAACGAAGTCAAGACCAGAAACTACAAAAGGCGTAAACAGACAGACGCATTCGTTTTTTTTTTTAAATATCGTCTCCTAATGTTCATTGTTCTCGTTTCCGTGACACATTTGACGAGAAAACTCGCAACGCCTCCTGTGTGGCTCAACACAAACCGCACGGACGACGACGAACAATAGCGCTTTTGTTCTCTGGCTAATTCGAATCGGAAATCGCCTCGAATCTCAGGAGTGGGGCACGTTGATTCGGGAAGAAAGGAAACGCTCGCGCACCTGGCTTCACTCAGAGCGCTTTGTGAAGGGGAGCCACACGACGCCGTCCCATTCCCACCACCCCCCTCCCCCCGCTTTCAGTGCTCCTTCGTCTCCTTCTGACCAAGCGCTAATGCATCGAGGCCTCGAATGTTCTTCGGTACTCCTTTCACCTAGCGATGGACCGCAGCGGAAGCCACGAGCCACCCTAGCAAGTAGAACGCTGCGAACTCATCCCGTCACTACTCGCCCCCAGGCATCGCTGCGCCCCCTCTCTTTCAAAAATCACGTGACACGCGCACACGTCATTGTATTCCCTTCGACGAGTCGTACCATTTTCCCGCGGTTCATCGCAAGGTGAAGCGGAGTTTAGGATGAATTGAAAGGCCGGTATCGCCTCATTGTTTGCCCAATCTCTTCGAGCGCAACTGTTTCTGAGCGGCCCGTTCCTCCCGATTGAAGTTCCGCGTCCCACGCATACCCGTGCCTACGCATCAGAAGCTCGAACATTTGGGCCGAATCCCTTACAGGCTATAGCACCGCCTGGCCTCGGGCTGGTTGTATACCAACGAGGAAGGAACGACGGGAAATAGGGGAGGGCTGTGTACAAGGAGTGAAGATAAGAGATCAATAAGTAACTAAACTTTATCTCAAACCATCATGATGGCGGATCCGAGCAAAAAAGCTGCAGTGTGCAGCTCGACTATAACTCCGAACCCTACTATGCTCACTTACAGTCGTGCAGGAAACACAGCTTACACACACAAATAAGGAACAACTAAAAAGTACGTTTGAAATTAATGTTTCTACATAGTGGCCCAAATTGAAAATCCTTGAAAATGCTGTGCCCTATTTAAGAAATAGAAGAGCATCAGCAAACTGTCAAGCACAAAATGAAGCTCTTAAAGCCATTCGCTGTCGTTCAGGTATGTTTTCCGCAACCAAGGTGAAAAGGGCGTCATTTTGGACGCAAGTTTTACACCGATGCTGAAGCGTTCATTTCCTAATTTCTAAGATTCTATAAAAGGTACTGAGAATGATAATTTCGAATTCCCTTTGAGATATCTTAAAGCGCATTGAAGGCTTACTTCCTGAACCGTAGATAGATATCGAGAACTTCTCAAGGAAGGGATAATTAATAGTTTAAGCTACCGTAGAAATCTTGCAACGCGCGGCTCGAATCTAATTTGCGTGTCGTCTGCTCGACAATAAGTCTTCGTCAAATAAGAATCACAACAGCGACGTAATTTTATGTCTTAGAGGTTATTTTTTTTTATCCCCCGTGAAGGATGTTCTTCCGAGATAAGTTTACTAAATGTTTGGAGCACGTTTCTAATATTCAGCTCGAAGTATTCTAGCCCAAGCTTCGGAAACAACATTGGGTCATAAAGACGGAGCAGCCATGTTTTGATAGGATGAACTGGTTTCTATTGCATGCTAACGATTTTGAACTATTTTACAAATATTACCACATATTTACGTAACCACGGCGCACCTGGCAAAATCGACAGTTTTAGAACCGAGTTTTCCTCTTGAGAAAAAAAAAAAAAAAAACACGATGCGTACGCAGCCTTAACCCCAACTATATACGGGAATTTCACGAAACACCTTTTCAACTTCCGTTTACCCGCCTTCAGATATCTTGGTTAACAGTGTCTGCCACTTCCTCCATTAGACTGCATGCAGACATAATAATATTAATAAATAAATAAATCATTATATCGTTTCAACTGAAATTCAAGGGACCTTAACAAAAAGATACTGTGACAGCTTGACGAAGGTCCGCGAGGGGCCCTGCAATGACTATTTTACTGGTTTTTAATTTGCACCTAACCGAAGCGCACTGAACGTAGTTACTTAATGAAACTTTTCTTTTTCATTTCATTTCATTTCATTTCATTTCATTTATTGTTGCTCAAAGACATCCTTTCGGACGTATTACATGAGCGAGGATTTGGAAAAAAAACCATACAAAGCACAATACATATAAAACTTTGGCTTCAAAATCTATCAAACCCGAGGATTCGGGGGGAAAAAATCATACAAAAGCATAATACATATAAAACTTAGTGTTCAAAAACAATCAAAAAAGAAAGAACAACAAATCAACAACATTTTCGCAAAATTCGCTTTATTTTAAAAGTTATAGGCAAATTAGAATTACAAAAACAAGCAAAAAATAACCTCCTTCATGACGTCGTAGGTCCTGGCTTGAGTGGCCGTGGACTAGAGGAGGGATAGTGACCTAATCGAGCTCTCACGGCTGCCGCACTCCGTGCCGACGGCTCGGGAGGGCGCCACTAAAGCGTGTGTTGGATAGGCTGTATGAAGCGGGCGGCCAGGGCGGCTCGCATTGCATTTGCTGCGCGATTAAAGACTATTTCGGCATAACACTTCATTGGCCACACACGACAGCAAACACGAGGTAAAGATCACTACAGAACGGGAGCCACTTCGCGCTGCCATACCGCCAAATGGCCTTTCTACGCTCCGGGACCTTTCTACGCTCGCCGTTCGTCGGCGCCTCATCCCACTAGCCCTTTCTAATATGCGCCGCTTTTTCCGCCGCTTGGTGGCAGGTATGTCGACGGGTCATTTCTTGTTTCCGTACTTTTCAAACTGCATTTGTTTCTTTTCTGATCTAAAATACTGAACAAAAACTACTTTCATACATAATTGAAACGGTTCGCGACACTTATATTTTGTATCTCGACTAAAAAAAAAGCTTTTAGCAGCTCTGACCAGTAGTAAGCCCAGGACCAAAAACGTCACATTTTGCGCGCTTTCAGTACCGCGGGTCGCCCTCGTCGGTGGTAGAGGTTTCCGCGTCGTCCAGTTAAAATATGACGCACTGATATTTAGTTACTCTCTCCGTGCCCGCTGGCTTGCCCGAACCCCAAGAGACGTGGAAACCGCAAAAATGGTAGACGCTTAAATATGATTGCAGGGCCCCTTTAGAACAGGCGAGATCCAAACAGTGAAAATTAGGTATAAAATAAACAATAAATTGTACAATAGTAAGATAAACACTCGGTAGGTCACATCAATTAAAGCACAAAAATGCAACATAAACAACCATTAAACACAGCACACAATAGGGACAGTGCGTTTGTACAGTATAAGCTAACCTGCCTTAGTGTACAAAATATACACGAAAACCTTAAAAATATGAACGTACCTTCAGCAGTGTTTTTTTGCCTTAATATCCTAACCCTTCAAAAATAAGTCATTTAATACAGATGTTCATTGGTTATATAATGTATGATATAAATACTGTGAATGGGATGGTATAACAGGACATTTTCTTTTAAAGACAAAGTTTATACGAACAAAATGCTTAGTACTAGATAACAGAAAGTATAAAACAGAGAGGACGAAACACAGACGAGTACTGTGTTTCGTCTGTGTTTCGTCCTCTTTATGTTTTATACTTTCTGTTATCTAGTACATCTTACCAACACGCTCGTTAGGAATATAAAATGCTTAGGTAACTAAACTGCATAAACTATTTGACATTTGTCGAGACGTTTTTTTAGGTGACAAGAAGTCTGTATTGATAAGCAAAATAAAGTAGTCTTAGAATACACAATAAAAGAAAAGTGGCGAATATTTATTTGTGTCGTTTTTGATGTTGGGAAAGCGCACAAGCGTGGCGATTGGCTCCATTTAATACAGAAAGAAGTAAAAAAAAGCGGAGGAGGTGTTTGGGCCTCATAAATTAAAGCCTACTTCGCCATATTTTTGTTTTCGTTCAAAGTCGTTCCGGCAGTAACAACGGGTGCCATTTTGTCCGCCGGCTTGTCAATTTCTATCACCGGCTCGTCTTAATAAAGGCTGGTATGTACAAAATCAAGTACTAGCCGAAGCTCTTTTATAATCCGACTGCCTTGGCTGGCGCAGTCCCTCACGCCGAGAAACAACTTGAGCGAGCTGGAAAATATTTATCGGCACGCAGAAACTCGAAGGCCGGAAGTGCATCAACATGACGCTCCTCAAGATGTCGAAGAGGAAGTACGTCAAGTGAACTGTCTTATAGATGGCAATGACGAGAAGTACTGAATCTAACCAGTTAATAAAAAGGACCTTCCAGTGATCACGTGTGTACCACGAGGTCGTTAACATGCTCAGTAGAAAAAAAAAAACCTAAACGGCAAAAACGTATAGGGCTTCTCCACTACACTGCAATGCATTGTGATGAAGCCAGCGCTAACTTGGACGAGGTTCGTCGTCGGGCGTACGTTTCTGTCTTTCCCTCCTAAGCCTGTATCCATTATCCCGTACAGGAGCAATTTCGGGACAGACAGGGGCCCGGATAGCAGTAACAACAAAACGAAAAAGACCTCGAGTACAGCGCAGACCAAGCCGGCCACGGGAATGTCGGTGGCTGCCGCTACCTACCTGCTTTTGACGCGGGTCTTTTGTGCGGACCGTCAAAGAGGGGCGCCCCAAATAATCGCCGCTCTTCCCCCGGAGTCACCCTCCCTGGCTTGTCCTTCGTTCCGGTGGCACAAAAGTGCGTCTCGAGCCGAGCGAGATAGCTAAACCCCTGAGGTCGCATACTTGGGGACGCTGACGCTCGAGGCTCTCAAGAATGAAGCGACCATTAAGAACAGCCCGCGACCAGTTTAAAAAGACCGCTTCACTCAAGAAACGCCCCTCCCCCCCCCCCCCCCCCCCCCGAACTTGCTTTCCTTTTTTTTTTGTTTTCTTTTTGGTGAGAAACGAGGAACTAGGTCTGAGAGGCAGTGCCAGAGAAATTACGTGC
Organism: Ixodes persulcatus; assembly: GCA_013358835.2. Classification (NCBI taxonomy): domain Eukaryota; kingdom Metazoa; phylum Arthropoda; class Arachnida; order Ixodida; family Ixodidae; genus Ixodes; species Ixodes persulcatus. The sequence goes on along the minus strand of JABSTQ010010303.1, from coordinate 125,048 downwards.
GCTCGCGGGACCGAGAACGCATCGATTGAAGGGGGTGCATCTCAGCTTAGAGTTCGAAATTCTGACTTCAACAGGGAGGACTAGATCACGAGGGATAAAAACCTCGCATGGTAACAGCTTCATTCAACCGCTGTTTTTGTTGCATCAGTCGGAACCACAAAAGCGTATTTCTAGTTGGTTTACTTTGTGCTACAATGACATATGTTGCTAGAAATTCACAATATTTACGTGTCTCTATTGGCTTCTTTTCGTAGTTGTTTCATATTGAATGTTGACATAGTTTAATGTATTCATTCGTCTTGCCCTCATTTTGTTGAAATATATTATCGATGGTATGTTCAGTTTATATCCTTCCCTAAACCAAGAAGTGTTATTTCATAAATAAGATCAATCATTGTGTTGTCTTGCATCTGCGTTAAAGACATTGTAATGAAGGCACATTCAAAGTGCCAGACCTCTAGCGTTCTTTGTTTTGTAGGAGGCTTAAGATATTCGGGACGGTGCACCCTAGAAACACCTTGTCATTTTGTCTGAGTAATGTGGAGTAAGTGTCCCTTCTATATGTCTTTATCTGATTTGCATACTCTGTGGTTTACATACCCTAAGAACAGCCTAATACCACACAGTCTCAAATATAAATATTGCTCAGCACGTATTTTCTGAATTGCTTTTGTTAGTCTGGGTTTTCTTTTTTTTTTTTGTAATCAGGCGCAAAATTATTTTGCATGGGAATAATGGATCTTATGTGAAAATTGAATCACTTGTTTCGCCACATTTTCTTATCTTAAAGTATTTACGCCTCTAATATTAAAAAAAACAAGCTAATATTCGTTTCCTAATCTTAAAAACCACAATCTGGCTTTGTGTATTCGCTGTTCGCAGGATTAGGTTTACGACAGATATTTGTCTTGCAGGGATAATAATCGAATCTCGGGAAGCTGATATTGGAAACTGAGGATAGAAGTGGGAGCGATGAAATGACGATAGCGCGCGTGGCCGATTGCAAATCAAGTAAATACAGCGCGCTGAGCTTAGAGATCGAAATGTTGACTTGCCCAGGGAGGGCTGAATCATAATGGATAAACATTCCCCATGGTAACCGCTTCATTATTGAGATGCTCGAACATTAAGTGTAAACAAAGCAGTAAAAGCATTTTCTTTTATAACAAAATACAAGCTGCGACAATTGCAATCCCGTGTCGAACGGTGTTTTTCTGATGTGCATTTCTGAATTTGGGAGGAAGCTACAGTGGTGAATGTATACAAAAAAAAAAAAACAACGTCTCTAGGAGCGCATCATTGAGTAAATACCAGAAAACCCGGCCACATAGTTTCCCGCAGTTCGGTATTCGCTCACGTGAGCACCCGATGCTGCAGCCGTTTGTCATCCAATTGGAGGCCGACGGCGGATGCCTAAGGTGACATTCCGTCGAATTCTTCCCATCAACTCACGTTGCTTGCATTCTAGGACAATGAATCACGGCAGACTGCTCCGCCTTCTCTGGCAAAGTCTAGGCAGGAGCAATATACATCGGAAACAATAAAGGTAGATCGTTAAATCAGCCTCGCTGAAAGGAATCGCTAAAATCAAGCTTCAGTGTCGGAAAACCGCTTTTCACATAGCGAGGCTCATATCTGTGCTGTTGTGAAGCACTATAGTTAGTGGCATATTGAGGACGGTAGGGCGTGTCTTTAGAACGCTAATACTAAATACTAATACTAATACTGCTAATGCTAATACTAATACTAATACATATACTGACAGTAATGGCAACTGGCAGCTTAAATGGGTCATGAAATGATTTTCCAACTTTTGCCTAGTTAGCTCTCCTCCGAAGCGCAAAGGCAAAATGAGAAACCACTCGGTTGTGATATAGCATTGCTCCGTAACCGGAAGTACTCCCAGCCGTCTGGGGTCGGCAGGGTTAGCCTTCAGTGTTCCTTGCATCCGGTGCAATCGTCGATGAATGGCGAGAAGCGGCCACAGCCCTGCCAGTTTGCTTGACGACCGGGCCATCTGCATAATGTTTGCTTTAATCGGTGGAAAATTAAAGTAGTATAAGATTGTCAACTTTGACAGTGTTGGTTTCGGAATACGGTAACTCCCAAGCTTCCACCGCGCTGTTTATTCCCCGCAAGTAATAATAGGTGCCGTCGCAGCAATCATTTACCTACGAACGCGAATCCCAATATTATTCAACGGATTGAACGTTGACGAGTTTGTACGTCCGAGTGGTCCGGCACTTAGGGCCGTAGCGTGAGCTGAAGCCGGCTGACTTGCTTTGGGTACCGAGGACGTATCGCAGTGAGAAGGCGGAGAGCCTCCGAAGGAAAAAAGGTACTAAATAGTCGCTACACCTTTAAATCATCGTAACAAAAAACGGGCTTTTAACAACCCTCTTTCCTTTGACACACGCAACGATGTGCCATTGGTAAAATCTAATTCTAAAAACATTTATCCCAACCCTAAATTCCTTTCAAGTTCCTTCAACAAAGGCAGGACGTAATAAGTCCCGGCAATTTTATTATCGGTCCGCAGTCAATGAGACTGCGGAACTATAAAATGCGGAGCGCAAGTTCGTCTGCTTCTTGCGCAGGGGTAGCAGTGACGTCAGAACACCGAGTTCTGATTGGCTGTCATGGGAAGAATAGTGATAGACCTGAGTTCATAGCTGCTTTTAGGTCTACCCACCATCCTTCCAATCGGAGCCAATCAGTGCTGGGCGTTCCGAAGTTGCCGCAACATCTGAGCAAGAAGCAGACGAGCTTAAGCTCCGCATAAGAAGGTCGATCAACTAGTCGCGAAGCGATAATATAATAAACCCTGCGTTTCTTAATCTGTGTCTGGCTAAAGCAAATATTTGCAATTCACTTAGTTTACCCAACTAGTCCAACGTTTTATGCTGGTACTGTTTGCTATTGTTTGCAGATTGAAAGCAAGTACAATCGTAATTTAAAATGTAGAATTTTTTTATACTACAAATATTATGCCTTCAAAACTTGAGATGTTTAGTATTTTTTGTTTATTTTTTAGCGTTTCATATTCTGTAACTCTGTTACAGTGGCCCTAGTACAACAATATCTACGCTGCAAGTTACTGCTAAAGTCAAGTTTACTGCAGCAAATTCAGCTTTGGCTAGGATACGTACCACCAGAAACCACACTCAGGCTACAGGAAACGCACAGTGCCATTCATTCGGCCATTGCTTTCACCTCAAGTGTATTTTCCGTAAATTCCGATTTGCGCTTATTGTACGCTCATATCGAATGAAGCACGTTTTTATAAGGTCGTGGTTTTCTCAGTGAATACGGTGTACTAGTGCGATTGGATGCCGACACTACTCTAGCACATCTACAGTTTCCACCAATACGAAAAACCCACTCGAAGCGCGTGGTCAATATGGACGCTACTTGGGGCGGTTTTCAAGTTTTCCCCACATCAAAGCAATATGAAACAGTTCACCACGCGCGACGCGCCCCCACCACCAGCTACCGTCTCGGTCACTCGCTCCAAGTAGGTATTTTATATTGATGGAAACACAACCTTTGTTGCTACCTTTGTTGCTGCGTCCTAGCGATACCCGTGGTGCGTAGGGGCCATCCATCAATGTATAATGGACTCCGAGGTTTCGAACCTAAGTAGGGGGTCAGAGGAACGCCAAACTTGTTTCAAGCTTGGCAATCCTAGGGACCTAATGCGGGCTGAATGCGCGTTTGTTCCAAGGCTGTAGTTAATGCCAAATTACTATTCTTTAGCGTCTGTATGCTTTTTCTCTGGCTAGTCAATAGTTGCCGCCAGGCTTGAGCCAAAGATGCCACGAATGAACAAACAACCAGCAGTGGAGCCTAAACTTGTCACTTGTTTGGTGATATAAATCCAAACTTGCCACGTAAAAACAGAACAAGCAGGAGTGAGGCCAATCTCTAGAACGTGTTTGGCGATTTGTTTGGCAGCCGTGATTCACAACGTTGGCACGCGTTGGTGAATTAAGGCCAAGACACTCTGACCCCAGCCAAAGAGGGTCAAGTTTGGCTCAACACCGGCCTCTTCGGGCCTTTTTTAAGACCATAAATGTCGAAGAAAAAACTAAATCTTTTGGCCCCATATTGTTGTACTACTCGAAGACGCGCTCAACGTTCTTTCTTCGAGGTTGTTGTTCATGCAGTGGAGGTACACTGTCTGCATCTGCGGCATGGCGACGCTCAACGGCGTGCTGTTATCGAAAGCGGGCTGCTAAATATTCGGGAATAACTTGGGGTTGACCAGCTGGGGCGCCGACACAATGAAGGCCTCGGTAGATGCCGACCGGCTGCGGCGAGCCTGGCATAGCCCGTGAGAAACGGCCAAAGAGCTGGGTTGTTTGCACTCGGCTGGCTGCGGCTCCCTATGTCTGGCTGACACTGCAATTGAGGGAAACGGGGACGAATAAGTTGAGACACTCTCCGCCTTATTGTTAAGGTCAGATAAGAGGGGTATAAGACACGATGCAAGTGAAGACGGGAGAGCAACCCTGAGAGAGAAAATCCTGAAAGAGCAAATACTTAGTTTATAAACAGTCGTACAAAAAAAATATAACGAACAAGAGAACAATTATGAATCTTTCCACATATTTTGGACTAGATTTCGCTTAGAAAATTCTCACAAGGTTTCTTTTAACGGTTGCATATTATATCATGTTTTTTAATTAAAATAATCGATGAGCACTCGCGCAAATTGCTCAACCGAATATTCAATATTTATGTTTTTGTTGCAATTGATGTATAAAAGGGAACTTTATAAAATATGCTGACAGATTTCACTTTAGTATAACTGCTTCTGGACATCCCAAACCCGCAGAAAGAAAAAATAACGATTATTATGATTCGCATAACTACTACATGTGCATTTGTAGGTAACAACCGCTCTATAAAAATTTTAACTTCCAGTATAGAGTAAATGAAATTTGTTTAAACAAAAATATTGGCTTACGTGGTCGTAAGTGCAGTTCATGATGACTGCAGACAATTGAGGCTCCTAGATTGGACAGGAGCGATGCACGAGCACTTGATTTCGACTTAGTTGGAATCCACGCCCCGTCGAGCATTCTAGTAGTGACCCGCGTCTGATCGCTGCAATGACGGGAATAGCCGAACACCGACAACGTGTGGAAAACAGCACATGCCCTGTGATTTGCCAACCCCTGCACGTGGCTACGATGAACATTGGTGGCACATAACTGGTACCCAATAACGTGGCCATTTTTTTTTTGCCTGCGAGCCGGGAGTTAGGGTTGCTCTTTATTTATTTATTTCTGAAACTGCTATTGTGTGCGGAGGAAAAAGAGAAAGCTCTTGTTTCGTAGGTCATGAACGTCAATTAATTCTCTACTGTCTGATTGCCTAAGACCTGCAGGAAGGGTGTACGTCCCGTGTATACTATTACCACTCCTGGGCCAATAAGAATGCGACATTAGCTGATAAGAACTCCTGAGAATTAATCACGAAGCTTGATACGCCAACACAAGTCGCACCCCACGTTGCTTAAGCTAGCAGTGACAGCAGGCGGTATTTACTGAAAGCTCAAAATTCGTTGCACCACGCCCCTTTAAGGAAGTAGAGACATCAAGATGCAGGTTCGAAAAGTTTACATTAAATAACGAGTTTGACGTCTTTAGTCGTCCAAAACAAGGTAGAATACACGGAGACGCCAGACATACCTTATTGTGTTATAGGATTCGTGTTCAATCGATGGAAGTCGGCATGTACAGGTAATGAGAGAAACCGGGCAACGCGACTATGGCGGCTTTAACGGAGTCCTAGAAAAAGTTCACGCGTTCCATGGTGAATTAGTGCATTAGCATTAGAGAAGACGACGAAGCCATGCGCCATGACAAGCGCCTTTCTTGATACAAAATTAAATGTATATGGCGAAAAAAATAATAAAATACTTATGCTATGTTTGCGCATTGTACTACATTTTATCATTTGGGATTGTATACCCATTAACTACAGAAAAAAAAACAAAACAACGGTGTCGTAGTTTTTCTTAAAAATATTTTTTTTTAAATATATATTTAGCGCAGACCTTCTAATTCAAGCTTCGATTTCCACGTTATGTTAGAATTGAAAATATTGACGATGTTTTTGTATCTTTAAAGCCACGTGCTTTTGTTGTTAAATTAAAATATACGATTTGAAGCTAACTGTTTTTTACGCCTTTCTGTAATGTAGTTCTAAATTTTAAAATATTAATACAAAAGAAAGACACCCTCTTGAAAAATTTTAAAAGCTGTTCTGCACAGGTTGATAACACAGTCAATTTTTTTTTCCAACGGCATTGAAAGGCTATTCTAAAGCCATAAATTGATCGGTCTTGTTTTTCATTTAAAATGTGAGTTATCTTAAAAAAAGATTCGATACTTATTTTATATTTGATTGTCGGCATCACGGCTAATTTACGTTTTTTTGCAGAATGGGCAAAAGTTTAATCTGGGTTTTATTTCTGCTATTTTAGAGACTTATAAAACAAAGGAACTAAAGTAAAAAGAAAAGCAATTTCTCTATAGCCATCGCGAAGGTAATGTTTCAAACCTTAATTTTTTTTCCTCCCGGCATTTCATAAAGCGGCTCCCGAACGATTTTCGTTTCAAATTCCCTTTTGCGTTACTATACTCGCTATTTCGTTTCAATTGGGAGGTTTTTCGTAATCCAAAAAACCGCAATCCAGCGTTTTGTGTTCGCTTTCCGGAGGATTAGGTTTACGAAAGATATTTGGATATTTATCATACAGGGAGATTCATCGAATCATCAAATTGGAAGGATAGAATTGAGAACAGGATTCTGTTTTAGAGATGCATTAAACACAATTATAAGTTTGTTTTATGGGGCATTGTGAAAACGACTTTTACAGTCCAGGGAAGAAACAGCAACATTATTGTTTCATCGAAACTGATATGAAACATAAACAAATACGATGAAAGCTATCTGAACAGCTATTTTTAAGTTTAAATTAGGATGCTGATTAGATTCATCTGCAACTAACGTGCTGTTTCACAATACAGTTTGGCGTTACGGCTGCGGGAAGGCCCGCACTTTAGAACAAAAGCCTCTGGCTCACAAAAATATATCAAATTTATATTCCACCTTCTAAAGAAAGTAACAATTTCGAAAGGAAACAAATTGTATTGTGGCCTCTACACGAGCTACTTTAATGTTTGCACGAGTTCAGTTGTTCAAAAAAAATTATCAAGAATTGTGAAAATTCTGTCAGAGTGGCGATTTCATTCCCACTTGGACAATGGTAGGTTTTTAAATTTGCTCCCAATAGTATCCAGTAAATAGCACATACATTTGTGAGCTAGCCAGTAGTTTAGGTACAAGGACAGTGTTTTACAAAATGAGAAAGTTGGCGCTGAGAGATTTTTCGAATCACTGCTTGGAACAACATCTTTGTAATTCCATCCCTCCAAAGGTATAAAGATATCTATTGCTGATTCATTTTTGAGAACATGAGTGAACTTGTAGAATAAGCAAAATGTCGTTGGGACTCGTAATATATACTATTTCATGTTTTATTCAGAATGGGTCTATTTCAAGCTCAAGCGCTCACTAGTGGACTTGTGTCCGTCTCAACCCACATTATGCCAGCATGCGGTCATAATAGCGTTACTGCATTATTCGGGTTACAGATTCCTGGTTAGCAGTCGTATTGTAGTGGCCAAGTTTTTAATCTAGACCGTACCTGATGGCTTTTCAGGCGGACTACCTTTCCATTGTTTAAACAAGTACACAACAGAGCTCATGTCTGATGTCGGTTAGTGACAATTTATGCATGCATAGCTCAAACTGAAACCAATCTTAGAGTTAAAGCGTGTGGGTTAGGGCCATTCGAGTAACACAAAAATGTGGATGAAGACACTCGCCATACAGAACCACATGAATCAATGAGGAACCTCCACAATACTTCCACAATACTACAAAAATGCAACCTACATTGTTTGCAAGAGTAGCAAAGAAGTTACCCCAATTCAGACTCTAGGAGAGGCCAGCCGTCTTCAGGAGAGCTCTAGAGAGTCGCTCCATCGTGAACGCTGAGAGAAGCCCGAGCGGTCAGGGTTTGCCTACCCATCGAAGCGCCCAAATCTGTGGGAAAGGTGCGATGTCGACCGGACGCACAGAAACCATACACATCCTGCCCATTCCATAGACTCACATAAAAAAAAAAATGTAAACAAGAACGCATTCCACACCGCCGGAACGAACACAAACAAGAGAACGGTGCCGGAAACTGACGGAAGTTCACGCGAAAATGATGTCCAGGGAGAGAAACACTTCGTGTACGCCGCCAAATCCTCCGAACAACACAAACTGCAGAGGCGCGTAGAGGTAGAGCCATGAGAGAGCCACGTCGCTTTCGGGTGAGGCGAGGCCGAGTCTTGAGAGGGCTTCGCTCGAGAAGTCTGCAAACACTGGCGGTGGCGCGGCCTTTCGGGGCAATCGACAGAAAGCGGTGGGAGAGTTTTGTCGGCGGGGTTTCGGGTTTTCGGCGAAGTCGCTGTTCTGGAGGTCGTTCCCGATACCGGTCGAACACAACCGCACGAGGAAGATGAGCTCTCGTTCCCAGGGGTGGTGATGGCGGCGGTGGAGGTGACTTTGTGCGCGGTGGCGGCTCCTCGTCATTTCCTGCTAAGGAAAGAAAGGTGGCCTTTTAGGGTAGTGCATGATGCGTAAATTAGAGAATTTCGTTTTAGGATTCCCGAATAGATGCTGGTTAATGTAAGGCAATGGTGATGCATCTGAAATGAAAACTAAGCTTCAATGCTCATAAGTACAAAGAAAGATCTCATAATCACAAATTAAAGGTGTGTGTATGTGGGAGGGGGGGGGGGGGCGAGGGGGGATGGCAGTGCTTCTTATCTGGCAAAAAATTTCTGTGTGTACATCGCCCTCAAATGATATTCTGAATCTGGCCTCGTTAGTGTTTAAAAAAAAAAGGATACCGGGCATTGTTCTATCCCATTTTGTTTTTCAGAACGACAAGCCCGTGTAATCGTGCCTAGAGACTGTGAATCAACGGCACGTGTTTATGGTCATACTATAATGTTTTTATATACTGCCTTTTGTATTTTTCACTGGCTGACACTAAAACAGGGGCACAACCATAGACTTTCTCCTTCTGGGCAAAAACGAGGGTTAAGTCATGTGATTTTTGAAAGAACAAAGATCACATTTAGTATTAATAGCAACTCGCTTTAAACTGTGATTTTAAGATTGATCGATATCTCTAGCTTACACGCACGAATCCTGAGTTAATTACAAGTTAAAGTATAAATTGCAGTAAAAAGAGAACATAAAAGCTCGTGTGACCCTCATGCAAACATTATTTTAGCACACGTTAACTGCATTAAAGAATAAAGGCTCGAAAGTAAAACAATACGACATATTAGACTAAATTTACAAATATCCCCACCCTCCATAAAAAAAAAAAGAAGTCTAGGCTTAGTCCGCTCCCGCAGTATTATACTGTATGTCGTTGGAATCCATATCAAATATTTAATGGAGTGGATTCTTTCCGTCATGAAACTTTCATTGGAAGAAGTAAGCCTCACTTCACCAATGACAGAGCGCAAGTTTTATTGTCAGGGAGGTGTAAAGAATAATATAATCTCAAAATTACAAATTGATTAACACAGAAGACAAATAAAATAGAACTACTAAAATACGGACGACCATTGAATAGCAATGAAACAGAATCTTGGGAACCTGCGAGACAGAACATACTGAAAATCGCATCGACAGCATTAAAAAAAAAAAAAAACAATTAGATGATACGTTTAAGATGTATGCAAGTTTTTCGAATTTTACAAGAACGTTTATGCACATCTTGTGTTATGTTCAATGAGGAGAATTTATGCGTCATCGGACTTATTTACGCAGATTACACACAGCATTTTTTAATGTTAAATTGAAAGGGCGTTTTTTTTTTAATTCTGAAGGACTAAAAACACTTTGACGAATTTCAAACGCAACAGACACACACATAAGCTTGAGCTCACGAGCTGCATCTTTAACGGTCCTCTACGTTTAGCTATTCCGACATGAAAACATGTCAAGACCTTACAAGGCATCCGTAAAGCATACTCTACATTTAAATTTGCTAATTTTAAAATTTGTTTTTATCAAGGCTGAGTTTCCGAGCGAGTCAACGGAAGATGAAGAGGCAACCCAGGTAGCACGCCAGAGGAATGCCCAACTTGGGCAAAGGTCTGGCAAACATAAGGGCCCAACTTTGGCGCAGTTAGGTTTTTGCACCATGGCAATCATCAGTGCCAAAGTACGGTGCCTGAATATAGCCTTAGTTGGGCGATCCTAGGGCATGCCAAAGTTTGGCTCTTCTCTGGTGCGCCAGAGGAGCGCCAAAGTTGGTGCCATACTTGAGCCATAACTGCCAAAGCCACGCCGAATTTGGGTATTTCGGACATGCCAAGTTTGCCCTTTCTCTGGTCCGCCACAGTTCTGCCAAAGTAAGTGCCAGACTTGAACCCTAACTGCCAAAGCAACGCCTAATTTGGGTATTCCGGCCACGCCGAGTTTGGCTTTTCTCTGCTCCGCCACAGTTGTGCCAAATTAAGTGCCAGACTTGAGCCATAACTGCCAAAGCAATGCCTAATTTGGGTATTTCGGGCATGCCAAGTTTGGCTTTTCTCTGGTCCGCCACAGTTCTGCCAAAGTAAGTGCCAGACTTGAGCCCTAACTGCCAAAGCAACGCCTAATTCGGGTATTTCGGCCACACCGAGTTTGGCTTTTCTCTGGTCTGTCACAATTGTGCCAAAGTAGGTGCCAGACTTGAGCCATAACTGCCAAAGCAGCGCCAAATTCGGGTATTTCGGACATGCCAAGTTTGGCTTTTCTCTGGTGCGCCACGGTTCTGCCAAAGTAAGTGCCAGACTTGAGCCATAACTGCCGCAGTAAATCTTAATTTTGCACCACCGTTTGATATCCGGCAGGTATTGCCGTACAGCCGTTTTGCCCCGTACTAGCGTTAGCGCAATATTGTGCGAATACTCTACGATGCGTCTGCTCCGTATTGGCCGAACGTCGTGCAAGTATGTGTACGTTGCATATCATTTGCTGCATATCCAAACACATATACGGAGAAGCAAAATTTTTTCGATCACTCTCAGAAGTTTATTAAACCACTATCATTACACACAGTGTATTCTCGACATATTTACAAAGGTCACACTTCTCTGTAAAACGAAAAGCAAATTATAAAATAAAACTTAACACTGTCCTCATGCAAAACAAAACTCATCACACAAAAAACCGCGGAGATTGAGAGGAAAGCAGGACTACTATCAGAAGCATGCTTGCAGTGTACTTACTAATAAAAGAGCGATATCATGTAATCCTTGATAGATGCATAATCCATCCGAGGCACCCCACAAACACACTCGAGAAGGAAGGTTGCGCACATTCCACTGACGTCTCGTCGTCGGCGAAGAGCAGTTTTTGTCGAAGCGTATCCAACAAACACATCACAAGAATTCCACGAACTCCGGTGAAAAAAATGGCTATTACCGAAAAATTGGCATGGACGTATTCCGGCCGTTTACGACAAAAACACACGGCCGCGTCTGCAACGCACGAAAGCAACAGAACACTGAAGAGCGCATTTCAAAAACCGGACCTACGTGGCCCGCCTATTTATAACTAGGCAAACGGTGAGAACAACAGCCCCAGAGATCCTATCAGCGTGACAAAGAGAGTCACGCGAAAAAAGTTTCGTCCAAACGTTTTTGTTCCACGCGTCCTACACAGAGAGGTCACGCGTTTCGCTTCACCCTTTTGATTTGCTTAAAGCGGCTGTCGCGTTCGCTGATAGCCACACGAAGACACAAAAGCAGGTGGGGAGGATTTGCAAAAGGCAAGGTCGAAGGGGCATCAACAACGCAGCTAAGCTCCCTCAGCATTTTTGACGCTTTAAAGTAAAAAAAAAAAAAAAAACGAAGACAACTTAAAAAAAAAAAACTGCTGTATAGCCAAAGCTACAGGGGAGAGAGTGTACCCCGACCTGTTCAACAGTAAGGAAATAAGGGACGCGGAAATCCCAGCCCTCCTCTGGAATGAAATTGAATGGAATGAAAGGAAAGGCCGCTTCTGCCGGTGACCTTGTCGCCTTGCCTAGTCTGTCAGCGTTCGGCTTCCATTGTGGGCCTCGGAAAGATTATTTCCCTTCTTGAGAGCGAAATGGAAGGGGTGCTTATGTTTTGCGGGCTTGTCGCCACCCGATAGGCCTCAATTATTTCTCTCCCGACTCGCTCGCAGTGGCCTCCCATGGCTGTCGTGCCGGCGAAATTAGGAGCGCAGCCGGGACATTTTCTCCCGTGAATGACGATCGGGTGCTGAGAATCCAAAGCAGCTCTTTCGGCGTCCATTTGATGTTCTCGGAGTCGGTCGTTGAAGCGTCGCCCCGTTTGCCCGATGTACCTGGCCCCGCAGGACAGAGGGATCGCGTACACTTCCTCCGCTTCCTCTCCGTCCCCCAAGATTTCCCTTTCCCGTAGTTCCACGGAGCGGGCGGGCTTTGAGTTTGAAGCCGAAAATAAATGTTGTTGAAGTTGAAAGATTGTCCTGTATGTATCGTCCCTTATGTGTCTCCACTTTCTAAATGATTAAAAAGTACCAACACGTCATCTGTCGAACGCCAAGGCAGTAAGCCTAGTTCTGGCACTTGTTTGGCAACGTTGGTCCGTAGCTGCCAGATGACAGCCGAACTATCGGAAAGCGAAGCCTAACTTTGGCACTTGTTTGGCGACTTTGGCCCGTAGCTGCCAGAAGACAGCCGAACTATCGGGAAGCGAAGCCTAACTTTGGCTCTTGTTTGGCGACTTGGGCCCAACGATGCCAAATGTCAACCGAACTACAAGGTAGTAAGCCTAACTCTGGCACATCTGTGGCGATTTTGGCCCGAGGGTGCCAGATGACAGCCGAACTATCAAAAAGTGAAGCCTAACTTTGGCATTAGTTTGGCGATTTTGGCCCAGAAATGCCAAATATCTGCCGAACTACCGGGCAGTAAGCCTAACTCTGGCATTTGTTAGGCGATTTAGGCCCAAAGATGCCAGATGATAGCCGAACTTCCAGGCAGTGAAGCCTAAGTTTGGCACTTGTTTGGCGAATTAGGGCCAAAATACCCAGACTGTTGCCAAGGGAGGTCAGGTTTGGCTCTACTTCGGTTTCTTCGGGCTTTTCAATGCCCTAAACTCCCAGACAAAAGCCAAGTTTCGGCCCAGAACTCGGTGCTTCCTGGGAACACAAAGTTTGGAGGTTGGTTATAGGCGGTTTCAGATAGGCATACCAATTTTTCTGGCGTATGTTTATAATAATTTACCATTTAAATGGTGCCTAATGCCGAAATATATCAGTAAAAAAAAGTTCTAAAGGCTACCTTTTATACAGATATATGCTGTATGCCACTACAAGGCATTAAAAAAAATAGTTTATAATTTTTTAAACTTGGAAAGAAGGGAACTTTGAATGTCACACACACGCGCACACACGCGCACACACAAACACACACACACACACGCGCACAAGCACACAAACGCACACACACACATACACACAAACTACACAGGAGTGAAATCTGCCTAAGAAAAACCCATCAAGCTTAAAAGAGGGACGATCGAGAAGCCTTCAAAAACCACGTAAGATGACGTGAGAAACGCAAGGGCAAATTCGAGACGCAGCATAACACATGCCTTTCGAGCCGGACCCATGTCGCATCACCGTTTTCTATCAAAATGCGAAACCTACACGAACTGAATCGACTAAAGAAAACGAAACACAGAAAAAGTACCCGATCGCTAAAAAAAAGAGAAAAGCATTAAAAAGAAACAGAAGCTACCACGGCTACCGAAAAACCCAGTAAAAAAAAAAAAAAAAAAAACAGGGCGAATACCTTGACGTATGCTAAGCGGAAATTACTTGTTCATTGTGGCCGCTCATCTGGCTGCTTCGGCCGTTTATATTTACTGAAACAAAGCAAGGCGCATTCGTAGAAAGTAGCACGCGCATCCGGTTGAGGTAGACGCTTCGGAGATGGTAGGGCGGGCGAAATAAGAATTCGCCTGATTCGGTGGAATCTTCCAATCTCGACACTTTCGCATAGTTGAAACACGGAATAACCCCCTTGACTAAAGGCAGCTTCAAGGAGTCGCATGGGACCCATGGTTGGACGAGGAAAACGGGAAGAATGCACGGCGCCCTGGAGGCGCATTTATTTTCGTCGGTCTCTTTCTCTCTCTTTCTTACCCTCCGAGCCGTCCTTCGAGAGTAACAAAGTTTCAAGACAACAAAAAGAGACGCGCTGTTGTTTTCTGGACGTGTTCCGTTCGTTTATTGGGCTGTCTGATCAGCATGGTACGTGTTCAAGGAAGACAAACACGACCGCGGTAGGGTGCTGACTTTGTTACAGCTGCCACGTTAAATGACGCTCTTTAGCGTGATGCAATCTGTCTTCCTTCCCTTCGTTACGCATGACGTTTGCCGGGGCACAACTGGAATTTGAACGATGACGTCAAAAATGGGTGAATGAAATTTAATATAGTTAATCGTGTCATAAGGGACTGCATACAGGAAGTGTATTTAAATTTGTTGAGTAGCTCTCCGTATTAAATAATATTTTTTTCTGGAATTTTTTTTTTTGAGAGCAATATCATAATAGACCATTGTTATTGGTCCTAATCTGCTTTAGCCAAGGCAGTCAGAAATCACGGCATGCAAGCTAAAAGCTGATTATGTTTTTGTAAGAAGATATTTTGGGGGTCCATTGTTTTTGTATGGGCACCCAATCCTCCATCCTGATATTAGGGAGATTTAGTGGACAGTTTTTCATTTTTCTCTACGCTCTATGACAGCAAGACGAAACTACTGGGCATGCGCGCAACTAGCCTTTGTTCGCAGAAAGCCGAATCTCCACGCGGCTACCGGAGAGTTATGCAGTACGACGAAACAATCTACGAATGATAACTAATTAGTGCTCTTTTTACTTAAATTTATTTCCGCTTACTCGTGCAGCTGTACGTAACACAAAGTTTTCCTAGGCATCACGATATCCATTAAAACGAACACAAAACGCAGATAACCTCGTATTTCAGAGTTCGTGTATTAAGCCTATTTTTATTTTCTGAGACTTCTCCTTCCTGTGCATGCGTCGCACTCAAACACAGCCATGCGCACAAAGGTAAATGAGGAACGAAGGGAAGGAGAGGACGCAGAAAGAAAGATGGCGGTGGATTATCGAAGGAACAGATCGCAGTCCGGTGGGGGAATGGTCCACTCAGCAGCATGCTCGAACGCACTAATCGCTCATAAATGCGGCGGAGGGGCAAGTTACGTGGGCAGCAAAAAACATTCGACAGAGACTCGCGATAACTCGCGAGAGCTTAAAGAGAGGCTGCATAACAGGGACGGAGAAAAAATGAGGAGAGGAAGGAGGACACGTGATTCCCTTTCGGACTCATTAACTGCTCTTCTGATTGCTCACTGGAGCGCGACCTTTCAGAGCGTCCGATTCTCTCGGAGCGCGCGGGACTAGCTGGTCCCTCTCATTGTTGCCGGGATGCATTCTGGAATTAGCGAGCAGAAGGTTTAGCAATTTTGTAGCTTGACCAAAACGCGCCTTGTTCGCTGAAGGCAGACTCTTCGTTTACTGTCAAATATTTCAGTGTGCGGTCTGGCGGAGGACTTTTTTTCTATCTCCCTTCCTCCCCTTGTTTGGAGAGAATTAAATAAACTAAACCGAACTGAACTGAAATAACGCCCAAGTTAGAGCGGCAGCTTCGACAATTTGTGTTTCGAAAAAAAGGTCGTAACACTAATGTTGGGGTTTTGTGTTTTGTTAATATTTTATTGAGTTGACAACTATCAGTGATGCTGATGTAACCCCATGTAAAATTAAACAAAAAATATTTATATATATCAGGGCGAAATGTTGCGATGAGCTACTAAACATAAAATAATATCGAAAGAACAGCAAACGATTATTGAGCGCCCATTATTACACAGCACCCCGAAAGAACAGGAATAAACAACAACACAATGCGCGAGAATAAGGGCGAGATAGAAAAAAACAAAACATATACATAGTTTTTAAACTAAGAAGTTCGGCAAAAAACAAAAAACTTAAAAAAAAAAACTACGTGAGAAAGTTTGTATGACTGGTCATTAGTAATTGTCCACCGTTTCCGGCCAGACGACCATCAAAAGATCAGTTTTGCAGTAAATGCCGGGCGGCCACTTAGGGTAGTACGTTCTGCCTCAATTTCGTCGTTCATGTTCGTGCCCGCTTGCTACCTTTACTCTCGTCTGCAGTGAGACCACCCGGAAACACAAATTAAATAAAAGCAGGGTACTGTGCCCAAAGAAACGACTATTCATGAGGACGTAACAGTTTACTCACCGTTGCTGCTCTTCCGTTCGCGAGTTAATGGCATGACAAAGCTTGCTTCAAGCCTCCGACAGTTTGCAACACACGAGCCGACACAAAACAGACGCCATAAAAAGTACAGAGATACCTCATGTTTGAGAGCAAAAAGAACCGCCTTTTTTCTCATACAAAAAATAAACAGCACATCGCAGAACGCTCTGTTCCCGCCAGATGCAGCTCTAGTGGTCAAGGATCCAGGTGTCAAAGTTTGAGAACTTAACGGTACTTCATTCCAAAGCTTTAAATGAGTTTTGATGTTTAAAAAAAAAGAAGCCCTTCACGGTAACATATACGCCATTTAACATTATAGATTCGCGGGCGTCTTTAGCCGCCAGTTTTCTAATAAACTGTAATGAGGTTGATAGCTGGGCTAGTTGGTAATCGTTGTACATAATGAAATAAAACAGCGCAAAGATACACAAAGGAAGAGACAAACCAGACAGGACAGAGCGCTGACTCGCAACTAAAGCTTCTTTACTCAATGAAAAAAGGAAAAACAAAGAGAAGGAAAAAGAGAAAAAAATAAAACGGAAAGAAAAATAAGAGGAAAAAAACACACACTATTCTACGCACTTGCACGCGCACCTTTCACCCATGGTAGCTGACTACGGCACGCGCTGGACCCTCATTGTCAACTTCGGGAATTCCAGCTCCTTGCCTGACAACGCCACTGATGCTGCGCTGGTACACGTTTTTCCTCTACTCTGGATGTTTTAATAAACCTTTTCGAAAATTGCTTATAAACTTTGAATCAGACAGCACTTATTTGTGAATAATTGGACTCAATTCCACACCCCTAGCGCTATATTTGGACTGAGAATATGTTTTCGACAATGCCTATGTTCTTCTTCTGCGGTGGAAAACACTTGGTTCGATTTTGTCTCAAGCGATTGGCATGTTTCTCTAATGGTAGTAGATTCTGCCGAGAACTTCCAATAAACTTCCTCGAAGAGAATAGAAGCGCTTTTTTGTGCAATGACCGACGTAAACTCCTGGATAAATTGGACGCAGATTTATGCGGTTTTCCCAAATCTTTACGCATGTATCAGAAGCAGATAAGATGTCTAAATCATTAGAATTGTAGCATCTTATAAATGTAGGAAAACACAGATCATTCACTGTATTGAGTGTTGTGTGCTTTAGGACATTATTCTCGCTACATTTACAGACAGTCTTAGAAACGTAGGGCATGACATAATACGTTTATGCTTCTTTCCTCGGGACTGTAATTTTATACAAAACGTTTATGCTCGGGGCTCGTTACCTGAGAGCATCAAAGTTTTGCCGTGGAATCAAAAAATCGCTGGAATATTCGAAACGTTTATGAATCAAACATATAATAAAAGACAATTCATTTAAGAAAAAGTAGATCGTCACTTTTTATTGCTTCCCATGCTATACGTAAGAGCTAATATTTAAACACCCTATATAAACAAGAAAGCCGCCGTTTATGGAGGGTTATGTTGGGCATTAGAAATTAAAAATTACCGCATGTCATTGACTAGTATAGAACGCTCTCAAAGCTACTATCGCGAGCGCGTGGCTTCATCTACAGTTTTGTGGCAAGGGAATGCGTGCAAATGATTGCGAGATCAAACCCCATCCTCGGCAACCAGCAGCTTTGACAGCGTTGCACAGAAAGCATGAAACAGAGTACAGTCACTGAGAGGGTGCAACAGGAAGGTGCTTCAGTTTTTCAACCTTCAGTGTGGGCTTCCTAGCTTCAACAACGCTTAGGCGCCTCGTGTTCCACGAGCGTTTTTTCCCGCAGTCAAATCAAGGCGAAAGGTAAAGAGCCTGTGCCGGAGCTCGGGCGTTCCCATCAGACGCTCTCCCGCTCTCACGTTGTCAAATACTATGCGGGTAGAAACTGGGGGAGAGGAGGAGATCAGAAGTTGCGGTGACGCCAGAGTGACAAGCTAAGGCTGGAATCAAAAGTGTGTAGACGCAAAGCCTTTGTTTCTAATCGCTCTTCGAACGCGTTCGAGCGCGAACGGCGGAAGTGGGACGCCAGCGTTCGGCGTTCGACCGCGTTCCGAGAGTGCGCGGAGACAAAGGAAGTTAGCTTTCCGATTACCAACTAATCATTCCAGTCAGAGTTCGGCTCTCTGGTGCACGCTCTCCTCTCCTCCTACATCTCAAAACAATGCGGCAGTGTTTACAGTGTAAGGTTGAGCTGCTATTTCTTTTTTTTTTATATTTTATCTCCGTGCTTTTAATAAAAGCGCTGCGATCAACCGCCAAGAGATAGCGCTAGCATGATATGGTCCTCCTCCTCGGGGTGTTATCTTTCCTCTTGTGGCCCCCTCTGCCTCTCCAGGTGCCTCCCACGTTCCCCGCCATGCCAGTAACGCTCGTTATTTAGCTCGGAGCAGTGTCGCATAATCGTGGGAAATTTCTCACAAACATAACTCCAGGGGACAAGGGCAACTGAACTCGAACGCATGTGATCGGAGTAATTCTCGTCGTCCGTTGTCGAGGCTTCGGGCTCCTCGGGGATTATGAGGTCCCGGTGCCACAGGAACCGCGTTCGGGCGGGGTCCCAGGTGCGATTGCGGCTACCATTCGATCGCCTCTTCACCTTCTACTGGAGCGCTACCTCCCGGTCCTCGCCCGCGCGGAAGACCTCTCGGATCGGGCTCCGGTCGAACCACGTGGTGCACTCCGTGTGCGCTCTCTTTGTGTACGCGGATGGGCGAACCTTGGCTGCGGTGTCTGGAACTCGTCTCCGACTGGTGTGTTTCGCGTCCAATTCCGCCCATGCATGGAAGGAGGCCCCGAAGTGGTAACAAATGACGTCATAAATGCCGGAGTGCTATGCTGTCGGATGTAGCGTTCCTGGTGTGCCGTAGAAGTTCCGGCAAAGAGCAGGAGCAAACGCGAGTGTCGCTGTCGTCACGGCGTCCCAACTTCTAGTTGCCGGAGCTTCTGTGGACTGTCAGGCTGGAAAGCGACCTGCAGCAGACAGGCGTCTGCCAACTCTACAACTGCTGCTGTTGTGACACCACCAGGATCGCGCCGGGCTACAATGTCACAGTTCTGTGACGTCATCAGGCGGAAATCGAGCGACCGCTTTTTTTGGACGGGGTAAACAGTTCAGTCGGACACGCGTTCCAGGCACCATAACGTGGCCACCGTTAACACGCTTGTCGGATTCCACGTCCTTCGGTAGGCGCCAAAAACTCACAAATCGATTGCCGGCAGCTGCACCAATTAGAGTTTGACTCGCTTTTCATCTTCACTCACTGTGCTTGTGCGGCCCAGCAAAGTTTACCCCGAGGTAGCTAAAATATTCAGCGAGCCCATATTGGAAGATGAACTGCCTGTTTCGCCGGTAACCGAAATCTCCATATCGAATCAGCTACTATGAACAAACCTCGCGTGTGTGGATTTGTTAGATTAAATGACTTTGCATTTTTTTAACCCACTGCGCCCCCCCCCCCCCCCTCAAGCAGTATATAGAGAGTTTGGCCAATGGGATGAGCCGGGGTGGTGGAGTGGAGATTGCGGCGTCGCCGCCAGCGCCGCATATTTCCCTCGTACTAATTATGCGAATTAAAAATAACCGGAGATGACCTTGAAGCGAAGGAGAGGCGTACCTTTGTGGATGCATTTTTTTTATTTTTGGATCAGGTTTAAAGTACTTGGATGGCTATTTGCAAGGGATTGATGGAAACTGGGAGTTTCAAGGTGCCGAGTGCGCTTACTGAGCCACAAAAGGTGGCATTGGCAAGAAATGTTTTTTTTAAACCCTAACCCTAACTCTGAAGGCACCGCCTTCAGAGTAAGGGTTAAAATTCATACGGAGTCGAGTCCACAGGTTTCACCGTCTGCTCGATCAAAACTAAAATTGAGTGCACTCTTAATGTCGCCGCGCAACAACGTCACGTGCGTTGAACTTTCGGTTACAAAGAATCGTAAACTTCAACTCTAGCGTGATGAAATAAGATATGTGAATACATCCTTACCTGCTAATTGTGATTGGGGGATATGATTTAACCTCATTGCCTCCGCTAGGGGAATATTTGTGGCTAGTGGTTGGTTACAAGAGCTGTCAATCAACGCGCCCAAGGCCATTAAAATCATTTCGGCAAATGAGGTGCCCTTATTTTCACCCTATACTTTCCAATTAATGGCAGAACGCTCCGCATAAACGGCTCTGTTCTCCCCCTTCCTTCCCATCCCTCTATGAATGGCTATTTTTCAACACGTATTAGGGGACGTATTAGTACAATAATCAGGAGTGAAATAAATAATTCTAAGAAAAGTATACTATTTTTGGCACCTTAACTTGCAATTGTGTGACCTATAATAACATCACATTCAAAATTGGCACTTCTACTTACATTACAGAGCACTTATTGTCACTTTCCGCTGCACATACTCTCCAAGCCTGACTTCAACTTCCAGGGTAATATTTGTTGAATGCTGCACGTCGTGGTTGGGGGCTAGTAACTCACAATATAAAACGACAAGCTTTTCGGATAGATGAAAACGTACCTGTGAGCATTTAAATAAAAATTATAAAACCTGTGGACTGCTGCATGACGCCTTATGCTACGGGATGATTTCTTCCTTGCATTTGTCTGTGTCTGACATCAAGTTTGTACTATATGCCTTTTACTTTTTCTCAACTATGTTTTTTTTGAAACCATGTATAACTAGAGCTATGCTGTTGTATCTGTCACATATGTACTCACATGCCTTTGCCCACAAAAGTAGGCCGGCATTATCATTCAAATAAATAAATAAATAATAAATAAATCTAGACAAACACTTTGGCCAACGTAGTCTAAAGTTTTTAAACTATTTTTGGGTTTAAATGACACCAATGATTGATTGAAAGACGAATCAGGCGAATAGAACGGGAAAGTTCAATGAAGCCAGAATACAAAATTAAGCAATAATATCGCGGTGGCTCTTCAATCAGCCACCTCTGATGTAAACCTCATCAAGACTTTCCAAGTGAAGTTGATCACAATCAAAATGGCGTCCCGCATGATCAACAATGAGATACAACCGGACATCAGCGATGCTGGCTCGGAATTGGTTTGCATCGCTGGGGCAAACTGAGGACACAAAGTGGTTATCGCCCTCAGTGAGCTGCGGAGCAGGTTCGGGCTAATTAGAGTACTCCAAAGCGGAGACATTTCAAGACCTATACGCTTTACATCTAACAGCTACTGAGCGCCTTGGGTTTATCTTCTCTCGTCTCGGTCCTTGTTTATTTGCGGCTCATTTTAAACCGCGAATGCGAAGCAACTATCCCCAATAACCATTCCACTGACAGGGTCAGGCGACATTGCCATCTTTCCAGACTTCAGGCAACATGCAGTGTTGTAAAGAAATTTTCTTAGAATTTATGACCGCACGATCTGAAGAGGAGAGGAGCATTAGGTGGGAACACGTCTACTCAGTTACAGGATAAGAAACATAAGATATGGCCAATTTTGCCCGTCCTTCTCGCTGCGTCGTTCCTTGTTCGGCACTGTTCTCGCTGAAGGCCGAAATCTAATTACCTAAAGAGCGATACTTATTAAATGCTCGCCATTCGCTACACCCTGTGTGTCTTTATCTTTTAATTAATATAAACATAATTACGAGCCTAGTAACGACGAGTATAGAACGAGCTATATAAGGACTACCGAATATTGAAGAATATGCGCAGATCAAAATTTGCGGCTAGAATTCCCTTCGTGGTGCAACTTTACTTGGCGTACTCGTGACTAGTGTTCCAAATGACGTTGGGGTAGAGTATATGATTGACTTTATAGATACGGGTCGAAAACTAGAGCTTCTGCCTTGGGGAGGCGGGGGGTGGGGGGGGGGTTGGAGAACACTTTTGAACACCGTGTCTGAATCATCAAGGGAAGCAGGTGAGGAGCGGGTGAAGGTTTGGCACTTTCTAAGCGTGGAGATTAAGATCCTGTGAGGGTCAACTCCAGCCGAGTGCATGCCGGCACTAGCTTAGAATCGGAGTCAAGGCGTTTATATACCGTGAACGTTTGGGTCTGCAAACCAGCGGTAAAGAAAACACGCGACATTTCTGCATTCTAGCATTTCGGTCAACACGCACACCCTGACGGTCATCGACTCCACCCCACAGTTTTTTAATCAGTTTCAGGCGGCTTTATAGGCAGCGCAACAAATGCGGAGCGCAAGTTCGTCTGCTTTTTTTGCAAGGGTTGGGGCGACGTCAGAACGCCGAGCTCTGATTGGCTATAATGGAAGTATAGTGGGGAGACCTCAACGCAGCTTGCTTTGATGTGTACCCACTAGTTTTCCAACGGAGCCAATCGGAGCTCGGCTTTCTAACGTCACTCCAGCCCCTGTGCAAGAGGTAGTTGAGCTTGCGCTCCACGTATCGCAGACCAGGTGCTCCGGCATTCCCGTTACATTTGGGCATAATGACAAAACCACTCTAACACCGCGAGCATATACCGTACGGGTATGAAGAGATGTTAAGATATGAAGTTAAAAAGTCAAAACTGCAAAACAATTAGAGTAATCACTAATAAAACGATGTACTCTGGACAAACCAAACTTACACTTAAACGAATTAAATTTACCTTCAGGTATATTATCGAAAGCCAAATATAACGAAGTCAGAATTGTATTTATTTCTTATTTGTAAAATATCAACCTAAAGTTTTATTTAAAATTATAAGTCAAGTAATCAGGAACTGAAAAAAAAAGTACTGCACAACATGCAGTTCTGATTTTAATGCAATTAAATGCATTATGCGAATGCAGCAAGCTGGACAAGAACGACGAAACTAATCCCTGGAGAAGGGGAACAAGAGGGACAAAGGACAAACACCAGTCTCCAACACAGCTAGGTGACTGGTGCGCGGCCGAAAAAATCCGCCTGGTCCCGGTGTCGCTCTCCATTTCCAGTTCTACTCGCCATCCAGTGCATTTCCCCCAGCAACGCTATCACACTTATTATTTGAATTCTGAGAGGTTAAAGGACAAGGAGCGGGTTGGTGAAAATACAAGAATGAAAAAAAGAATAAACACACTTAGGGACAGGAACAGACAGCTCACATCTTTCAAATAATTGTGCTGTCTGTCCTTTTTCCTAACTATTTTTATTCTTCCCTTCATACTTGTAGGAAATAAGTTAGTCATTTTTATTACAAAATCATCGGTGAAAAAGGACTAAACTAAATTGCGCTTTTTTTTTTTTTGGAAGACAATTGCTCGATTGAATATGTGTCTGCTGCTTTTGTCTGCTGATCTTGTGGAAACCTCAAGGCAAGTGATCAATCGAACAAAAGAGTATTTTGCCGAAGTCATAGGAGCAAAAAAAGAATTTGAATAAGGCTACTCAGAAAGTGAAATTTTGCTAAAATTATTGCACAGATGCAAGAACAGATTAAAATTAATTATTTGCTATATTTAGAGTAACTTTTTTTTTCGGCACCGTGTAACCCGTATTGATCAATCACGTTACACATTTTAGCTCGAATAAGCGTCCGAGGCACTTTTCCTGCGCCAATATGTATGACGGAAAACGCGAATCTGAGGACAGATAAGAGTCAAACGACAAAGTAACCGCATCCAAATAGAATGAATGCATTCAAACTGCAGAGAGTGGGTCTTCCCTTTCAGAGGCCCCGGCGTGCATTAGGGCTGCTTCTCCACAAAGTGTTTATTGATGCGGAAATGCCACCACCGGAAGGGACTAAGTGCTCCCGCGTGCACTGCGCTTAGGGTGTGAGTGCAAGGAATGAAGAACCGCTCTGAATACGATATGCAGCGTGAAATAGCGTGACGTCTCAAATGGAACTTTTCAATTTGTTTATAGGTTTCATTTTGATGTTATGTTTGTTTGTTTGTTTCGATTTTTAGGGCGATTTCAGTCACGGTCTTTTAGTGCTGTCGAAGTAGTGAACAGGCACAGTAGCTCCCGCGTAACGAGAGTTTCCCTGAAAGTAAAATATATATACAAGTTGTTCAAATGATATGCTACAAAAGTTACTCGTACATAAGCTGCTACTCTGACACGCCCGCTTAGCAATCTGCTCGCAAATTGTCTTCTGCGAATTCTTGGGTCAAATAACCATATAAACTAAATTTTTTTTTTCTTATTGCGGTGGCAAGGTGCAATTAACGTGACCGTCTGACAGCGGTGTTCGACCCCTGTCAGACGTGCACGGTCAAAGTCCCTTAGAACCAGCCCCCTTAAAGCATCGGCGAATACGCACGCCATTTCGCGCCTGCCGGCGCGCTCTGGTTCCTCGATCCTTTAAAAAAGTTCTGAAGGCCTTTAATGTTCCCGTGTGACAGCGGTATAATGCGGACGGGTGTAGCACGATTGCCCCTTGTGCAGAAACCCTGTCGCAAAAGCCCCGCGTCATTAGCCGCACGTTTCGAAAACCCCGCGTTCATTTACCCCGTCCTGTATTCCCCCCTAGCCAAAAGCCCCGTCTTCACTGCCCCGTCCCACCCTCTTTGCGCTTGAACCAGCATTTTTTCATGTCTTAACCTAAACTGTTGAGGGTCTGAAAAGGATACTTTAAGTTAAAGAAACAGCAAAATTATACTAACTTGAACCGCCGAAATCTTATAAGGACGTACTGTGGCTAATTGCATAAACCTGCATAACCAGCGATGAACTCCGCTGTCACAGAGGTATACTCAGACGCAGAATTATAGACTTTATCTACCTAGACGGATACAAATATATCTTAGAATGACGTAAGAATTGAACTGGTGTTTGATGATGCATACATAATAAGCATGGCGCCATGAGCTGCGGGTTAAGAGTTTTGACAGAACCCACTTCGTCGGAGCTGCGAGTCCGCGCGTGCTTCAGAGTCGACGAAAGCTTTAGTCAATGTTTACACATAAAGTCTGTGACTTTCAATAAATATTTTACCGTTGACTGATATTTTCTGTTTGTTCTAACTTCCAACATCACAAGACGTGAATGTGTATAGCGTACACCTGAGGGACGGGAAGCTTTATCCAGTCATTCCTTAATTCAGTCCCGGGAACGGCATGCTTATGTTAGGCAAGCTGGAGTGCACCGTTACTCTCTCTTAGTTAAAAATAGAATGCTATGCCATCGAGCTGAAAATCCGGCCGATTGACACGGGGGATTCGCGTCATGGGCTTCTGAAACTGTGGGCTTTTAAATGGCGGGGCAAAAAGGCCGGGGTGTTTGCCGCGGTGCATTTGACACGGGGCTTTTGACATCGGGTGATTTCGTGCACCACCCAATGCGGACACGATCAAGATCTTCAGAACAAACTCCCTTAAATATTCGGTGAATCAGCTCGTTATGTTCAGTGAACTAGTGAACGCTGGTTCCAAAATCCTTTAAACGAGTTCGTTTTTAACTCGCCCGTCTGACATGCGAATGACAGCTTTGCCTAACTAAAACAGCAAATAGAGCGTACTGCAAAAATAACAAAAATTAAAGAAATCTTTTCACATGACCTATTACTACCTTTTTTACCTAAAACAAAATGTTTTATTTTCGTGTAGTGATCTACGTCTAGCTAACTCTCCGAATCGTCTAAATTGAAAGAAAAACACACAGAAACAACAGGTAACTAAATCGTAATAATTACTTGTTCCAGCAGCTCGTGATGCCGCGTAGTACCAGCTACCAATAGCAGATCGCTCACTTACGGAAAAGGAATCCTCGGTGTTTTCGGCACTCAACCTTCTATAATCGTGCAATTGGAGGTCATTATAACGTCACTTGAAAAAGTGTTTGAACCTAGTAATGTGTTTTCTCTTCTTTCTCTGTCCTCCACAACCAAGACAGAATCACGTAGACGAGGGACCCGATTAGTTTCCGCTGAAACACCTTCTAAGTTCTGGGTCGTTAATTGCTCGAGACAGTAAGCCCGGTAAAGCAGATACTTAAATAAGAAAGAGACGGGTTTCATGCTCCTTCCTCGGAAGTGGTTTCTTCCTTGGGAATCTGTCGTGTCGGGGAATGCATTCCTCAACTAGAAGACATTACTCTATGTTGTCTGGATTATACGGAAGACTGCCCTTTATAGATATATTTTAAGGATACACTTTGAGCAACGCTAAATATGGAAAGATTAAAAAAAATCGATAACCACTTTTCTTCTTTATATTCTCTGGAATCATTTTTTTTTTTTCAAATATTGAATATTTTAACACGCGTACTTAAACTAAATATTCGTTGCGTCATTTTGTTCAAATGATACAATCCAAAGATATCGCCGCCTCGCGATACTACTTCGACTGGTGAAAACTTTATAATTATTTTAAGCGTCCGTTAGAAACTCAAAATGTCACTTCCTTTCGCAATAAAAACGCGTTCATAAAAAAAAAAAAAATCTTTCCTCTGGGTCAGTGCAAAAGAGAAGTAAGAAAAAAAATATTGTCAGCAGCCTTTACATATTTTTTGACAGCAGTAAATTAGTTATTCTGTAGAAACTTTGGGATTATCTGCCTGTTTGTCTTTTGGGGAGGTAATCAAATCGTTCTAAATAGCTTCATGACCAGGGTAAAATACTTATCTTAACACCGCTCGGTGCAGCGAATTTTGAGATTTGAAGTTGCAGTGTTTGTCATTAGGGTTGTTTCCGACGCATCTCAAATATATTTGTTTCTCATTATTACAAAAAAAAAAACAAAAAAACAACAGTTGTTTATGATCTCGTAAACAAATTAATGAATGAAAAAATGCACGAATGAATACGCGATGAGTTCTTAGTGTAGCGTTCTTATTCATAATTTACGATACCGATAAGTTCAACGGTGTAAGAATGACTTTCCAGCCAGCGTCAAGTCTACTCTCAATATTAAAAAATAAAAAACCTGTAATAAAATTCTGCATTCTAAATCTGTAGATCAGCATTTAGCGCTGCACTCATAAGTCTATTTTTCATATATGCAACGAACAACTTTTTCCACATGATCGACATTTAATCCAAATGTAAGAGGTATCAGATCTATATTAAATTATCGAGGCAAGCTCCATAATTATTTCTAAAACTTGATTTTGTAAAAATATAATAATATAACTCATTTTACGTTCACCACACTAAATTTCTCAAAGTAGTAGCTCACTCCACAAGTAACATTCATCTGTCCGAAACTATAAATATATTAGTTCACAAAATAGGTAGAAATTAAACTGGGTGTTGTTGAAAGAAAAACATAATCTGTGCTCCGTGCGTATTCTCCCAAGTTGCGTCATACTCTATACAAGGCCTGTACCAACAGTTGCGACGTTGCTTAAGAGCCACTTATCGGCGGCAGAGCCAACAGTTCGTGACAAGTTTAGGCGGGATTTCTGTTTTGCAATGCATGGAAAAGCCGCCAGGGAATACTTGTGCGGCAGATGGTAAACTCAGGGAGTGTTGGGATTGCACATATCACCCAAATTGCCAACGGCTTGCATAAACACGATACTTGCTTTATTTTCTTTCTGATTGCCCGAAAAGAACGTGCAACGGTAGACGCTAAAAAACCTGTGGAAAGTTTTCGTTTTAGTTTTTGGAAACAAATAGAAAAAAACAGAATGTAAAAGACTAACAAAGTGCTCTTTGACATCTTCGAGAACCTACTTATATGGAAAACGATGTAAGAAGTCAACAAACAGTAAAACCTGTCGAGGCTATTTTTAACAACTTTAAAACATTGTTAAAGCATATCTTAAGGTCTTACACATATATATAATTCGCAACTGGAACAAATGAAAACGTGTTGGCCACCGCCCTTAACTCCATATTTTCATTCTCATTTCTTATTAAAATATTGATTTATCGCAATTATGGCAGCCTATCGGATCAGGAGCGTTGCAAAAGTGTTTGCACGGTCTTTCAAAATGCAAAAAAAAAATATCACAGGCGTAAAATAAAAATTGAAATAACTCTTCACGTGGAGAATACAAATATAAAAATAATAATTTAATTATGCCCTTGATTTAATTGAAGTACATTTTCGTGAGCCGTAAAAGCTTACTCCAAAAAACAAAAAAAAAAACACAAAAAACTGGAAGTTCCTGCAAAAGAATTAATGAGGATATTGTCGTTCAGTCTTTCTTGGAAGAAGTTTCTTAAACTTTACTTTTTATTTTGTGCCGTAAGTCATTTTGTTTGCTTAGTACGTTAAAAAGAAAACTTCTTCAACAAGTTAAAAGAACATGACTATAAAAATGCTTCTAAAGGTGATATAATTTTATATATTCAATTTAGTATTGTTCTAATAGCAACGACAAGACTGAAAGCAAAAACGATTTAAATGACAAATGGCAAATTTTCAACACCACCAGATGTGCCTAAAAGAGTAAACTATAGACGCGGTTTGAATAAATCAATCCTCCTCAAATTAAGAAAAACAAAAGTTCCTAAAAAATACCGGCAGCATTGATTGAAGCAACTAGAAGAAAATGAGATGAAAAATGATCAAATGCATGTGTGAAACAAAAGAGTGTTACCGACATTGCTATTGATTTCGTGTAAAACGAAAAATAAAACAAAACTCAAGATAACAATTAAGTTACCTTCTTGTAACTTTTATTTGAATGAGCACGATATAACTCCAGAGTATAGATTTAATTGAAGTTAAAATAGAAAGTATACTATCAGGCTTCATTTCATTTTCAGAAGCGATATTGATGTATTCATTTTTTGCCTTATGCATAGCGCTTGATATTAATTATATGCAGAACAATTGTGCCTACTTCTAAATACTTGTTCTACCTATTGAAGTTCATTTTTACATGCACAGCTGATTATAATATGAAACCAGCTTTGCATGTGACCGGCAAAGACCTTAATTGCTGGGTTGCGATTAGTCAATATGTGTGAGAAGAGAAGTTTAAAAATTAACTACGATACCATGCATCTACTTCTTCGAGAGTCTAAAATTGTACGCATTGGTAAACTTGAGTGTCGTAATTTTTACATGAAAATGTTTCTTACGAAGTGAATTTTTACTCGAACTAAAAACGGTCATAAATATTCGACACGCCTATATGTAAAACCTGTCCTCCAAAAGCTGAGTATTTTTGAACAAAATACAAAACAAATTACGAATACTTACTTTGACTGGGGTTCAATTTTATAGAGGGATTTTCCAACAATTTGGACTTCTTGCAAATGCATTTTTTCAGCTAAAGAAATCGCATTCGCTACGTGTCACACTTTAATCTGCGTACCGAAGAAAAATAATAAAGATCAAGGTCTGAGTTTGACACTCCGATGCGCTATAGGATTTCTCGTCAAGCTTACGTCTTTGCACGCCCCGTGTCTATACTGACATTTCACCGAGACAAAAAGTTCGTTCACGAAAACTACTTAAATGTTCAAAGTAGTGTTCTACTCATAATCTTGTTTCATGTTCTTTTTAATGATATTATGTTCTTGTTTGTTTGCACAACTTTCACCGAATCACTCGAGACAGATTTTTGAAAAGCAGGGAACACGAGATCGTGTCTGAGGCAGAGGACAAAGGAGAAGTGTTGGTGCGAAAGAAGAGACATTTCTTGGGGGAGGGGGGGGGGGGGGGGCTTTGAAACGACGAGGAAGCAGGGCAATTGTCAGGATAGATTTTACCGCGGTCATGTAAATATTAAACCAAGCCCTTTTTATAAGTCAGTTCGTGGCGACTCATTACGCAACAAGTTGAAAGTTATACTGAAGCGATTTTTAATATTCTTGTTTTGAAAACGCCGCAACCCTCTTGGCTGGGAAACGGTGAAGAAATGATGAATGCTGATAAAATCTTGAGTCACTCAAAGGGACCGTGAAATGATGTAGGGCTGAAATGTTACCCAAGTTGTTCAGGCTTACTAGCACTAGTGTGGGGCACGTACACCATAAAGCAGCACCACTAACCAAGAAACGTTCTTTCCGCGCTGTAAGAGCAAAGGTGAAGGTGCACCTTTTTTTTCGGTCCCTAGTTCGCAAAACTTGTTAACGAAGTCACCGGGGCCGCGGTGTTAACGTAGACATGGAGATTGACGCACCGTGCTACATATATCTTTCATGTTCCGGGATATCGCTGATATATTTCTGCAGAAGTAGCAAAAAATGTATCCCAAATATATTTACAAATAAACATTCTTTTTTTAATGAAATGTGGTAAGTACAGAGGGCGGAGTAGGAAGCGAAGTGAAAATGGCAGTATTTGTGTTCGTTTTTTATGTCATTTTATGCCTCTCCATTTACCACGAGCTCTCAATCTATTCGCTAAACTCTCAAATACCGACAGAGAACTATTATTTTCCCTAGTAAATCAGACAGGTACTGGAGGCCAAAAACTGCTTGACATATGCTTGAGAAAAGGCGTCTGCCAGAAGTAAACCCTATTTTGCTTTATGTTTCTTTTGAAAGATTATGAATTTCAGTTTTGTGTTTTATTCGTAAGAATTCTATCATATGATTCCTTCCCGACGTTATGGCTGCGCAGCATTGTCTTCCACGACGGTTGGACGCGGAACTTGAAACGTGAGTGTGCAACCGCCATCTGTCACTTAAATAGTTTAAACTCCTGTCTTGAGTGCTTCTGAGTCTCCCATTGTGGGTTAGAGATTGAACATTGAAACCGGAGTTGTCTACAATAAGTCAGCATTGTTTGCTCAAAACCGATAGAAAACAAGAAAAAGAGTAAGAGAGAGAAGCTAGGGCCCCCCGATGGGTCTAGGCCAGACTTGGGAAGTAATCTATTACTTTTTCAAGTAATTTTGTAAATGCCACGTTACTTTTTTCGGAAGTAATTTGTAATGTAATTTCGTTACAAAATATTGGTAACAAACTACTTTAATTACTCGTCACATTTTAAAAATATCAGCATAATACAGTAACTGCAGCAATACGAGCAGAACATTCAGCAGGGAAAAGAGAGCAAGTTCGAGGAAATAGAAAACATCAGGAAGATGAGAATGTGCGAAAAGAAAACACAATTGTTTGTTTGACCGGTCACTAGTACCACTAGAAAAACGGGCAAGGCATTACAAATATACGAAAGTCAAAGATCGCGAAACACAACGCCGACTAGGCTCTTCGTCGCCTTCCATCGGGTTTTTCTTCTTCTCCCTGTCAGAAAAAAGAACTCGGAACGTGGCAGTGCAGCGTCTCGAAATTTTTGCAAAGAGGGTTGAATGTAATTCAACTGGAGGGGAGTCTTTCACTGAGAAATGCAGAGGCACTGATTGATGTTCTAGAGGGCTTTCATGGAAGACAATGCACTGTAATGTCAATGGACATTAAGGATCTATACTATTCGCTTGAGAAAGTGCGCTTGATGCAAAGAGTTCGGCAGGTGCTAGAGTTAAACCTGGTAAACTTTCAGTCCAGGACGGGCATCGCCGTCGACAGTTTCCTTTCACTTCTTGATTTGTACCTTCAAGCAACAGTTGTTGAATTTAATGGGCAGAAATATGTTCAAAGAGATGGAGTATGCATTGGATCTTCGGTGGCTCCGATGTTAGCAGAAATCTATCTTAACACCTTAGATAGTTGCGTAAGTGAAACACTTAAAGAAAATAACTTGAATGGTTGCATTGTTAAAAGGTACGTGGATGATATTTTTATTTGCGCTTTTCGAGAGAGTGATGCTCAGGGTTTAGAATCGATTATAAAAGCAGCAGCTCCGGAGCTTAGGTTTACAACTGAAAAACCTGAAAAGGGGATCCTGCAGTTTCTAGATTTACGCGTACATGTCGAACAAGGTCTTTGTTGGGAATACGGGAAAAAAGCCGGAAAACCTGTGTTAAGTAGAAAGAGTTGTCACGCCAAGTCGGTTAAAGCAGGGGTAGTTAAGTCCTTAGTAACAAACGCGTTGGGTAAATCATACGCTCATTTTATGAGTAGTGCTGTGAAAGAACAGTGGAGGAGGCTAGAATCTGCAGGATATGAAGAAGAATTCATTAAAAGACAATTAGAACTGAAATTTAACAATGAACCACGGGCAAAGGAAGCAAGAAAGAAGATAGCAATAATCCCGTATTACCACAGGATTTCCCACAACTTAAAGGCTCTCGCAAAAAAGTTCGGCGTGGACGTAGTGTTCTCTGCAGATTTCAAAATGAGCAGATTGACGCCCTTCCTGTCAGGCCACAAGGGCTGCCAGAAGGCCCATCGGGAACCTTCAGTTCCTTGTAAGGAGAGTGTAGTATATGAGATACCGTTGACATGTGGATTTATGTACGTGGGACAAACCTCTAGATGCCTCAATGACAGGTTACTAGAACACAAGAGGAATGTACGCATGCATGCGCCGGACTCCGAAATAGCAAAACACATAGAGGAATGCAATAATTGTAAAGCGCATTGGTCAGAGACAGAGGTTCTGCATAAGGAGCGAAATTACATCAAGAGGGTCGTTAAAGAAACAATAAGAATAAGTTCTATTGGAAACTGCATAAGCAAAGCGTCAATGCAACTTGGACGCAACTCCAAAAAAAGTTTCTCAGACTTTGAACGAACGCATTCGGTTCACGAGGAAAGGGGAGAGAGACAATGTATATAATTTTTTTTTTTTTTTAGGTTACTACTGTGTGTGTTTAGAGGCCACCTGTCGGTGTGTTTTTTTGGGTCTGTGCGCTTTGATGCGACTGTTAGGATTATTCGGGACTTATCTCTCTCAAGGTCACTGCGCTGTTCCGCAGTGTCCCTTTGTTAAGTCCTCGTCTAATGTGGGGTTGTTTTGTACCTCTTGTGCGTGTTCCATCTGGTTCGAAATGTCTGCAACAAAGGAGTTCATCTGTAGAGTGTGGTTGGGAAGAAGTTCCGTGGGTACTTAAAGGCTGTTTGAGAAATAAACCAGTCAGCTGAGTTTGAAAAAAAAAAAATTGAGACGTTCTCTTTGTCTGTTCCTTCTACTTAAAGTTCTTCCGATTTCATCCACCGCAATCTCAGGTGTAATACAACATGATTAGCTACCACCAGCTCTCCTGCACACTCACCGTCTTTTCAGAAAAAAGCTCTTCGTGTTTATTTGTTTTTGTCTTTTACACCATTTCACACTTTCCGACTTCTTCGACGTCTCCTGTCAGCTGCACAGACGTCGAAAGCTGGTCCGTACCACTTCGATTCGCGGGTTCACAACTCGCGTAACAGACGAAGCAGCCTCGCGCAAAGGGGTCGAATTCTCTTTGTCTTTGATGTGCGCTACTGTTTTCTAGCACGCTCTTGAGGCGCAGCTGAAAAGCGCCCAGCGCGAGGCTAAGAGCATCGTCTTCGAGGGTACGGATGATACCTCATTTTGTTTACTTGTCTGGGCATGGTGGTCGAGTCCACTCCTCACTTTACAGTCAACTGTCAACATAAAGGACGGGGGTGGAGGGGAGGGGGGGGGGAAGTTAGGCCACCTAGGGAGTGCTGACAAAGAGAGAGAGAGAACGCGTAAAAGTGGTGTGATCTTCTATTGTTTTGAGAGACCGATGGCCACCGCTTCCCTCGCTCTCTATGCCCTCCCCTCCCCTGGCCTCCACGAATATTGGTATTAAAGTGAGAACCGATGAACGATCGATAACTCGTAACTGCCAATTATTCTCTGACTGGTCGAGTTTTCGGCCTTGGAATGTCCGTCGTCTCCATGGACATCTCTAAATGAGATGTTCAAAATTCAGGACATTAAGGAGAACGGAAACCTAGAGTTTCAGTGCATACTTTGCTTGCCGAAAAAAAAACAACACACATTGCCATCAGCAAGACCAACAAACTCTACTCTACATAAACAAGGTAAGCTGGGACACATGCAGTCCGTATTGGCTATACATTTGTAACGTTAGAACCAAGTTTTTCTTTTCTTGTGAATAAGAGGCGAAATACCCGAGTCAAAAAGGAACTGTCGTAGATCGCTCGTTTAGCTCCGAATCTCGTAGCGAAAGGTGGACGCTGCTACTGAGCATTCGCACAGCTAGTTTTGTGTGCACAATTCCAGGGATCATTTCCAGAGGCAGTAAGCTAGCGAGACGGCGGGTGTGGTTGCAGCTTTCGGTGTCCTTGTCAGCTTACAGGTGAATGGAGTGCAACTACACTCTCTTAAATAAAATATTTTATTTTTACAAGGACTACCATACTATGGGCGTAGAAGAAATAAAAAGTAGTGTTGCAATTTTTCTTTAAATATCAAAATTGTTTTTTTCTGTATAAGTGTACGCAAAAAGTAACGTGAAAGTAATTTGTAACGTAACGAGTAAAGTAATCCGTTAATTTTCAGCGAAAGTAATTTGTGACGGTAATCCATTACATTTAAAGCTCTGTAATTCGTACATGTAATCTATTAATTTTTTCTAGTGACAAGCGCCAGTCTAGTCTAGGCCAGGGGTGGCCAAGCTGCAGCTCGCGAGCCTCATGTGGCTCTTGGCGTGTTAAAGTGCAGCTCGCGGCTCCCTCCCGTACCCTCCCCCCCCCCCCCCCACACACACACACACGCATGCCCCCACCTCCCTCCCGGTCAAACGAGCACTTCTTCAAAAAGATCGGAAAGGCAGATTGCGGTTTGGTAGTCTTGTGTTACTGCTTGCTACCTTACGTACAGCTGGACTGCTTTTGACTCGGATAGATTAAAAGTAGTTCGAGTTTCGCTTATTGCTCGGGACAAAAGTTTACACACCCCTCCCCCCCCCCCCCCCCTCACTGCCCGCGGCTCTAATGCTGGGTCAGCCTGGCCACGCCTGGTCTAGGCCAACTGGACGGAAGCCAACTGGTCGAAGGGCAACTCGTCAAATAGTTTAACTCTCATAGTACAACTCGTAGCAGGTCAGTTCGTCGAAGACGCCATCTCGTGGCCACTTTTAAAACAAAGTTTATTTAGCATCTATACTCAAAACGAATGTATTATGACTGATACGGGGGGACGGGGGATGGCGAAGGGCTGCAATGTGTATGGCCAGAGTGCGCTTTGCTGAATGTCTGTGTTGAATCATACATGTATTTTTTGTATTAACTACTACGTACTCTCTCATAATGTTTCTCGAGTGAAGTAGCCACTGTGTGCATAAGAAGGGACTGGTGCAGAAATCAATCATATTCAAAACAAGGCAGTGCGATGCAGCGACTTGCGATCCGAGCAAAAGGCACGTGGTACTTCATTTCACATTCAGTCCAACTGCAGCCAACGCTACACTTTAATGCAGCCAATCACGAAGCACCAAAAGTGCATCGTCACGGCGGTCGTCGTCTTTGTGCAGTTTGTATCTCCGATTGAATCATTCGCGCAAAGAACAAAAAGAGTAGGATTACGCCGTATTTAATGTTTGTGACAGCTTTGGCCGTTAATAAGACATTCAAAGATGGCGAGCGCCATGGCGACACACTTTTTATTTCTGCTTTAGTGCCTCCATCGGGTCGTAGATTTCTCTAGGGTCGGACTTGCTAGGGAGTTATAGTAGTAGTTTCTTTACCTCAGATACCCACGATAACGATACCCGATAACGGTATGATGCATGCTCAAAAGGCGGCGGCGGAGTATCGAGTGTAGTTTTCGGAGTCATGGAAACGATCTGCTAAAACTCTCTATTACGAAACTAAGTATAGTGTTCCGTCGTTTTGCACACTTTTAGTTCCACGCATACACTGAGGATTGAGAGCACACAGCGGGCGCGTAGCAAGCACGGGCTTCAAAGTGACAAAACGGACTCTATGATCCCGTTCGAGAGACTCGCAGTGACGACAAAACATCTGAAACTTAAACATGAAGAATTAATAATCTCGAAATTTGAGGATTGGGGCAATGCGTGAGCGTTACTACAATCTGAGTTTACCGAGAAGGCATCTTCCAAGTTTCCCGGTTTCCCATTTTCTAGGGTTCACAGGCAGACAATCTGTACAAAGGGATGAAAATAAATATAACCTAAACCTCACGATAAAAAAAAAAAAAAAAAACAGGAAACGACAACAATAGAAAACCTTCTCCTGGAACGCCCATTTCGAGAAATTTCCCTTCGACAAGTTTCCCATTTCGATGAGTGGCACTTTCTGCAATTGGACCTACGACGAGTTGTCCTATTCGACGATTTGACCTTAGACTGAATTGGGTTTCAACGAGTTTGTTGGACCCCCTCCCCTCTCCCCCTCCCTTTCCAGATTGATGAAGCACTTTCTCATTTTTGGTTTTTTTTGCTTCGCAATATATCCGGCAACCAAGTCTTCGCACTGTAGAGATGACGCACCAGGTCTCTGTCATCAATTATCAAACCCCTTGCACTAAGAACGTGGTATTCATTGTATCGTAAAAGCACGGAGGCTAAATCTCGTCAACAAATTTAACGCAATACCTAAGCCTGGCAGAGTACTCCGATACAATCGAAACATTTCAATTGTATTTTCTATTCTGGGATAAAAACATATTTTTAAATATATATATATATACGTGCACTCGAAAGTACCCATGAGATCCTATAGCGATACCTTTGTATCTCGTTGGTGCCCAACCCTGGACGACACCGTGGGAATGTGTAACGATGATTCTCCCACAGTGTCGATAACTTGGGCAGAGACACTGCAACGAAATAGTAATCTGTCACGGTGCATGGCTTTGCTTTTTTCTTGGTTTTTATCTGCGGGCCAGGGAGACCCTACTTGGTTGCAAAACGTGCCAGTAAAAATAGCGCATTGTCGCTAGCCACAAATTTATTTCACCCGTCTAGAGCGGCATGCAGCTATTAAATACCATAGAATGAAATGTCACCCTACCCTAAACCCAATATAACTTTTGGCTATCTGGATTAAGAAACAAGAAGTCTCACAGGAATGGTTACCGGAAACCAAAAATCCAGATTGCAAAAAAAAAAAATAACTTCTGAAAAACTAAAATTCGTATATAATAAAATAAAATTTCCTGTTCCATAATTGACATATCGAAAGGTTATATATAAAGTCCAGATTGCAGACAAAAAATAATTTCTGAAAACGTAAAGTTCAGATATAATCTAATAAGATTTCCTGTTCCATAATTCACATAGCCAAAAGTTGTATTCGGGTCTTGGTTAGGGCACCTTGCGCAACGGTTAATGTCTGCGAGGCGAGCAGTGTCCAACCGGCAAAACTGGGATAATGGGAAATGTAGGGACGTGCCAACTTGCTCGCCTCCTGGCATTGAGCTTTGGCAGTTGCCTTCTTCTTTGTCAGGGGACCAAACAAAGGGTCTCCCGTCCTACAATAGTCAGAGCGGAAGGGCGAGCGAAGGTGGCTGTTGCAAAGAGCGTGAAGACTTAGGTTCGATGCCATTCGTCGCCTGTCACTGCGGCTTTGTGAAGCATTGAAAAGGAATTATCTAGGGAACGAAACATGCCAGGCAGTGTTTCTGTGCCGCAAGGAGTATAGCCAACATTTGTTGCCGGGCTTTGTAAGCGAACCTGACTGATTTGTCTTGCTTTGAACGACTCTTTTGTTTAATTTTTGAAGCAACACAAGATACCACAACAAAATGCACTTCCAGGAAATCACGCACGCATGGGTATAGACCTATTTGTAAGGTAGACGTAGGTACGCGCAGATACACGAAATAAAAAAAAATATTTCTCGCTTTAAATTTTTTTATCCTTAGATTTCTATACACTAACACAAAAAAATGGGATCCGGCCAACTCGTCGACGGCCAACTCGTCGACGGCCCATTGGTCGAATAGGGCGATTCTTATTAGGGCAATTCGTCAAAGGACAACTTGTCGAAAGGGGAAATTGGTCGAAGGGCGATTCGTCGAATGGGTTGAATGACGGTCCTAGGCAAAGTTCGTGGTTCCTTTTTATCTTTTGACATAAACGTTTATTTGCGTTTGGACTAGGGACAGCGCCTCCGTTAAGTTACAAAATTGAAAGAGAAATTGCAAGAAAGCAAAGACAGGAGAGAACCTTTAGACAAGTGGAAAAATGTGTCATCTCAAGATCGTACCTTTCCTACCATTCTTTATTACGTATTTTGTAATGAGTCGCCGCAGACTGTCACCGCGAATGGCGTGAACGGGTGGGCCAGGTGGGTCGGCAATTTTATGATGAGCCGCCGCAGACTGTCACCGCGAAGCGGCGTCAACTGATGGGCCGGGTAGGTTAACACGCGCCCCAGTGATACACGAGCGACGTAGTGACCGTGCCCCACTGCACCGTGAAAGTGGCGAAAGCGGCAAGTTGTTACCTTCGACAATAAAGAGCAGACTGGAGGCCAGCTTTTTTTAAGGAGAGCGCCTATTGTACACATTTTTTTTTCACGAAAGAGCTACACATAAAACACAGAACACGGATTATTATAGGGCAGGTATTCGCTTTAAAATTTAAGGAAAAATATATATTTGGCTTTATAACAGCGGCGACCAGTTGGCCTCTTCGACGAGTTTTCCTTCAACGAGTTGCCCTGTGACGAATGGGCCTATTCGACGAATGGGCCGCCGACGAGTTGGCCGTCGACGAGTTGGCTTTCGACGAGTTGGCCTAGACCCCCCCAAAATACCTACGTGTTTTCATATATTTTATTTATTGCAAACAAAAATACTGTACGAGACGGACGTATTGAGTGTAAAATTTGCATTTCTGATTTATCGCGTCAATTGTAAAATGAAACCTCGGAAGTCACCAAAAAGATAGAATCAACCGTGCACTGACTGATGGTGCAAACGTTTTTTCATCACTCTTTATACAAAGTGAAAAGAGAACGCGCAATTCTTAGAAAGTACTTTGCACGGTAAGATCAGTAAAATGTTTAAAATCACTTTGAAAGCCGTACTTTAGCTACAAATAACTACTATGCATCTTGGAGGACACAGAAAAAAGCGGAGTGGTTGAGCATTAAACAATTTTGAGGGGCACAGTGTGGATAAAATATAGAAGTATAAGGATAAAAAAGGACCTGCGCAAACAACTTGACATACCTTCAAAGACCTCGTAACTTGAAAGTACTGGGAATTTGCCTTAGTTCATTGGTGAGATTTGTTTCTTCCGTCATCTTGCTGTTGGGGTGGGTAAAACGTCTGTTGGTCAAGCATTGCTAAGGCGTACCCACGGCCTCAGCAATGCTTGTACGAGGTCTGGGCGCCGCTATCTTACTGCTGGTGTGGGCAGACCGTCTGATATGTCAAGAATTGTTGAGGCGTACCCAAGGCCTCACTGATGCTTGACCATCAGACGATCTACCTACACCAACACCAAGATGGCGCGCCCAGAGGCCTACTTGCAAACGTCTGTACTCCGTTTCACTTCAAGTCCAACCACAGCCATCGCTACAATTCGCTAAAGTCAATCAAGCAAGAAAAAAGCTGTGTTGTCATGGTTCTCATCACTTTTCCGCTACAAAGTTACGTATCCACTTTCTACAAAATATCTATAGAAAATGTGTATAGAAAGGCTATATAAATCCTAGAATAATGTACCCACTTTTCTTTATCACTGTCCCGCTTTTTTTGGTAGATAATCTGTAGAACTTAGTTTGTGGAGATTGGATAGACATTGAAAAGAAATAGAGTAGAAAATAGATTGAAATTCTAACAATGATTTTGTCATCTGCTATTGAAAATAACGCAGCCTTTCGCAAATAAATTAATAAATAAACCCCGAACATTCATTTTATGATTATCACAATGCATTCAAGGGAACATGCACTCGCCACTTGCCTCGTGTGCAAACGAAGATATCGCAAAAACACACGCCACAAAGCACTCGTAACAATAGCAATTCAGAGTGTTGCCTGCTCTACGGTCATATATTATACCCTAAACTTGAAAGGTAATCAATTGAGCGAGGACCACCCCAAAAGATAAACAAAATCACGATTATGTTTCTTTCTTTTTGGCAAAAAACTATACGAAATGTTATTTCTAAGGGTCGGTGAAACGAATTCCAGCTATGAAGCATCGAAAGAAGCAATCACTATATGACACACTAAAAAAAACGTTGCCTCTGCAAGGATGTTTCAACTTGGTCTGATGTCGCTTCTCCGTACCACATCTTCTTATTTCATTATATCTATTTTATAAATAATCTATAGACATGTGATGAGCGAAACTCTAACGAGATGTGGCGATAGAAATTCCAGAGCATTTCTCTCGTATGTATACTAGTCTATAAATTTCGGTTGAAGGGAAGTCTCTAGACAAATCTATTGAAAGTTGTCGATACGACGTACTGGATAGAAAGCTGAAAGAAGAGTCGTTAAATGTGGATGGGATTTCTATAGAACACTTGAAATGTTTTGTTAGTTTGTGAGGGTTGCGTGTTTCTTATCGCCGACGAAACTAATCACGCAAAGTGAATACGTCGCGATCACAATAAGCACGTACTTGATAAGCAACATAGGGCGAAGTTTATCATGTTCGTGCTTCGTACTTCGTGACTCGAAAGCGGCAGACACAACTATCTTGGCATTGCCGCGTGGTAGCGTCGCGGTCGTTGCGGTGACACCCTGCTGGACGCGCTGGCGGAGACGCTGACGCAAGCTACGCGGAGCGCAAGTTCGTCTGCTTCCTTTGCAGAGGTTGTGGTTACGTCAGAACGCTGAGCTCTGATTGGTTCTGAATGAAGGCTAGTGCGTAATCCTCAAAGCAAGCTGCCTTGACGTCTACCCACTATTCTTCAATCGAGGCCAATCGAAAATTGGCGTCCTTCTGACGTCACCGGAACTCGTGCGCAAGAAGCAGGCGTCTTGCTCTCAGCATAGGCGCTGCCGCATGGAACCACCAGTGAAGAAGTTTCAGGTGGCAGAGGGCAGGCCACGATGTTACACCGTGGGGCAGGCGCAACCCTCGCCTTCTATGGACTATTTAAGGAGGCGCCAGATTGAGCCGCCATTGCCGACCTTCTCTTTTCTCACCGAGATGCCGAGCCACTGAAGACGGGCATTCACGAGCCTCCACAAAGGCCTATGCTGGGGAGAAGGACGCAGTAGTACCTAAGGTGGCAATAACAGGTCTTGCTGTGGCAATGATGAGGTGAAGCGAACGGAATAAGAGGAAACACAAACTGAAGGTTAGTTATGACGGCGCCCATGCACAGCTGCCTGAACGCGTGTATATTTCACTTCAGCTTACGTCTAGACGCAACCAGCACTACGAGCTAATGACAGCAATCAAGGAGCGCCAAAAACGCAAGTTACTAGGCCTTCATTGTTTATGATTGGTTCAGCGATAATAGAACACGTACAGAAACATGGCGAATCTCATTATGATGCGTTTTTGACGCTGTTTTGATTGTTTCCATCAGCTCGTAGTGTCGGCTGCGTCTGGGTTTGAGGTGAAACGAAGTATATGTGGTATTGACTAAGGGCCACAACCCTCATCATCCAATTATTTTTGAGCAATGTGAAATCATAGGCATAGCTCAATAAAGTGAACATATAGTACTATACGTATCAGCCTCATATCCAGATACAACTATCAACCGTCAACGTTAGTTGCATATCGCAGATGTGCGTCGTGTAACGAAAGGCGAACGCCATCTACACCACGAACGGGAAAAGCCGATGCAAGGACGAGCGCGAACGTAAGCAACGGCAGAGAAGTGCCGTCGCTCGCTGCTATAAAATGCGTCCCGCAAACTCATTAATCCGCGGCCGCATCCCTTTTCTGCCGCTCGTACTTTTTCTGACTTGACGGCTACTCTGTTTTGCGGGGCTGGCCGACGAAACAATGTCGGGATACGTAGTAATTGCTTCAGCCGAGCGCGGCGCAGTTTACGCTTGCTCTCTCTACGAGGGGCCGTCGAGTCAATTACCAGCATGTTGGTTACCGGCGTTCGTCATCATGTGACATAGGTGCAAGGCATGTATAGTTTCTTGCATTTACGTTCACTTTTGTCTCATTGTTTTTTTTTGTTTTTTTTTCATATCGTCCACATTGTGGCAACTTATGTTCCGGAACCAAAACAACACGTTTTATTGCGCAATAAATATTGCTTCCCGCCAGTCAACGTTCATGTCTATTTCAAACATAAGATTCTGTGCATTAAAAATAAAAACTATACGGGAGTCCCGTTTGGAGATATAGCTGAGGTTGCTCCGCTTTTATATTTATTGTATATACACTGCTGTAAGAAAAAAGAAACCAGCAAAAGTATGGAACGACTTTCTCAAAGAATTGGAGCGGAGTTTTGAGTGAGGTCGCTACGCTTAGACACAAATTTATTTACATGACGTTATCGAACCTGTAATACTCGGAGTAATTATGTATGATAATTTCGAATTCTTGAAGCAATTCAACCTACGTACGACAGGCGATGCACGTTTGTAGGTCCCTTCCGCTGTTCTGAAGCAGAAATACCGGTGTGGTATTGCGAGGCAGGCTCCTCAAGCTCTTAAAATAATACCTGAGTATTCACAAGACCGCGATATTTCATCTTCAAAATGCAAATGGCGCCGAATTGTGCAAAAATCGTCATCTCGCAAGAGGTTTTTTTTCTTTTTTTACTGCTACTTGAACATTTTATTACTACAGAAGTTACTCTACTTTATGTAAGTGTATAACAATTGTAAAAGGTTTAAAAAATGAAAAAAAAACTGCAGCTTAAAAACATACGTAGTTGGAAAAAAGAATGAGCCTAATGAAAGTGCTCTTGGAGTTTTGTTTTCAATGTTTTCATCGTGTTTGCTTCATAATGGGGATTTCTTTTTTTTTGGCTACTTCAAACAAAAAGGAGCCCGCGTAATAGCATTTTCTGCTATATAAGCTCAACCGTAACGGAAGTAACGAGGTTAAAAATATAAATTTACAGATTCGCTTTGCATCTGTAGCTTTAATAACAACTGTACTGCGGTGGCGGTTGACATTGCAATAGAGTGGTCATTCGTTCCAACGTTTGATCATAACGGTGTCTGGTTACCAGGATAATAACGGACAACGCAGAACTAATCGGGCTGAGAGTGTTTTCTAAGCATTTTTTTACTCTCCCTAAATTCTTTCTGCTATACCATTCGAGACAATACATTGTAATTCAGGGTAAATATTCACCAAACTGTAACTTGTTTCCACTTTTGGAGACCGATCCTGCTTTTGTTTTCAGGATGCAGAGGCCTTAATTTTTCAGATCATCACAATATGCGTAAGAATGATCTATCAAGGGCTGTCCAAACAGGATACTTCGAATGGCGTGAAGCGACACAACTCCGACATATGACACAACTCCAATCCCTTTTAATTAGTTCTTTCTTTTTTTTGTTTAACCGAGGAAGTTTCGTTTCTTTTTTTTGTTGTAGTTGTTGACGGAGGCCTGGAGAGCGCTCATCACGGGGGCTCCTGGCAGCCACTCACACGCTCGATTGACTATCAGTACAGATCTCCTCTGCTGTTCAAGTCTGAGCCTAGCAAAACGGGAAGGGAAAGAATACGAAGGCGCGGAGGCGAAGTTCCTTCGCGCGAGTCAGACCCGAATGGCCGGAACACATCGGCCTTCCTCCCGTGTCGACGGCGGCAGTGGGCGGCGGCAAAAGGGATTGACAGGCACACCATGGCAGGTCGTGAGTAGCGTCAAGTCTCACGAGCACCAACGTCCCAAAAAAAAAGCAGAGGAGGTCGGGAGGAAATTCGTGCTGTTTGCGCGGCTGATCTCCGAACTAAAAACGGATGGACGGACGGAGAGCAACTTTCATTTCATATGCCGGTGAAGTGTCGGTTTGCTGCCATTTGTAGTGTCCTGTTTGAACTGGTCTTTATTGCTACATGTAGGTGCAAACCCAAAAATATTCAGCTTGTCTATCCTCGTATTTTCCTCAGGAAGTGTAGCAAAGAAGTCCGGGTAATCGCGGAACGTTACTAAGTTTTCCCTTCACGCGTTGAATTAAGATATCAATAGTTACATCTTGATATCAGTTTTGTGTCATTCCATGAAAACGAACACGTTTCATTCAAACGTTCTAACCATTGTTTCTTTCTTCGACAACGAAATCTTTAATACAACTTTTCGCGCAACGCTTTATATTGAGCAAAATGTTTTGCCTTAACAAAACAAATACAATTATATGCTCACGTACTCAGTTTCACCACAAGAACAGTTCTAAAAAAAGTCCGGCTTCTCGCTGAATGACAACGAATTTCCCCTTCACGCAATAAATTAAGATATATTTAGGTACATCTTAGATTAACTTTATGTTACACTATCAAGACGTACAAGCTTCCAAAGCTCAAGTTTTGTTTCTGGCGTTAACAATCAGATATTTTAAGAACTAATTCGTGGTGCGCATGAATAGTGCTCAAAATTTCTTTTTTTCTTGAGGTGACAAAGGGTATATTATCTTGTTAAGTCTATAAATAAAGTGAAGACATGTATACATATGAAGGTACGGAGAGAGACATATGCAAACAGGATCGTTTGGGGAGTTGCCATTTGGCAAATGAGCTGCTGCGAGAGGGGCAACAATACTTCGACTCTGCAATGGGAATTATATTATCACAACCGAAATAATAAGG
Organism: Ixodes persulcatus; assembly: GCA_013358835.2. Taxonomy (NCBI): domain Eukaryota; kingdom Metazoa; phylum Arthropoda; class Arachnida; order Ixodida; family Ixodidae; genus Ixodes; species Ixodes persulcatus. Next base: position 80,245 of record JABSTQ010010303.1, on the reverse strand, counting down.
TTACTCACCTCCAGAAATTGTATATAAATTATATTTGCGCAAGAAATCCGCACTGAGCTAAGCATATTGCCATTGTGAGAAATGCGACCTTCTGAACCACCATAAGGCAACTAGGATAACTCCCGTAAAACTCCATAGGAGTGGGCTTTATGTCGGCGCGATGCACTTCAATTGTGTGGCACACAATGCGCGAGAAAAGAGCTCGTAAATCAAACTGCCATAATCTAGGAACTAATCCATCTAGCGAGATTTTTCAGGGTTCTTACTTCTGTTATCATCAACGCATCGCTAGAATTGTAACAATCGACAGTTTGCAGGCGAGCTTGTTATGAGACATCATAGGTCTAAATCTTGAAACGAGGAAAAACAAAATAACGGATAAGATGACACAAAATGTCAAATTTGTTGCCTTCTTGTTAGCTATTTCATATCTCTGGTCGCAAGGTTTGATTATGATATCTCGAGTCATTTTTTGAAAATATAAATTTGCGATCGCTTTACTAAGTATGCAGCTTTACAAAAAACCATAGAAACCACTAGGATTAAGCGCTGAAAAACTCTTGTGCACTTATCGCAGAACCGAGCAGAAGGTATGAATCTTGATACGTCATCGAAACTTTCGAAGAGGCGCAAATCCTCTCACATAAATATATAATCCACAAATTAGAACTGGAGATAAACATAAATATCTAGCGCATTGGGCGGGCCCTCGTGCGCTCCCAGAAAGTAATGTGCATGAAATCAACAAATAAACAAAACGATACGTTCCACTAGCGGATCGGAAAAAAGAAACAAGTTACTTTAGTTTGTGTTTATACTTCTCCGTCATAAACAATGTTGTACAGAAGCATCCTTACCCGGACAAGGATCGAGTATATTACAAAGGGCGCGACGCCGCACAAATGTGGTTGGGCTCGAAATAGCCGCGGAAGTAGCGCGGTGTTGTATTATGATGTCGCCGTATAAAGATCCTTAGGCGTGAATATGTTTGCACCTGCTCACAGACGCTTAGTGGCGCGAACTTTGCCAGAACACACGCTGGCTTCTCATAATTAGATTTAGAGGCGTCCTCCGCTTTCCGGTATCTTGGGAACGATGCTTCCTACTCCCCTTCCTGGTAAGCAAACTCACGAGACGCGAGGTTTTGCGGCTGCATGTGTGTGGCTGCCTTTTGTCAGCTTTGAATCAGACTTGGGAAGTAATTCGTTACAAGTAACGGATAACTTTCAATCCGTTACTTTTTCAAGTAATTTTGTAATTGCCACATTCTTTTTTAAGTAATTTATAATGCGATTTTGTTACAAAATATTGGTAACTGATTACTTCAATTACTCGCTACTTTTTAAAAAAAATATTAGCATAATATAAGAACTGAGGCAATACGAGCAGGACATTCAGCAACATAAATATACCAAGTTCAACAAAATATAAAACACCGGGAAAGGAACAATAGCCGAAAAGAAAGCACAATTTTTTGTATGACCGGTCACTAGAACCACTAGAAAACCGGGCAAGGCATGTACAAATATACGAAAGACAAAGCCTCAGGTTAGACAACGCCGAGTAGGCTCTTCGTCGCCTTCCAATGGGTTTTTCTTCTTCTCCCTGTCAGAAAAAAGCTCTTCGTGTTTATTTGTTTTTGTCGTTTACACCATTTCACCCTTTTCAACATCTTCGACGTCTCCCGCCACTTGCACAGATATCAAACGCGGGTCCGTAGCCCCTCAATTGGCGGGTTCACAGCTCGCGTAACAGACGAAGTAGCCTCGCGCAAGGGGGTCGAATTCTCTTTGTCTTTGATGTGCGCTACTTTATTCTAGCACGCTCTTGAGGCACGGCTGAAAAGCGTCCGGCGCGAGGTTAAGAGCATCGTCTTTGAGGGTATGGACGATACTTCTTTTTGTTTGCTTGTCTTGAAATGGTGGTCGACTCCACTCCTCACTTTACAGGCCGAAGAAGGGGTGTTAGGCCATCCAATGAGTGCTGACATAGAGAGAACACGTAAAAGTGGTGTGATCTATTGTTTTATGAGACCAATGGCCACCGCTCCTCTCGCTCTCTATGCCCTCCCCTCCGCTGGGTTGTACGAATATTGGTATGAACGTGAGAACCGATGAACGATCGATAACCCGTAACCACCACTTTTTCTCTGACTGGTCGAGTTTTCGGTCATGGAGTGTCCGTTTTCTCCATGGCCATCTCTTGATGAGATGTTAGAAAATTAATGGCATTAAGGAGAGCGGAAACCCAGAGTTCCAATGCATAGTTTGCCTGCAAAAAAAAAAAACACATTAAGTCATCAGCAAGAACAACATCTTTAATCTACAGAAACACATCAAGGTACGCTGAGCCACCAAGCATCCTGCATTGGCTATACATTGCAATGTTAGAACCAAGTTTTTCTTCTCTTGTGAATAACAAGCGAAACACCCGAGTGAAAAGGGAGCTTTCGTAGATCGCTTCTTTAGCTTCGAAACTCGTAGCGGAGGTGGACGCTGCTTCTGAGCATGCGTACCGCTAGCTTTTTCTGTACAATTCTAGGGATCATTTCCGGAGGCCGTAAGCAAGCGGGATGGCGTTTGTGGTTGCAGCTTTCGGTGCCTTGTCAGCTTACCGGTGAACGGAGTGCACCTACACTCTTTCTCTTAAATACAATACTTTATTTTTACAAGGACTACCATAATACGGTCGAATGAGAAATGAAAAGTAGTGTCGCAGAATATTTTTGAAAAATATCAAGATTGTTTCTATTGTTTTCTGAATAACTGTGCAGAAAAAGTAACGTGAAAATAATTTGTAACGTAACGAGTAAAGTAATCCGTTACTTTGCAGTCAAATTGATTTATAACATTAATCCATTACATTTGAGGCTCGGTAATTTGTAATTGTAATCCATTACATTTTTTAAGTAACGAGCGCAAGTCTGGTTTGAATTTATAATACAATTTACATCTCAGTTATATCAAGTTTAAAAAGCGGTGAGGCTAAAAACCGGTTTTTAAGCCTCTCCGGTCGTCAGCAGCCGAAAGTGTGTGAACCAGCTTTAAGGGGGACTCCAGACATTTTCTAAGCTACCCAACTACCCATATTTTCCGAATACCCGGCCTTTACAGTTTCAGGCAAGCTATTTAGTATCGCGAAACTCAGAATAGTTATTTTAAAAACGGCGAGAAAACATGATGCCAAAACCACCGTCCAAAAATACCCGCACTTTTCAGTGGAAGGCAGGCTTGTAGGTCGAGCGGGCAGTCTAAAGATGAACTATGGCGAGCATTTGCTTCATGCTCCTGCGCGGGTGCTGGAGCGAGCCATTAACGCATTCATTTGACACCACGAAACAGTTCCTGATCAGTTGGAAACCAATTCTACAGTCCGAAGAGTGAATACCCACCGGCCTCTGGCGTAACGTTTTCGTTGTTGCCAGGACAGACTCTCATTTTGAAAAACACAATAAGGACCGAACTTGTAAATTTAGGAATTCTGCGAAAAAACACTAATTTTAGCCTAATTTTTTGGGATATTATTTCAGGGATATTTGTTGTTATTTTTAGCGAACTTTAGGCAAATCAGGTAGCATAAAGAAAACGCAGGGGTGCCCTTTTCATGTGTCTAATATGTGTGCTTATTTGTGGTGTTTTGAAATGCAATTTAATGAGTTGAGATGATTATTTTCTTCTCAAGGAATGGTAAATTCAGTAGAACTAGTGAATTGGTTACATAACGGCACTGAACTTTGAAATTTTAGATTAACAATTAGAAAAAAGAAAGATAGTTGTTATACTGTTTTGATTCTTGTTTATCTATTTTTTTCAAACCTTCGGCCTCCTTCAAAAACCTGAAACGTTTTTTTTTATTATTATTCACCTAAGCACATTCGTAATTTTCAATAGCTTTTTGCTGTTTATTTGATTAAAACAAAATACCCGATGATTTAGAACAAGCATACACCCAGCAACGGATTTATGGGTCAGACCTGGGGGGGGGGGCGGTAGGCCTTCGGCGGGGGGGGGGGGGGGGGGGGGGAGTCGGAGTCGGGAGTCTGCTGAGATATGACACGGTCCAAACGTTGCCCATGTTTATTTTGTTGACCAAATATTTGCTATGTCGCCAAAAACTAAACTTCTGGCTGGTGTATATCAATAATTTTATTTTAAAAAAAGTTGACCTTAAAGAGCTCAGGGGAAGCGGTCGCCCCCCCCCCCCCCCCCCCCCTAAATCCGCCCCTGCATACACCAGCCCAGCAGACGGAAAGCACCAAAGGCAGCCAATATTTCACTTTTTTATTATTTACCTTACAAATCAAGGATAAAAAAAAACCGCTATATATTACTTTTGCTAAATCATATAGATCCACATTTTATAGCTTGAAGTTTCCATTATCTCCTTTGGGGAATTATCATGTCTGGGAAAGCTAGATTTTTTAAGATGATCAAGTTTCGGTGTGACATTTTTGAATTTATTTCAAATAACTTGCGTGAATACCGCGCCATTCTAGACGCATTGTTTTCTAGATAAAGGAAAAGCGAAAACGTTGCAGAACGGCTTAGGAGCACTACTCTGTCCCCGACCAGAGGCTTGTATCGCGGCTTTTTCTATCTTTCGGTGTGTGCCGCTATCAACTTAACCAATCAACTGCAGTGAGTGCACAGAGTCTTGCACGTTAATTATATGTTTCTGCATTTGTGCCGATTTTAACCTTTGACTATGCGTTGATGTTTGATGAAACCCAGTAGAAACTATTAGTAGGACCACCTTTCTTTTGAATTTCATGAGAGCCACCTTGTTATTCCTCAATTCGACATTCCGTCTCTTAGTGACAGGCATTCCTTCGTATAATAATACAACCACTCTGGCGAACTCCACTCAAAACTCCCCCCCCCCCCCAACCTTTACGAGCCCAAAATGAATGATCACGTCTTCACTCCTGCAGCTGCACCTTCACCGCTCCTGCCCTTCTCTCTCGACCTCAGTACTATTTTTTGTAACCTCAATATTAAACCATTTGTACACAATTGCTATCACCCGCATCACAGAAGTTTATTGTCACTGAGAGCGCCTGTCCCTATGCCTCAATGCGGAAGACTTCCTTAGACAAAACGCTCACACCAATGCGATTCGAAAATCAAGTCTGAACTGCCGGAGCGTGAGCGACGAGCGATTAAAATAAGGAACAAAGAATGGCAGATTGATACTTTAGACCCATGTTGCGGATAAAAAAAACAGGACGCGGGATGGCGAAAAGCGACCAGTGACGAGACACTCAAACTTGCCTGGACTGGCGAACAAAAGTGAACAATAAAAAAGTACTGTTCGTGCTAAAAAAAAAAAGTTGCGGCATTTTTTTTAGGCACAATGAAGTCGCGTCTCCTGTGGAATTCCGTTCCTCCTCCTTGTTTTGGCCTTTGCCTCCTCGTGCTCAGTTTTTTTTTTTTTTTATTCGCGCGCAATTCGTTTTGTATCGATGCCTCTCCGTAGAAACAGAAGTTTTAGTGGAAGCTTGTGTGACGTCGAAATAGAATGTTCGTGATTTTTAGCACTGCTTTTGGTTTGTTTATACGGTTTATTTCTGGTGTTGTTTAGTTGATGTCAAAACTTTGAGCGTGGCTGGGTGAAAACTTGCGTTTTTGTTCGAGCCCCAAACAGAAAAGTAAGGTGCGCGATAAGGAGAGAAAGCTGAAAGCGGCTTTGAAAGTGCAAAAAATGTCAGTAATTTTACAAAATACTGAAGATTAACTATGCGATGGCGACGGTCTTGGATGTTCGAATTTCACGTTAGAAAAGGGGAGACAAGTTTTGAGTGGTATGTATGAGAGAGGCAATTTGAAGATGAGGAAGTACGACACGAAGACGTTTTTAGGAAGTAAATAGGGAGTTTTAGAATAGCGCACGCTAAAGCTTTGCGTGCGCAAAGAATAGCGTCGTCGCCACTGCGCATGCTCCGAACGCAAAGCAGGTTTTGCGCTTTGCGTGCGCAATTTTAGCGTGCGCTATTTCTCGGAAATAGCGTGCGTACGCAAAGGGTCTTTGCGCTCCTCTAAGGAGGATTCGTGATGAGAAGTTGGCTAAAGCCAAGACAAGCAAAGTTTAAAAAAAAAATGGCGGCTCGCAGGCTCATGGAAGCGGTGTTTTGGCGGCGTCGTGAGCGCGACGTCGCCGGCATCCTCGCGACAGCGATTTTCAATGCGGGACGACACTGCAGTCGGTTTGGAAAACCCAGTAGGGTGGGCAACGATCACCGCCAACATGATGCTTGCGACGAGCGAACATTTATCGGCGAAGGTCAGTACACTCTTGCCGAGGCGACGCATGCGGCGGACAAGACCGGTCGACCGTTCGCGTCGTACTCTCACGTTTAAACAAAATGTAAAATTGTTACTTCGGACCAAAAATTTTGTTTTTTTTCAAGTTGCAGCATTTCGTGTGTGAAATAAAAATCGTGACTGTATGTTGGTGGCGTTGCAAGCGCGAGATGCTTGGGCTTTTGCGTCGCGGCGGAGAAACGCTATTCTAAAACTCTCTTCCGTCGCATGCGCTAAAGCAAGCGCTAAATTTAGCGCTAGCGTGCGCTAAAATTGCGTACGTTATTCTAAAACTCTCTATTTATCGGCGAAGGTCAGTGCACTGTTGCCGAGTTGACGCATGCGGCGGACACAACCGGTCGACTGTTCGCGTCGCACTCTCACGTTTAAACAAATGTAAAATTGTTATAATTATAATGCAATTAAATGCAAAGGTGCAAGCGAGCTGGACAAGAATGACGAAAATAATCCCTTGAGAAGGGAAAAAGGGGGACAAAAAACAAACACAAATCTCCAAACACAACTAGGTGACTGGTGAGCGACCGAAAAAATCCGCCTGGTCCGGGTATCGAACCCGGGACCTCTCCATTACAGGTGGAGCGCTCTACCAACTGAGCTAACCAGGGGTTAGACGTCGATAGAGTAAACGGGTTTTATCACCAGTACCCGGACCAGGCGGATTTTCGGTCGCTCACCAGTCACCTAGCTGTGTTTGCAGATTTGTGTTTGTCCTTTGTCCCCCTTTTTCCCATCTCCAGGGATTAATTTCGTCATTCTTGTACAGCTCGCTTGCACCTTTGCGTTTAATTGCATTATAATTATAACCTTAAATTGCAAGCTTCACCCGTGTTGGTGTTAGACTGGTGGCAGCTGATAAAACCCGTTTGCTCTGCTGACGCCTAACCCCTGGTTAGCTCAGTTAGTAGAGCGCTCCACCTGTAACGGAGAGGTCCCGGGTTCGATACCCGGACCAGGCGGATTTTTTCGGTCGCTCACCAGTCACCTAGCTGTGTTTGGAGATTTGTGTTTGTCCTTTGTCCCCCTTTTTCCCTTCTCCAGGGTTTAATTTCGTCATTCTTGTCCAGCTCGCTTGCACCTTTGCATTTAATTGCATAATAATTATAACCTTAAATTGCAAGCTTCACCCGTGTTGGTGTTCGACTGGTGGCAGCTGATAAAACCCGTTTGCTCTACTGACATCTAACCCCTGGTTAGCTCAGTTAGTAGAGCGCTCCACCTGTAATGGAGAGGTCCCGGGTTCGATACCCGGACCAGGCGGATTTTTTCGGTCGCTCACCAGTCACCTAGCTGTGTTTGGAGATTTGTGTTTGTCCTTTGTCCCCCTTTTTTCCTTCTCCAGGGATTAATTTCGTCATTCTTGTCCAGCTCGCTTGCACCTTTGCATTTAATTGCATTATAATTATAACCTTAAATTGCAAGCTTCACCCGTGTTGGTGTTAGACTGGTGGCAGCTGATAAAACCCGTTTGCTCTACTGACGTCTAACCCCTGGTTAGCTCAATTAGTAGAGCGCTCCACCTGTAATGGAGAGGTCCCGTGTTCGATACCCGGACCAGGCGGATTTTTTCGGTCGCTCACCAGTCACCTAGCTGTGTTTGCAGATTTGTGTTTGTCCTTTGTCCCCCTTTTTCCCTTCTCCAGGGGTTAATTTCGTCAATCTTGTCCAGCTCGCTTGCACCTTTGCATTTAATTGCATTATAATTATGACCTTAAATTGCAAGCTTCACCCGTGTTGGTGTTAGACTGCTGGCAGCTGATAAAACCCGTTGGCTCTACTGACGTCTAACCCCTGGCTAGCTCAGTTAGTAGAGCGCTCCACCTGTGATGGAGAGGTCCCGGGTTCGATACCCGGACAAGGCGGATTTTTTCGGTCGCTCACCAGTCACCTAGCTGTGTTTGCAGATTTGTGTTTGTCCTTTGTCCCCCTTTTTCCCTTCTCCAGGGATTATTTTCGTCGTAAAATTGTTACTTCGCACCAAAAATTTTGTTTTTTTCAAGTTGCAGCATTTCGTGTGTGAAATAAAAATCGTGACTCTATCTTGGTGGCGTTGCAAGTGCGAGATGCTTGGGCTTTTGCGTCGCGGAGGAGAAACGCTATTCTAAAACTCTTTTACGTCGCGTGCGCTAAAGCAAGCGCTAAATTTAGCGCTAGTGTGCGCTAAAATTGCGTACGTTATTCTAAAACTCCCTAATATTAAGGCAGTTTCGATCATGCAAAAAACTAAGTCAGTCACTCAGAATAAGCTCAAATACGCAAAACAGCAATCTGTCTGTTATTTACAAGTGCAGTAAATCACATTGCTTACCAATTTATGTTTGGAGAGGTATCACTTATTAAAACAATTATCATTGAGAAGTCCTTGCAGAAAAAAAAGAACTAAAAAAAAGCGCAGAAAAGTGACGGTTGTTTGTTCCTGGGTCTGCGATTGAACGTGTTATCTACTCAATGCTTGTCATACCACGAGCACGGAACCAGTCTATAAACGGTAAAGAAAAGATATGCCGTACTCACTGTGTGTTTTTTGATCTCGTATAACCATAGCATCATTTCGCGTTATGTAAGCATTACAACACACTATACGCAGTTTCCTGTTTCACAACAGCAAAGTCTCGTTTGTCGGACAGCGGTTTCCGAAGCAGCATTTATAGCGTCAGTTGTATTCCGTTTTTGTTTTATTAGTAATGTGTTGGTACCTCAATTTAAAATTTACTATTTGACTAGCAGTTCACAACTCGGTTTAAAAAGAAGAGTAAAACGATGTTCCGACTGACATTATACTCAGACTATAGAGAGTTTTTACTTTCGCTGGAAAGCACAATTCCACATGTACTCTTGACGTTCAATAAAATTATTCTTAAATTATTTCAGTCGCTTTAATCTGGCTTCGGTATTTAGACATAGCAACCTGCAGTTGACATCAAGTGTTGTTAGAGTTATGGTAAAAAAATTAACCAAAACGCTTGTTCTACTTCTGCTCTCAACAGTCAATGGAAACCTTGTGCTCAGTTTATTCGAAATAATATTCGAATTCTATGGTACACAGAAGAAGTAGTGAATAATTATCTACACGAAAGAGTGTGAAAGTGTGTGCATATGTGCATTGTTTTCGCTTTTGGTTTGACTGCGAAAACCGCACGGACGGAAAACAATAGATTTTTGTTCCCTTGTTAACTCGTTCCGAAAAAAGCTGCTCATTCAAGAGAGACGCATTAATTTGGGAAGGAAAGGGACCCTGCCACACCTGGCTTCAAACGGAGCGTGTTGTTATGAGACACCTCGTTACCCTCTGTCACTTCCTCTGTCTTCCGTTATGTCTTGGCTTGTTTAATTCACAGCTCTAATGCACCGACCACTCTACCAATCTTCTAGAATAGCTCAATTCAAAGCTGCAACTTCGCCCCAAACTCTCGGAGATACAAACCGCGTTCCGAGAGTACTCAAAGAAAGTCGCTCTATCGCGAACACAGAGTAACAACTGAGCTGTCAGGCTTACAGACCAATCGAAGCGCCCACGTCGGTAAAACAGGTGAGAACGACGACCGGGCACGCAGGCAGCACACTCCCGCCCGAATTTCGTCGACTACTATAGACGGAACAAAATTGCAAAACGCATTACAGGACCCCGGAACCAAACCACAAACAAGAGAGCAGTGCCGGAGACGACGGGGGCTCCACCCCCCAAAATGACGCCTGGATTAGGAAAGGCGTCGTATACATCACCAATGACACCAAAACAACACAAACGGCCGAGACGCGTAGACGCAAGACAATGAGAAACGACGTTGCTTTCGGGTGAGGCGAGACGAGCCTGGGGAAGACTTCGCTCGAGACGTCTGCAAACACGGCTGGTGGAGCAGCAATTCGACTGCAAACGAGAGAGCGAACGGTCGCAGAGTTTTTCGGCGGGATTCGGACTTTTTGGCGATGGCGGTCGTTCCCGATAGTGGTGACGATGTGCACGCGACAACTTGTGGGAGATGAGCTCCCGTTTTCTATAGTGGGGTGCCGGGAAGGGAAGGGGGTCATCTTGTACCCGCCAGTGCCTCGTCGTTTTCCGTTACGAAATGAGAGGAAGCCATCGAGGTGACTGAACTGCACGCATATTTAGAGTATAACCGTGAATCTGGGATGTATGTCGTACAATTTTAGGTTGATGGTACTGCGTTCGAGATGAGGAACTTGCTTGTTCTCAAAGGAACAGGTAGATTTTGCAGGTCTTGGGTAGGAGCACCGGCAGATCTTGGTATACGTACAATAATTTAGTCGTTCACCAGAGACATTTGCCCGACCCATTGAGGTAAATGACTGTTTTTGTTCTTATTCAGGAAGGAGGGGGGGGGGAGCAACTGTGTTTTATATACACCTTTTTTAAGTCTCATAGACACACCCGTGTTACTGTGACTAAACATAGTTAATTAAATTTCCACATCACTCGTTACATGACAATGGTTTTGGGCCCTTCTACTTTTATAGTATTTTATGTATAGACTGTTTACCGACTCAAATTGACTATGAAAGACTTCGTAACTTGTTAAACCATGTAATTTCTGAATTATGGCAGATTACATTTAGTTTTGATACTGGCGCGCATGGGTCTACAATTGCAGCGTTTACGCAAGATTGAAGAGGTTCTCACTACACCATTAATAAAACTATTAATGAATGAGCACAAAATACGTGTGTGACCTTCACAGTTGATTTGATACCGTACAGGCTTACTAGAAATAAGAAACAAAAACAAAAATATTAACCACACGCGTGGTTGCTCAAATTCCAGAAGAGCAACGCTAGGCGGAAGACACATCGAGAAGGATTAGTTGCCGTTCATGCATCCTTATGAACTTCGTACGGGTGTTTCCTGCCTCTCAATTTGCATCTTAAAATAGTAAACCTAGCCGTTTCAATGATGCAATGCATATTTTATTATTAATAGTGAGAGGTCACTTAATATTTAGCAATAAAAGCTACACATGTTATTATCCCCTCAAACGAAGGCCCACAAAAACGGTAAAATATTGATGACTATTACACATATAATCAGGGGGTTTTCTTAAATATTTACTCTTAGATGATACGTAATAAACGCTTTATCAGTAATTGTGGGGTATGCCTAATATTAAAGACGCACATTGCGACGATGTAATAAGTAAGTAGATTCTACGGACTCAAGTATTGTGAATGTGTAAACATATATGTTGAGCATGTCTTGCTTTAGCTTCAACGAAAGGCGCCTGATACGTTACTAAACAATTTTTCACGCCTGTGAATAGCCTAGATTAACGTATAATGGTAGGAATTTCAATACGTATGGAAAATCCGCGCTCACTTGCGATAGATTTTTAACGTAACAAAACGAAGGTTAGCGCGCCGAGACCCAAGATTCGGTCCCTGCCATCGGACTCCTGTTTTGTTTATATCTTACGGTCCAACTGGATAGTTTAATCGTGAAAGCTGTCGTCTCCTCTGGTCTACAATCTCTGTCAGAGACGCTGTAAGTCTCCACGTGTAGTCAATCCTTGCGCTGAATCCTCCTTCTATGTCGACATTGATCATCAATTAGCGCAATTTGAAAGCACTCAGAGCGTTCCTAGGGCGTCGGGAAGCCAACAAGGGCGAATTCGAAGCAAGGCGGACGAGATATAGCTTTTGTACCAAAGTAACATCCCATTGCCGGTTTCCATTGCAACGTTATATCTATTTACAATGGACCGACGTCGAAAAAAAAAAAAAAAATAGAAGTAACACTAATTCACCACCAAGACTATACTTCGTTTTTGCTGAAGTCAGATGCAGAAGATGTTACGACCTAATGGGAGCAATGAAGCACCGTCAAAAGCAAAGGTCACTGGGTCTTTTTTTGTTTATGATTGGTTCAGCGATGATATAACACGCACAGAAACACAAAGGAAACCATGATTGTTCACCTTTCGACGCTGTGTGATTGGTCTCATCACCTCATAGCGTCGGCTGCGTCTTGACTTAAGGTGAAGCGAAGTATAGAAGCACGTTTCCCAGATCAAACGAATATTATTCCGTTTTAAAGGCTACCAACGAGGAACCTCATTTAGGATATCTTAACGTATGCTAAACGGAAACCGTAGTCTCTGGAATTTATACGTTTAAAGTCGAAAATGTTTTTCCCGCTTCCCTTTAATATCTTAACAAAAAACGAAAGACGAAAAAAAGGAAGAATGGTTGCACACGCGCGCGGCTATCGCAGACCCGGCAGTGACGGGAAGACGGGCAAAATAAAATACGCCTGGTTCCTCTAAATCTTCTAAGCTCGACACTTTCCCGAAAGAGAAAGGCAAGGTGCTTCCTAAGCAGAGGGCATCTTCAAGGGGTCGCATGGGACCCACGGTTGGACGGAGGAGACCGAGAAGATTGCAGGAGGCCCCGAAGGCAAATTTGTTTTCCTCGGCATCTCTCGGTCCTTCGAGAGAAACAGGCACAAGACATCGAGAAGCAATGTGCTGTTGTGTTTTCTGGGCGTGTTAGGTTCGTTTCGTGGGCTGTTTGATGAGCACGATCTGTTTTCAAGGAAGACGAACACGACCGCTGTGGGCGTCTTGACTTCGTTACGGCTGCCGCGTCAAGTAACGCAGTTCAGCGCGAAGCACCCCGTCTTCCTCACCTTCGTTACGGCGTGGCGCTCGCCGGCCTGGAGCGGACGTTTAAACAGTGCAGTCGCAGAGTGGTACATGCAAGGGAACGTAATTCATGGTACAGCGAGATACTTACTCTATGGAGCAAGTTACTTTAGAAGTTTTCAAGTATTTCACCGCCCCGCCTGAATTTATGCTTGCCCGAATGCATACGAATGCACGCGGGTCTTCACATTGGCGCACACAAGCAGATAAAAAGAAGAAATGACCCAAGCACATCATCAAATGTACATATTGACATGGCTACAAAATATTATGGCCACGAATAGCGTGGCTACAAAAACACATATACATGGTGTTTCACGAAAGGTGGACAAATTCGATATTGCAAAAACTACGCGTCGCAATAAAAAAAAAAAAGACTTGTATCATTTCGGTCCTGGGCAACTAGATTATTATTATTTTTGCGTAATTAACGTTTTTGATATTGTGTTTAAGGGCACCGTTTCAATTGGAAAATTGCTCAGCATCATCAAAAAACACTAAATCAACAAATTGCAAAACGATAGAAGGCACGTGCAGCATTTTACGGCTTTCTGAAAAACCACACAAATTCGACGGGTTTTTAAGTTTCGGTTTGCTATCGGAGCGCATCTCGGCGCCGACGGCACCGCGCCCCGCGGAGAGATAGTGCAACCAACCTCTGCTGCGCTGTCCTCGCACGACGCAGCAGAGGCTGGTTGCACTTTTTCTCCATGAGGCGCGGTGCCGTCGGGGCCGAGATGCGCTCCGATAACAAACCGAAAATTAAAAACCCGCAGAATTTGTGCGGTTTTTCAAAAAGCCGTTAAATTCTGCCTGTGCCTTCTATCGTTCTGTAATTTGTTGATTTAGTGTTTTTCGATGATGCTGAGCAATTTTCTAATTGAAACTATCTCTTAAACACAATATTAAAAAAGTCAATTACGCAAAAATAATTAACAACCTAATTAACCCAAACTTTAATAATTTTCCTAAATAAGGCCCTGGTCTATGACCAAAACGACACAAGCCTTTTTCTGTTGAGACGCGTAGTTTTCGCAATATCGCATTTGTCCACCTTTCGTGAAGCACCCCGTATAAGTATCAATACTTCGTACTGCGATTTTTTTTATTCTGTGTAACGTCGTTCTAGAGAAAAATATGCGATTAAAAAGGAGGGAAGTTTTATAAGTGAGAAAGAAGGTTTGCTGTTTACTAGACGAGTATCCAAACATAAGAGTGTGGGGTTAATGAGAGTCACCGTCAATAGGAGAAAATCTTATGGCTGTTCATACAGTTTCCCAAACAGGTTCTATTTAACGTAACCTACGATTTACCAGACACTTCCTTGCGCACTAACTAGAAAGATAAGAAACTAACTAAAGTCGTGTGACAAGACTCGCTAGTTTTGTAACTATGCGCAATATGCTCTTGCATCACAGCACCAACTACGGACGCGCTCGGCTCGAACACAGGCAGGACACCAAAGATGAAAAATGACTGAGTCGAAGACGAGTGAAAAATAGCCGGAAAGGCCATCTTAGAGTGCCTTCATACCATCGAAGTAAGAAGCTTCTGGAGGCGGCATGACGTCACCAGAGCTGAAGCCGGGGAGACTTCCGGCTCGGAGGGATGCGCTCCCAACGATGACCAAAAACGAGCAAAACCAAAAGACGCAATTAAACGGAAATGACAGCTCATTTGGCGCCAACAGACTTTTTGGGCACCCTTGGGGGAGTTCCCACCGTTGATTCCCACCGACTGCGACCCCTACTTCCGGCTACACTTGGGATTTGATCATTTGGCCGGCTTGAGCTGGAATGTCGGCTCCTCTTCTTCCTACCTCCATGCTTCATACAAAGTTTCAAACACGGGCTTTTGCTTGAGGAGGTTAATCCATAGAGTTATGATAATCTGCGCTAGGCGTTCATCTAACGCTAGTAGGCCCTTTTAGAATATCGCACGCTAAAGTTTTGCATACGCCAAAAATAGCGTCGACTGCGCATCCGCCGAACGCTAACAGCGGGTTGTGCTTTGCGCGCGCTATCTTAGCGTACGCTATTTTTCGCAATTTGCGTGCGTACGCGAAGGGTCTTTGGGTTCCTCAAAGGAGGATTCACGATGAGAAGCTGGCTAAAGACAAGACGAGCACAATTAAAAAATGGCGGCTCCCAGGACCGTAGCTGCGGCAGATTTGGTGGCGTCGTGAGCGAGACGTCGGCAGCATCCTCGCGACGGCGATTTTCAACGCAGGATGACATTAGGGAGTTTTCGTGGATGGTTTCCGCCGCCCCGCAATGCTCCCCGCAATCTGCTACGATACCCGGAACTCTGCAGCCAAGGCCATTGGCGCGCCGGCGCAGTAGCGGCCTCTTCGTTGCGGAGGGCTCAGCGGAGGGGGAAACGCGGTCAACGAAAGCTCCCTATTGCTCTCTACGGCAGGGCGATGATGGAAACGTTATAGAAGACCCAGCATGGTGGGAAACGATTGCCGGCAACTTGTTGCTTGCGACGCGCGAACGTTTCTCTGTGAAAGTAGGGTCAGTACGGTGTGCCAAGGCCAGCACACGAGACCTCTCTTACAGAAACGACGCAAGGAAACACGACCGGTCGACCGTTCCCGCCGCTTTATCATATTTAAACAAGTTTAAAATGTTACTCTAAAATAATTAACAACCTAATTAACCCAAACTTTAATAATTTTCCTAAATAAGGCCCTGGTCTATGACCAAAACGACACAAGCCTTTTTCTGTTGAGACGCGTAGTTTTCGCAATATCGCATTTGTCCACCTTTCGTGAAGCACCCCGTATAAGTATCAATACTTCGTACTGCGATTTTTTTTATTCTGTGTAACGTCGTTCTAGAGAAAAATATGCGATTAAAAAGGAGGGAAGTTTTATAAGTGAGAAAGAAGGTTTGCTGTTTACTAGACGAGTATCCAAACATAAGAGTGTGGGGTTAATGAGAGTCACCGTCAATAGGAGAAAATCTTACGGCTGTTCATACAGTTTCCCAAACAGGTTCTATTTAACGTAACCTACGATTTACCAGACACTTCCTTGCGCACTAACTAGAAAAATAAGAAACTAACTAAAGTCGTGTGACAAGACTCGCTAGTTTTCTAACTATGCGCAATATGCTCTTGCATCACAGCACCTAACTACGGACGCGCTCGGCTCGAACACAGGCAGGACACCAAAGATGAAAAATGACTGAGTTGAAGACGAGTGAAAAATAGCCGGAAAGGCCATCTTAGAGTGCCTTCATACCATCGAAGTAAGAAGCTTCTGGAGGCGGCATGACGTCACCAGAGCTGAAGCCAGGGAGACTTCCGGCTCGGAGGGATGCGCTCCCAACGATGACCAAAAACGAGCAAAACCAAAAGACGCCATTAAACGGAAATGACAGCTCATTTGGCGCCAACAGACTTTTTGGGCACCCTTGGGGGAGTTCCCACCGTTGATTCCCACCGACTGCGACCCCTACTTCCGGCTACACTTGGGATTTGATCATTTGGCCGGCTTGAGCTGGAATGTCGGCTCCTCTTCTTCCTACCTCCATGCTTCATACAAAGTTTCAAACACGGGCTTTTGCTTGAGGAGGTAAATCCATAGAGTTATGATAATCTGCGCTAGGCGTTCAACTAACGCTAGTAGGCCCTTTTAGAATATCGCACGCTAAAGTTTTGCATACGCCAAAAATAGCGTCGACTGCGCATCCGCCGAACGCTAACAGCGGGTTGTGCTTTGCGCGCGCTATCTTAGCGTACGCTATTTTTCGCAATTTGCGTGCGTACGCGAAGGGTCTTTGGGTTCCTCAAAGGAGGATTCACGATGAGAAGCTGGCTAAAGACAAGACGGGCACAATTAAAAAATGGCGGCTCCCAGGACCGTAGCTGCGGCAGATATGGTGGCGTCGTGAGCGAGACGTCGGCAGCATCCTCGCGACGGCGATTTTCAACGCAGGATGACATTAGGGAGTTTTCGTGAATGGTTTCCGCCGCCCCGCAATGCTCCCCGCAATCTGCTACGATACCCGGAACTCTGCAGCCAAGGCCATTCGCGCGCCGGCGCAGTAGCGGCCTCTTCGTTGCGGAGGGCTCAGCGGAGGGGGAAACGCGGTCAACGAAAACTCCCTATTGCTCTCTACGGGAGGCCGATGATGGAAACGTTATAGAAGACCCAGCATGGTGGGAAACGATTGCCGGCAACTTGTTGCTTGCGACGCGCGAACGTTTCTCTGTGAAAGTAGGGTCAGTACGGTGTGCCAAGGCCAGCACACGAGACCTCTCTTACAGAAACGACGCAAGGAAACACGACCGGTCGACCGTTCCCGCCGCTTTATCATATTTAAACAAGTTTAAAATGTTACTCTAAAAAAGAATGAGTTGCAACATTTTGTGTGTGAAATGAAAATTGTTACTGCACCTTTGTGACGTTGCAAGCGCGAGATGCTTGGGATTTCTGCGTCGCGTCGAAGGAACGGTATTCAAAAACCCTCTTGCGTAGCGTGCGTTAACATAAGCGCTAAATCTAGCGCGAGCGTGCGTGAAAATTGCGTACGTTATTCTAAAACTCCCTAGTGCCTGCTCGACTTTCGAATGCAAATTGAAGCAGAAAGCGACCCGTCCACTTTTGCGGTGCTCTCGTGGATTCCTACGGAAAAACGCGCGCGAATTTTGTCTCTTCGCCGTAAAATAACATAGATCACTTTTGTT
This sequence comes from Ixodes persulcatus, assembly GCA_013358835.2. Classification (NCBI taxonomy): domain Eukaryota; kingdom Metazoa; phylum Arthropoda; class Arachnida; order Ixodida; family Ixodidae; genus Ixodes; species Ixodes persulcatus. The sequence goes on along the minus strand of JABSTQ010010303.1, from coordinate 62,580 downwards.
ATTTGTGTCGTACTAGAGAGTATATATATGTACCTTTATTACTGTTGTAAATGTGTAATTGTTTTAGATACAGTATGTTTCTTTAACAGTGAAGGATTTGTTAAACTTCGCTATATTTCAGGCCCAAACGTCATTCCATAGCAGGTGTGTAAAAAAGGCGACAATTTTGAGCAAAATAACAACAGGAAGGAATTAATGTAGATTCTGTTTAAAGTTCGCCTGCGTTCCAGTGGCGCTTATATATTTTTAATACGCCCGTCATCCTTTACAAAAATATTGATGTCTGGCCAGATCTGAAGATTTCAGATATGGCACGTATCAAAAAGTGGCCACATATAACCTGATATGGTATATCTGCCAGATATAGCCTCATAATGCCAGATATAGTCTGATACCCCTGGCAAGCTATGAAAATTTCAGATCTGGCCAGGCATATAAAAAGAAGCACACAAGCCTGAAATCAGCACTTTATATTTCTTCATTGTTTAAAATAGACCATTTGCTAAATCCGCCAGGTGCCCTGAACCGCACTCGAGGAATCATGGGAACGAGGTTCATTAAGCTTTTTAAGAAAAAAATTTATTGACGTTCGACACAAGGTCACAAAGGGTACAATGACAGGGTGAAAACAGGCACAAGGACGGGCGGACTTGACCGTCTCAGAAAAACGCGACGCGACACCAGGAAAGTACAACAAAACCACCGGTATTCCACCGGGCAAAGAGAAAAATGAAACGGTCAAAATAAAACCGTCCTCCCGCGAGGGCGCGAACTCCACTAACACTTGGGTGAGGGGAGGTAACGGTAAGAAAATGCGGCTGTGGACTAAAGTAACGTAGCGGCAAGACCACCTGCGCAGGACACCAGAGAAGTTCTAACCAGAAAAGTTCAGAGGCGAGGTGGTGGAGCAAGGCTCCACGGAGCTGGGACAGGAGAGACCACATGGCGCAGGTGCGCCGCTCTTGGCCCACCGTGGTACAGCGATTCCGCCAAAGGACGAAGTGTCCGAAGGCCAGGAGAAGCAAAGCTAGGCCACCCCGTAGGCCCCGGCCACAGAGAGCAAAGCGGCGGACTGCCAAGGGGCGAAACCCATGGCAAATGAGGCGTCACAAAGATTGCGCTACCCGACATTTTTGGAAGAAGTGTGAAACAGTCTCTACTTGTCCGCACTTGGGGCACGGGGTCCGGGACTAAGCCCCAGCGGTAAAGACGTTCCTTCGTGGGCAGGATTTCTCACCCCCCACGCCACTCAAAATCATCCACAGGCCCAGGCAGACGGCGGGTCACCAATGAAGACCAGGGGAAGGCGGTCGCCTTTTGGAGCTCCTCGGGAGTGACGCGCTGAACGCAAAGTTCTTCGACAACATGGGCAGGGGCCACGTCCCGCACCACAAGGTTCGGGAACGCGCGCAGCAGTTCGTTCTGGAGGCTCACCGCCGCCTGGTAGAACGGCGGAGTGGACTCGGCGCTAGGGTAGAGGTTACCCAAAGCGCGAGAAACGAGCGCACGGCGCGAAGGTCCCAGGAAATAGAGGGCGAGGGAACGCACAGGGAGCTCCGTGTTCTCCAGTACTCCCAAAACGGTACGAAGGGCAAACAAACGGGTCATGGTGTCGGCACACGGCATGCCTCTGCCACCGAGGGACTTGGGGAGACGAAGCACCGCCTGGGTGACATTCTCGGAGCCTCCGTTCCAATAAAAGCTGAAGAGACAAGAAGTGACGCGGTGAATGAAACGGGGGGGGGGGGGGAGGGGGGGCATGGCGACATGAGCGGCGAAAAAGAGAGGGCCGCAGAAAACGGCCTTAACAAGGTAAGCACGGTCTCGAAAAGACAACATGAACGCTTCGGCAGCAGCTACCTGCCGTTCGAGGTTAGTGAATGCTACCTCTCAGGTGCGGGACGCCACGCCACGACAGTCAAAGAATAAGCCAAGGATGCGGAGCTCGCTTACGACCTGGATGTCCGCCGGCATGCTGGGAGGGGAGGCGGCACAGAACAGAAGTGCCTTGCACTTGGAGCGGCATAACTGTGCTCCCGACTGGACGCCATACTCAGAAAAGAGTCGCATGGCAGCCTCAAGGCTCTCCCAGTCTTGAATGAACAAACCGATGTCTTTAGCCTAGGCGCTGACGGTAACGCAGTGTAGACCAGGCAACGGGAAGCCTCGTATGTACGAGCAGGACGCCAAACGTCTTAAGAGAGGGTCGAGGCACAAAACATAGAGCAAGGGGGATAAAGGGCAGCCCTGCCGTACTCCCCAAGTGACGGGCAATGGAGCAAGGAGCCATCCATTGATGAGGAGCCGGATGGTCAAGGCGCTGTACAGTGACCGCAGGAGGGTGACGAACCTCTCAGGAAAGCCGAAGGCGCCCAAGACCTCAAACAAGAACTGGTGTTCGACGCGGCCGAAATCCTTCGCCTGGTCTAATGAGCCGAAGGCTCCTGACAAGTTGGTGAAGTGCGCGTACGTAAAGAGGTCGCGGGTAAGAGACAGGGAGGAGATATTCCTCCCGGGAACAGAACTCGTCTGAGCCTGGCTCACCAGGTAGGGCAAGAGCGGTCCGAGACGCAAAACAAACAGAGACGTCACAAGTTTGTAGTTTACGTTAAGGAGTGTGATAGGCCGCCAAGCCGCGGGGTCCGACGGGGAACTATCTTTGGGTAGAAGGACCGTGCACCCGACAATGTCGGAAGGAAGGAGGGACCTCCCCAGTCTCTGCGATGACGAGGACGTCCACGAGGACGTCACAAATGGCCACGTAAAATTCGACAGGAAAACCGTCGAGCCCAGGGGCAGACCCGGTCTTCATCGCACGGAGAAGGTAAAAACGTTCGTCACGAGTAGTGCTGTGCACAAGAGAAGAAGGACCCTCAAAGTCGGGGCAAGCCGAGATGTCACAACAAAATAGGCGAACTCGCTCGGCAAAGTTCAAAGCGGATGTAGCGTCAAAGGGCAATGTCAGGAGCTAATGACCTTTTAAGCGCGCGGCACAAGCAGCACCGACGGGACCGAGCTCCGAGCTCGGACAGAACAACACGAGACTGGCAGCATTCGACGGATCAGCAGGACGGTCTCAGCGGAGCCCACTTTTTATGTTCTTTTCCAGCTTTATTGCGGTTATAAAGATCAGTTTTTTGTGTATTTGCGTTGATAAATGTCTTTCCTGACCTCCACAAATTAGTGACCTGAGGAACGCCGCACCTCTGAAGCCCTTTCCCTGCTGCGCCAAGCTCATCAACCGCTTCCATTTGTCATGGCGCTGTCTGGTGAACCCGCCAATGGTGGACTTTCAGCTTTCCACCTTCGACTGCCTCAGTTCTGGCCAGTGGACCCTCAGATCTGGTGCTCCCAATTGGAGAGCCAGTTCGTCACGGCCCGGGTAACATCAGAAACCCAGAAGTTCCACCATGTTATTGCAACGCTTCCGCCAAACATTGCAGCAGAAATTTGGGATCCGGTCCTGACACCGCCAGCAGACTCCTCTTACGACACCCTCAAGGCGGAGCTGGTACAGAGTACCACGTCGTCAGAATAACGCCGACTACAACAGCTCCTAATTTCAGAGGAGCTGGGCAACCGCAAGCCAGCACAACTCCTGCGGCGCCTTCACAAACGTTTGGGTGAGAAGGCGCCGACATTCGATGTAGCGCTGCTGCGGGAACTTTTTCTGCAACGGCTTCCTACAGGTTCTCGCCGCTGTCGCTGGACTCAATCTCGAGGATCTGGCAAAACTCGCGGACTCTGTCATGGAAGTCGCAGTGCCCACCATCGCACACGTTCAAAATGAGTCCGGACAATCGCTTCCCACGACGCCTTCGGCCGAAACGGTGACACCTCCATGTGACGTCAACGACCTTCGCGAAGTGTTCCACAGGGAGATTGGACGACTTTCTGCACAGATCGCCGCTCTCACCGATCGCATTCCAGCAGGCCAACGACAAAGGCCATCTTCCCGACAGCGTAGGCCTCGACATCCCTCGCCCTCTTGAGGTAGGTGCTGGTACCATCTCACTTTCGGCACGAAAGCAAAGAAATGCGTTCCACCTTGTACAGCCTCGAAAACCCCGAAGCTCATCAGTAGAGGCAGCGAGTGGTGCCGGTTCCGAAAGCAGCCGTCTCTTTTTTATACTAGACAAGAATACTGGTCCTCGGTTCTTAGTCGACACCGGCGCCGCAGTAAGCGTCCTACACGTGACGTCCATGTCAACCAAGCCACAACGCGCTAACGTCACCTTGCAGGCCGCAAACAAGTCCGCCATCGCGACGTATGGTGAACGAGCTCTCACCCTCAACATCGGGTTGAGAAGACCCTTAAATAGATGTTCCTGGTTGCCGACGTGACGGTCCCGATCCTTGGAGCAGATTTTCTCCACAACTATAACCTGCTAGTGGACATACAACGATAACGCCTTGTAGATTCCACGACTCACCTAGCTGTCCAAGGCATAGCATTCAGCTCACGGCTCCCACAAAGTTTCATTCCAACCTCTACAAAGTTTGATGACCTAGTCCAATGGTTCCCGTCGCTCACACGCCCCACCAACTTTCTGCAACCAGTAAAGTACGACGTGACACATCACATCGTAACGTCCGGGCCTCCCACTCATGCTCGTCCATGACGCCTCCTGGACGAACGGTTGAAGATAGCGAAAGCCGAGTTCAAGCACATGCTTGAACACGGCATCATCAGACCACCGTCCAGTCCATGGGCATCACCCCTCCATATGGTGCAAAATAAATCCCGTGGTGATTGGCGGCCCTGCGGAGACTACCGCGCTCTGAACAACTCAACCGCTTCAGACCGCTATCCCCTACCATACATCACGGATTTCTCGGCGTCGCTGTAGGGAGCAACCATCTTTTCAAAAATTGACCTTTTGGACTTTTCGAGTATGTGAGGATGCCCTTCGGCCTTCGTAACGCGGTCCAGACATTTTAACGGTTTGTGGACAGCGTCACCCGTTGGTTTACCTTTTGTTTTGCCTATGTAGACGACATACAGGTGTCCAGCGCTAACGCCGAGCAACATCTCGAACACCTGGAGATCCTTTTCCAGCTCATGGCGGAATACGGGCTCATCATCAACAAGGCAAAGTGCGAATTCGGCGTTTCACAACTGGATTTTCTTGGCCACAGGGTTGACTTCAAGGGTGTTCGCCCTCTTCAATCTAAAGTCGACGCAGTCAAGAACTTTAACGCCTACATCACGCAGGAAGCTTCGCGAGTTCCTTGGCCTCGTGAATTTTTATCACCGTTTTCTGCCGCATTGCGCCACTGTACTCCAACCCCTGACTGATCTCCTAAAGGAAACTCAGCAGGACATTCCACCTCTACCATAGTCTCCAGAGGCAGCGGAGGCATTCCTAACCATCAAGGCATCGCTCGCAGAAGCCGCAATGATGGCGCATCCGCTCGCTGGTGCATCTCTTTCTATCAAGACGGATGCCTCGGACGTCGCTGTAGGAGGAGTACTGCAACAGTTCGCTGACGGAAACTGGCAGCCCCTTGGGTTCTTTTCCAAGAATTTGGCGCCAGCCGAGTCCCGGTACAGCACTTTTGGAGGAGAACTACTAGGCATATACCTCACCATCACACATTTTCGGCATTATTTATGGGTTCCGCAATTTCACAACCTCACCGACCATAAGCCGATAACTTAGGCACTTCAAACGACCAGCAACCGTCTCTCTCCTCGAAAGAGTCGGCACCTTTCATTTATTGCGGCAGTTCATAAGTGACATCCGCCACATCAAAGGCACAGACAACTCGGCTGCTGATGCGTTGTCACGGATACCTTGCTGCAACGCCATTCCCACCGCTGTGGATTTCGTCGCTCTAGCAGCAGCACAGCAAGGCGACCAAGATATCCCGAAGCTACGATCCGCATCTAGCAACCTCGATTTGCGTGTCGTATTACTGCCAGGCTGCGACACAACAATAATTTGTAACATGTCCACGGGATCACCCTGACCGGTGGTACACCCGCTGGCAATATGAAGGTGAACACCTTACCTGGTTTCTTGCCTCTTTTACGGCTTCCTAATGCAATATTAACTCCCAACGTCTCAAATGGTACGTGGTCAAGGGTCTAAACTTTGCGTTCGAGCCGTCTTCTTGAACAGAGCTTGTTCTAAACCTTGCAGGAGCGTCAAAAACAAGAAGAGGGCTGTTCACCTTCATATCGCTCACGGGTGTACCTCCGACGCTTCGGCGATTCATTTTCAAGTAACTGCACAACCTTTCTCATCTCGGCATTCGGGCGACCCAACACCTCATCGCCCAACGCTTCGTTTGGCAAGAGATGAACAAAGATGTGCGTAGATGTGCTCGCACGTGCCTGCATTGTCAGCTGTCTAAAGTTCATCGACATACCTTTGCACCTTTCGCCACAATACAGACACCCACCGCTCGCTTCGACAACATCCACGTAGACATCGTCGGTCCTTTGCCACCATCCGACGAAGCTATCTACCTGCTCACTTGCATAGATAGATTCACCCGCTGGCTAGAAGTTTTCCCTATCGCAGACATCCGCGGAGAAACCATAGCGAAGACCGTCGTCAGTGGTTGGATTTCACGATTTGGTGTTCCGTCATCTATTTCCACCGACGGAGGCGCACAATTTGAATCTCGTTTGTTTAACGAGATCATGACTCTTATCGGGTCCTCCCGAATTCGAACAACAGCGTACCATCCCGCTGCTAACGGCCTTGTGAAAGATTTCATCGTACCCTAAAAACCGCACCAAGAGCACACAATGACCCAAACAAGTGGAGCACACTTCTTCCCATCGTGCTTCTAGGCCTTCGCACAACACTCAAGCCAGACTTGGGATGCACTGCCGCAGACCTAGTCTACGGGCAGTCACTTCGCCTCCTAGGAGAATTGTTCGTGACGTCTCCTACTTCTACCGTGCCTGATCCTTTCAGCTATGACACCCAGCTTCGAGAAGTTATGCGGAACCTGCGTGCCACACCAACAAGGCATCACGACCGTCATCCGACGTATGTATGCGACGAGTTAATCTCGGCCACACATGTTTTCTTGCGTCGAGACGCAGTCAGGAAACCTCTGCAAACACCTTACGATGGCCCTTCCAAGGTCCTCGAAATGCGCGACAAGTAATTTGTTCTGGATTTGAACGGGCGGCATGACACCATCTCCGTCAACCGCCTGAAGCCTGCTCACATTGAACCGTCATCCGAATCCAGCCTACACCCTCTACATTGGCCGCCTTCATGCCAGCCATCGGCACCATCCTTACAAGCCACCGAACGTCAGCATCATTGCTCCGTCTCTTAGGCACAACATCGCCCTAGCGACTCCTCTTGGTGGGGAGCCCTTGTAGTGCCAAAGCACAAGACATAAAGTGGTGACTCACGCAACGTCAAGAGCTAATGAAGTTTTAAGCGCGCGGCATGACCAGCACCGACGGGATCGAGCTCCGAGCTCGGACAGAACAGCACGAGACTGGCAGCGTTCGACGGTGCAGCAGGGCGGTCTCAGCGGAGCCCCCTTTGTATGTTCTTTTCCAATTTTATTGCGGTTATAAAGATCAGTTTTTGTTGATTTTCATCGATGGACGTCTTTCCTGAACCCCACACGGACACCACAGGGTCCGTATGAAAAAGGGACGATAGATCTCGTAGAACAACGCGCTAATGTCGCGGGGGTGTAGAAAGCTCGAGAGGTGCAAAACGACAGACACCGGACGGTGGTCGGAAGCGGCAGGAAAAGAGAGAACAGCGCAACGAAGGAGGCGCGGCACAAGACCGGGAGGGAAATACACCAGATCGAGGCGGCTCGACGAAGAGCCGTGCGAACACGTGGGTGCGTACAAAGCGCCGTGCAGCTCAAGCCAAGCGTAGCTGAGGTTGTAGATTCCGAGCAGCCGGGCCAACTTACAAGCGTTCGAAATGCAACACCCACTGCCGGGGCCGCGAACAACGCGGACAGAGTGAAGAACGCAATTGAAATCTCTAAAAAGAAAGAAAAATCGTCCGGAGGCACATACTGCAAAAGGCTCTCGAAAAAGAGGGGAGACGCCGAAGGACGCCTGGGCGCGTAAACGCTTATCGCACGGAATTTGGTGTTGCGAACGAAAAATTGATAAACCAGTACGCGACCGTCTGGGTCGCTGACGAGAAAAGCGCCCCGCAAAAGAGCGTTGCGAAAGGTTAAAACGCCCACGTCGCAGGAGCGTGACGAGGCACGAGAAAAATAGAAAGGAACGAAAACCTGGCTTTAAACTCTATCACATGTTGCGCGGAAAAACTTGGTCTCCTGCAAAAAAAGCAAGTCACAGTGCTGGTACTGGGCAAAATAAATAACTTCGCGCTGCTTAGCGGGACAACGAAAACCTTGCACATTGAGAGTCATAACGTGCAGGCCCGAATAAAAGGGAAAGAAAAAAAATGACCGCATCTCCACGTGGTGAATGATGTTGATTGGGGCGAAGCTCTGGTGGTGCTGATGATATTGATTTTATTTGTTCATAGGTAGTGCTGATGGTGCTGATTGTTTTATTGCTCATAGGTAGTGCTGAGTTCCGGGTTGCGTTTCGACTTCAATATTACTGCTTTATGGTCGGTGAAACGTAGAGCCAGTGGTTCTTCTAGCGGATCAGCTTGGATCCGCTAGAAGCCTTGGGAACGCATCTCCACCGCTTAAGTCAACTGTCCATGTCAGAAAGAAAATGTGTGGTATGAAACGTGGTTATATACGCATTTGAGCATTTGACCGCAGCGCTCTCTCGTCTATAAACGTTGAGCCAATGCATGCAAAGTTTAATGCGATTATATACGCATTTGGCCGCAGCGCCCTCTCCCGTATTGACGTTGAGCGGCTACATGCAACGTTTCATCCATGGCATCCCCAGCTCTTGAGTTACTACCACATCTCAGATTCCCCTACTCGTCCCGCAGTTGTGGCCGAGTTGTTAGGCGATGGACTAGAAATCCATTGGGGTCTCCCCGCACAGGTTCGAATCCAGTCGACTGCGCAAACATTTGTTTCTTTTTTTTTATGAAGACAGATGAGATGGCAATCGACGTGAGCACGGACGGACGGAGGGACGGGCGGACGGACGGACGGACGGACGGACGGACAAGGCTAGACCCTAAGGAGCTTCGCCCCTAAAACGCAGTAGGACCATCGGACAGGTTTAAATGGCCACTCGGAGCTGTCGGAGTCCTCAATGGGGAGTTCAGGACTCTGCAGATGGTCGGAAATGTCTGAGTCGTCTGGAAGCAGTCCACGACGCTTCTTAAGGGGTATCCACACGAAGGAGAACTCCGCGGACCTATGTCGTGACGTCAACATCCCGAGAAACTCCGCCCTCGGCTCCGCCGCCCACCTGCGGAGCTTTCGTGTTGACAGAACGAAGGCTCCGCGCCTCCGCCACGGAGGGGAACGGCGCCGCGCGGTGTCAAAATGGATGACGTATGTCTCACGTGATGCGCGCTCCGCGGTGGAAAGTGGCGGATTTCTCCTTCGTGTGGATACCCCATTAGGGACAGTCAAAGCGTGGGGGGCGTCCGAGCTGCTGCTTGTCGTCGAGAGGCTACGCTTGACGTCGGGACAAGCAGGGGGCATGTTGATGTCTTCGGCGGATGACGGGTTGGTGGACGACTCGCACGCGGGCGATGACGTCGGAAGGGTGGGCGTAGGGGCCGGGTGGTCTTGACCGGGGGTGACGTCGGTCTGGTCTGCGATGACGAGGCTGTCGGAGTCCGAGCTCAGACTGTCGTCGTAGACACCGGGAGCGTCCTGCGCACTGGCCGTGGGTGAGGAAGCCTCGGGGACCGGGGTCGCGGGACCCTTTTCGGACGAGCGGGCTGGGTGGTCGACCGGCAGGGGGTGATCCAGCCGTAGGGCTGGGGGGCCAGAGGAGTCGTCTTCAGGTTGGTTGGCCGTACGAGGGCATCAGGAACGAAGGAGGTCTCCGGGGAAGGAGCGGAGGGTCGCGGGGCAGAACCGTGGCCTCCGTGTAAGTCTTGCGCTGCGTACAGTCGGTCGTGGCGTGCGCATGACCACAGCGAAGGCAGGGCGCCATGCAGCCAGCGGTCGGATGACCGAGCACGCCACACCGGTCGCAACAAGGGGTCTGGCAAGCGGGACCGATGTGTCCTTCTTGCCCGCACCTGGGACACACACGACGAAGGCCTCGATAGTCTACCATCACACGATGCCCGTGCACTGTAATAAAGCTCGGAATGGGTTTAACCATTTCTACTTTCACCACTCGGGTGCCGGTCCGGACGTCGGGGCGGTCACGGAAGGTCGCGTAAGTAATTGCTTTGACCTTACCGTACGGGCTGAGCGCCTGGACGAGGGCCTCCTCCGAGACATAAGGGGCAATACGAAAGACGGACACGTGGATGACGTGGCCGCCTATGGGTTTGAGGGGGACCTCGACATCACGAAGCACGAGGCAATCACGTGCTACGAGGCGGTTGGCCTCAGCCATGCTGCTGACAGCCGCCAAAAGCTTGACACCACCGTGATGTTGAAGGTACTGCAAGCCGTCGGTGCAGGCGGCTACTTGAAACGCGTTCATGATCTCGTCGACAGCTGAGTCGGCGGGAACGCTGAACGAAAAACATTGCGCCTTCGACGGGAGGGCGGAAAACGTTATGGCGCAGCCGATGAAACTGCCCCGGGAACCGCGATAAACACGGAAACTCAGGCATGCTCTGAATCGTAAAATCCGGGAGTCTCGCACTGCACTTTTATCTTAGCAAAAAGTGATCGATAATTTCGACCAATTTCATGGTTACACAAAATTGAATGTAATTCGGAGTCACCCTGAACAAGCGTCCTATAGAGTCATGGACATGTCATATCAATTTTACAATTTATCGGCAATGCCAGCCTTTATGATACTGTGCATGCGATCCACCCTTCAATGTGGCTAAGCCGCGGAAATCTCTTACAATATTATCATTCTCGTGATTGTTGTTTTAACAGGAATTGCTTAAAAAGCCGAGAAATCACGAACAGTCAAAAGCAGAATTTAGCTCGTAGTCAGCGGCGCTGTTTATAGCATTTTTAGCATATCTAACTTACTATCAGCGTCTCTGCCCGTATTGAAATCTTATATCTTGGACATATCTGGCGATATCAAACATTTTATGATTATATACGGCCAATATGCAGCCTTATCTGGCGTATATACAGCCTTGTATGGCGAATATAAAGCCTTATCTGGAATATATACAGCCTTATCTGAGGTATATACTTCGGTATCTGGCGTATATACCGCGTTATATGGCGGCCGGTTTTCAATATATGGAAAAGTTAAAAAAAAAACAAGTTATAAAAAAATGCTTTGTCAGCAAACTCTAAATGACTCATTATACGCGAGCTAAATATTGGGACAAATAATCCCAAACTTCACCCTTGGCAAGCTTAAGCTTAAAATTATTTTACTTTTCACGATAATTTCATTGTAGCTTAATTAATTCGAAGTGTTAATATTAGAACCTTCGCTAAATCCCCCAAGCGCCCCGGTCCGTATTCGAGGCATCATGGGAACTGTCATATCAACTGGATGAGCTGCAGACATCTCTCGCATTATTATTATTCTTCTACAGCTTCAAAGACGAGAAGTTTTAAAAGTGGTAGGACAGGTCCTTGGGCTCTATAGGAAGCTTGTTCAGGGTGACTTTGAATTATGCTCAATTTTGTTAACCGAATTGGTCGAAATTGCCGAACACTAGAGAGCTGAAGTAACACCGTTACATGATTGCTCGAGTGCGGGCCGGGGCACTTGGGGGATTTAGCAAATGGTCTATTGTACACAATAAAATATAAAAGGTGCTGATTTCAGGCTTCTGTGCTTCTTTTGATATGCCAGGTCAGATCTGGAATTTCCATTCTTAGCCAGATCTGGGATTTCCATACCTGTCCAGCAATATCAGACTATACAGGGTGTTTTTTTTTTAACTGCACCAAATTTTTAAATAAAGAGAGGAAACGTTTTATGAATGCGGTTTTCACTGCGTGTTTATACGGCTCGGCGGACATTAGATGGGAATATAACCATCACTAATATCAGACTAATTACCTAAAATTCGTTAATTAACTTTTTAATTACTGTAATTAGGACATATGTTTATATTACGAACTTTGAGGCAGTCATATGCCAAGACTGTTCCATTTTGTAGAATTCGCGTACCAGCTTGCGTACCGCGATATTCGTCCACGAATTTCGCACTTTTATCCGGCTAATGTAGCAAAGTTCGGCTATAGTGGCCACTTTCGTGGGTTTGCCGAATTGAGTGGATAAAAAGTCGGATTAAGTAAAATATTCGGGGGCAGGTGTCTTGGAACACAGGCACATTACGCAAATTCTACAAAATGGAACAGTCTTGGCATATGACTGCCTCAAAGTTTGTAATTTAAACATATATCCTAATTACAGTAATTAAAAAGTTAATTAACGGATTTTAGTTAATTAGTTTGATAATAGTGATGGTTATATTCCCATCTAATGTCCGCCAAGCCATATAAACACGCAGTGAAAACCGCATATATGGCTGTACTATATACGCCAGATAACGAAGCATATACCTTAGATAAGGCTGTATATCTGCAAGTTAAGGCTGTAAATATTCAAGATAAGGCTTTATATACACCAGATAAGGTGGTTAATACGCCAGATGAGGCTGTGTGTTCGCCGTATATAATCATACAATGTTTGATATGGCCAGATATGCCCCAGATATAAGATTTCCATACGAGATGTAACTATATAAAAATGACCGCGTCGTGCATCCTTGCGAGCGGCTAAAAATATCAAATACGTAAAGTATAAAGCACGTGGTCTGTGAAAGGTGTTTCTCGTAATGATTCCCCCTGCTGGGCATTTTTTATTGCGGACTTATTCTCTCGCGTCTCCCTATTTTCAAAGCTTTCGAGCCTACGGGTGATGTTTTTTTAACACAGAACAAGCACTTTCGCACATATTCACGATCAGAAAGATTAAAGCAGTACATATTTATTACAAATCGGACTATATCATTTTATCATCTACATGCACAGTGCGTTTCTGATCCAGTGTTACTGCGTAGTTCTTGCAGTCTCTCTTGGCTTTCCAGATGTGCTTCGTTCGAGGCGCCAACGCCGTGTTCGTGCTAACATTATCCGACGGTGCACATAAATATACGTATGAAGCAATTTCAGCACTGTTTGTTGTCATAAGTTGGAAAAAAAAACGCCATATCTGAAAAATATCTTTTTCTGCGTGACTGAACAATGTTTTGACCTCTCAAGTACATATAAAGTATTCGTTACATTTCCTCTTGTATTCCAACGCAGGTAGAAAATTTACTCACTTCCTCCCGTAGTTGGTTGCTGTAACGATGCATCTGCGCTGCTGTGCATTTCTTTATGTTTTATTTCTAAGGCGTGTCCGCTTGGACATTGAGCGCCCCGCAGACTTCCGTGACCAAGCACCTGCGTTGCTGTGCATTTGGCCGACGGAAATTTAACTACCGTTTCGCTACTTCAGATGGTTACAGACAACGCCGGCTTCGCTTTAGGGGACAGTTAATTATTTCGCATTGAACCGAAGTGCGCAGGCTTTTCATGCGAAATAATTAACTGTCCCATGGAGAAAAGCCGGCGTTGTTTGCAACCAGAGCTCTGTCTGTAACCGTCTGTAGCAGCGAAAAGGCAGTTGTATTCCCATTGGCCGAAAGAGCGGCAGTTGAATTTCTAATTGGCCGAAAACACATCAACGCAGACACTTCGTCAGGCAAACCGGCGGGGCTTTCAATGTCAAAGTGTAAACGCCTCAGAAATAAAAATAAGACACAAAGAAACGCACAGCAACACAGATGCATCGACACGGAAGCCAGGCGGCGGGGTTCGCCGCGCCTGCGCAGTGGGGGAGTGTGATGTCTCCGCCGGAGCGCTTGTGGCCCCATAGCAACGACGTCATCGTTGCCAAGAAGCAAGCCGAACTCATGGGAACTTTTATACGTGTAGAAACATCATTCGAAATCATTTCACCCACGGTACTATAATGCTTTCGCATTCCTTCACATAAGCAGTCTTAAGTGTCCTCCTGTAATTTGTTTGCTGTCCGTGCTCACGTGTTCTTATCTCCACACGACTCACTGACTCGCTTTGCAGTGTAGGACGGATGACGCTGCCCTAGTAGATTCGAAGCAGTCTCCGCAGACAGTTTGTGTTCTTGTTTTCTTTGTGCGTTGATATCTTCGTTTTGTTCGTCGAATTGGTGAAGGTGGAAGTGTCTTGTGGGTTATAACGACAAGAAAAAAAAAAACAAGAAAGATATGTGACGGCACATTTTTATCAGTCTCCAGACGCCACGCAGGCAGAGAAAAGCAAGACAGTAGACGTGCGAATCGCAAGTCTTCATTTGACCTTTCGTCAATAAGAGTGTTTACAGCAAATTTTGAGGGCAGTATCTCAGGGGTGTTGCTTGCCTGGGTGTGCCGGAAATTGTGCCGGGGGGCAGAATGACAATAATTTTATGAAAACACCTAGAACCATCGACATTTCTGTTTGTTCTGGAATGAACAATTTTTTTTAAGGAAATTTTAGCATTTTGGTTCATTTTAGCAGATATAGACAGCTTGAATGTGGGTTTATTCCACTTGTTGAAAACTGGACATTAGATTCAAGAAAATATGTGGGAACTGCAGCCAACGTCTTCTATGGTCACATTTATGTTACGGGTCCTGCAGGAGTGTATACTTTATATATGTCTAGAGCACTTTACGAAACGACGTCAATTAAATGATCAGTCCAAAATGTAGGTCACCTAAAAGTTGTTGCTAACATATTTTTGTGCACCACAACATTCAACTTTGTAGTTATAAAATAATTACTGTGATGGATATGTTAGACCGTGTTCAGTGGCACTCGATCGAAATGTCCTAGCCTCATCCTAATAAATAAATACTCAGCAACAAAATCGAACACAAAAAATACAAACAACCAACTTACAAAAAATCGAGATCCCCTCTCCACGAGAAGAATGTCCCAGCACAAGCTCGTTGTTCGTTTCCAATTTTATATCAGTTAGGTTCGTTTTCTTTTCTTCTGCAATGAACAGAACAATTTGAGTAATGTTTTTTGTGCCATGAAAAACAAGAGCAAATCAAACAGGCTATGAAACTTGCCAGGAGACCTCCCTGTCTTCTAGACATCTTCCGGCTCAGTCTGTCCTTCCAGGCTCAGCCAATGAGAACGCTGAGGCAATCCAAACCGCTCTAATCTCAGAGCCACAACAAGACAAAAAACTGAGCCAAGACAAGACGGGATGGGCCTGGTCTGGTGTCACGCCAGCAAAGTGGCCTAGACAGTGAAAATAATTAACACAACCCCTGCATTTCTCGTCCAAGCCCTCAGAGTTCTTGCGGTACTGCCTGCGACAAGTTGGAGAGAAAATGCCGCAATATGAAGAACGCTGGCGACTTCGGCCTTACTGCATGGTTTCACTTTTTGTTTAAAATTCAAATTTTCCGTCCGCTCGTAATCTTTGTTAAGTTTATTGTTGACCTCGAAGTCGAATCTACCACGTAATACGAAACCATTTTAAGAAAGCGAAGAGTAAAAGAAGCTAGGCAATTAGTGGCCCTGTGAGATTGGTTTCATCGTAACTGCAATTAACACGGAAGTTATTATTGTTATCATCACTCCCTATTACATTTCTACTCAAGGAATAAAATCGATTGTTTAAAATTCCTTACTTCCCTTAAAGATGACCGTAAAGCTTATTTTAATCAAACGAACAACCTTAAAGGGTTCATTAAATGATATTGGGTTGAAATGTTCATGAATTTACAGAGACGTACTGGTCCTAATCTGGCGCAAGTATATTCGCACGGACCGCGTTTGATTCAGAAGCTTCTTGGCCGTGGTGAAATATATGTCCAATCCACGAGCGTGGTTCATGAATTTGGCACGAGAACTGCGTGAGCACTTGGCTTCGGCTCGTAACACTCAATTCCTCGGCGGACACTTGGTTAAGAGCTCGTGTCGAACCACTGCGGGAATGAGAATAGCCGAACTCTAACAACGTCTGGAGCTCAGAACGTGCTTTGTACTTTGCCGATCCCAGCGCGTGGCTATGAATAACGTTGGCGGCAGAGGATATGCACCGGGCCACATGATCGCTTATTCTGCCTCCGAGTTGAGGGGATGAATGACGCTTATATATCTCTAGGTTATTTGCCGACCGCCATTGTTTAGAAAGAAAAAGTAAGGCAAGTTTATTCGGTTATTAACGTCGGGGAGTGGTTCTGAGTAGGATATAGCCAAAGCAGAAAATAAGATTTATGGCGCTTTTAAGGTTAAAGTTTCGAGCATGCACGACTCTAAGATATCAGTCGATGCGAGCACTCTAAAAAAATATTCACTGGAAAAATTATCCAGAAATACTCGCACATTCTCGAACGTGTCGATAATAAAAGCGCACTCAACAACAAAAGTCTCGCTCCATAATGTGCCTCGAAGGGGCTACCGCGAGACGCCTCGTGTAGTTATTTAGGGTCCACGCTCAGCACCGCAAACACTGTCCAGTGTCTCTAGAAGAAGGGAACATATTTTACCCCATATTTATCGTTGGGCCCTCGCGCTTGCCGGAACCAGGTAAGGGCCGAGAGAAAAAGAAGCCGCTGGGAAGTAACACGAGGTAGCAGCTAATGCGACCATTTTTCTTGACCGGCAAAACAGGCGCAATAAGTGTCCGCGACAGCCCAGTATTAATTACATCGCTAAAAGCGGAGAGGGGAGTGGAAGACATATCGGACAACTCGCTTTCATCGATCAGTTGAGCCACCAAGTTACTTTGCTAGCTTTGTGCTTAAGCTTTTACATTCTGTCTTTCCAAGCACGTGACGGAGACGTCACATGAATTTAGCCTTGGCTTATGTGGTAGTTAGAATTTATATAAAGTCGGAAGTTAATCTTCTTTTGAAGTGCGTCTCATGAGTTATGTCTCAGCAGTTAAAATCCTTAAATTAAGAAAGTTTATTAGCAAGTAGGGATTCCATAAATGTTCACTAATACGAAAAAGACGTCCGTAATTAAAGTTCAAAATATAGAACTCGGGCAAATAATATTTAAACACCCACTCCCTCCACCCCCCCTCCCCCATTCCCCTCCCCCCAATCCTCACTCTGTACTTGATATCAGCAATTTTAAAGGGCACAATCTTTATATAAATTGTCCGACCCACTTAACCCAAAACAAAAAAAGGAAAAAGGAATTGTGCTATTGGTACAAAATGACAGACACTGAAGTGTCTCAAACAGAAGTGCATTTTTTTTTATTTTCAAAACGTGATTAGATACGCACTGCGACAAAGGAAAGGAAAAACCGAAAGGGAAAAACCGAACGCCCTTTTTACAAACTTAAAAGACCATCTTTTATTTTTTTTTTTTTGTCACGGTTCCTATTTATTCAGTGTATGGAGAAAAAGAAATCAGTTTTCCTTAATAGCCTTCGGTGTTTGTGTCGCTTTTTACTTGCAGTTTCAGGGGTTATGTAATGATCAATTTACAGCAACTCGTTTGCGTAGTTACATTCAGTTCATTTGTGCTAAAGACGCCACTAATCTGCTGGTCGCATATTTCAAGCTATTATTTTTCTGAGACTTGACACACACAATGACGTGAACTGCATAAAAACGTCGTTCTAGTATTCGTAAACACTTTCTTGCGTTCTGTGCCTTTCTGCTGGATTGTTCCCACAAAGTTAATAACCCTTTCACTTACAGATATTCCGAATTATCTCGAAACGCGCACTCTTAGCTATTATATTAGAAAGAAAGTTTAAGGGGGCTCACCTAAAGTAGAAATTAGGATACACAGTTACTTTGCCAAAAAAATTGTTTGTCTGCAAAACGTATTCACAACTAGGATGAGCATCACTGCAAGTTTCATGTTCAGAGATGAAACAGGTCATCGGGGTTGAAAACAGATTAAAACAGCGCACATGCAGAGATGAAGAAAACACTTAGGACAGAGCGCTGTCGAACTTGCACACTTCTCTTCCCCTCTGAGTTTGATTTTTTTAAACGTTGTTTATGTACAAGCTAGCTCAACTCTCCACATTACTATGGGGGTTAAAATTATCCCCTTTCCTAACAGATCATAGTTTGTAGGCATAAATTGAAAAAAAAATCGTACTGATAATTACATGGTTGTGATGATTCTCAGGTGAAGTTTTATCCTGGTAATGTTTCAACCTGTCCACAAGGGACCGAGAGTGACGCGTGATTCACAAATTCTAGGAATCTAACGGAAGGCTATAGATCACCAAAGGAAAACTAGAAACGTACGCGAAATATATACATCAGCATATGATACATTTCAATTTGTATATTTGTTATCAATAAGCACAACTACCCCGACATAAAACGTAAAAAAAACATTAACAAAACAAGAAACTTAATTTACTCCAAATGACGATAGCCCAAAAGTGTACAGAAATAACACAATACTTTCTCGAGACAATGACAACGCGAAAAGGCAGTAAAAATTTGCAAACATAGTAGCAGATTCATTGATAGTAAACTTTCCTCGAAAGCAGACTCTTAAACATCATGGCTTTGTTTAATCACAGCTTGAGTGCAGATAGATATAATTCAAAATAGGCAAGGACTTATTTCGAGATTATAAAACAATGACTGCTCTATAATTAATTCTGTTAGGATCTAGGAAAACGTATTCTTGGGAGCACATATTGATGATGAAAGAGGCAAATAAAAATAAAAAAAAAAAAACATCTGCCAGGGTACAACATCTTCAATTTTTCGCAAAAGAACGCAAAAATGTACTTATTTTAGTTTTCTTGCATCTTCCAGGTGAAGTAAAATTGCCCTCCTTTTTAACTGACTCCTGCGGTAGTTAGGCAAACAAATTGGGATCGAAGGTACTTTCCTTTCCACTGAAATATATATAAAATCAAACACCAAGTAGCAAACCTTGGGCAGCTACCTGCCCACAATAAGCAATGAATGAGCTTTCTAAACAACCTCGCGAATCTGTTTCTTCTAAAAAAATTAAAAAAAAATGAAAGCCGTTTACAACTCCCTGTAACGCCGAATCTGAGCGCAGCTCTTGAGGAGGAGGAGGGAGGAGTACTGAGGGGAGGGTATACCCCTCCTTCCTCCTCCTCCCCTCACGGGGGTCACGTGATCTCGGGGGGGGGGGGGGGGCGGGGGGGATCACGTGACCTGGGGGGGTCACGTGTCCTGGGGGTCACGTGACCTTGGAAAAATTTGCGGGGAAAATTTTCCGCTAAATTTAGCGGGGAAAATTTCACGCTAGATTTAGCGGGGAAAGTTTTCCGCTAGATTTAGCGGAGAAAATATTTTCGCTAGATTTAGCGGGGAAAATTTTCCGCTAGACATAGCGGGGAAAATTTTCCGCTAGATTTAGCGGGGAAAATTTTCCGCTAGATTTAGCGGGGAAAATTTTCCGCTAGATTTAGCGGAGAAAATTTTCCGCTAAATTTAGCGGGGAAAATTTTCCGCTAGATTTAGCGGAGAAAATTTTCCGCTAGATTTAGCGGAGAAAATTTTCCGCTGCTAGATTTAGCGGGGAAAATTTTTCGATAGATTTAGCGGAGAAAATTTTCCGCTAGATTTAGCGGGGAAAATTTCCCGCTAGATTTAGCGGAGAAATTTACCCATCATGCACCGCGCGGTTACGCCGACGGCGATGCCGCTCAAGCCGGAAACGGGCGCCTAAGAGCTGCGCTCTAAAACCTGAAGGATGAAGTTGAATGTAATTTGCCGGTCTTCCTTAAACTTCGCCCGCCTCGATAAAAAGAAAACAAAAGAAATACATACAACCTGCATTGCCTCATTGTGGAAGTTCAGAAATATCAGAGATTAACCGATTTTTTTTCAACGAGTAAGACCCTGCTCAAAAATATGCCTTTCGCAGTTTTCCTTCTGACTTCACCGTGTTCAGTTCATTTTAAATTAAAAAAATTAGAAAGTTTCCCTTGGACACGACCTTTTTCTATCAGAGCTGTGGCGCCAATAATATTTGTGCATTTGTTAAATTTTCAGAAAAGAAAGTCGTGCCATCGAAAAAATTATTATTTGCATATTTTGCACCTCCAGCCTTGCTCCTGTGGCACGAGTGGTAAATTTAGATCAGCACCGTGCTTATCTACGCGCCCAAAATCTAAAGTTACTGATTTAGTGTTTTTTGATGCCGCTTCGCATGTTTCTGATTGAGCCAAAAGTTCATTCTCACAACATAAAAGGTAAATACATTTTTAGTTAATTACATGACAGTTTAGAAGATTAGACCCCTATATTTTGTTTCTCTGGCCGTATAGTTCACCTCCACAAAACTGCATTGTGTAACAGTCACAAATTGAAAAAATACCCTTATGTAGAAGATTTTGTACATTTTAGCGTACTTTTCAGTGGTCCGCTACAAGTAAAGTGACTAGATGCATATTTTTTTGCGCCATGTGTTTGAAAGATGTATATATGTAATATTATGTTAATATGATTACAAGTACACGCTTCGATTCGTCGCCTTATTTTTGTATTTGTTTAAGTGAAGCCGTCACTAGCCATTGGCTGTTTTTCCTCTTCACTACACCTATTCTTCTATGGAATTTTTTTATGAATAAAGGACAAGATAAAAACGCCTAGCTCCTAACGTATACTTAAAATATACATCGAACCTATGCATTACTAATTTAAAACTAAAGAATGCTTTCGTTGAATACTTTGATGGGGTATAGATATGCTTAATACGAAACGTCATACTATACGTCGAACGTTTTCTGAAGTAGAAAATTAAATACTCTTCGCCTACGTATTCTTGCAAAGAAATTAAAGAGTGAAATGTACAATTCTTCACGAAATAAGAGACGAGAAAGCAGTTCAGCGATCTGACGCGCCGACATTCGAATGGCGGGAGGCAGCTGCGAACATCCGAGGTGCCAAAAGACCAATGTCGACGGCTGTCGGCCGTGCCGACGCGACAGTGGCTTCGCAAACGCGTCCTGCGCGGCCGCTGATCGATCAAGTGCGATCATTCCCCAAGGAGGGGGTTGTATAATGTGCCTTCGCAAAGAAATAACGCTCAGTTCGGCTGTGCGTCGACGGAAAAAAATCTGCGACTTTGCGGAGACTTTTACTGAGCTTGGGTGTGTTTTCCTCATTGGGTAGCTCAGCGATATACTAACGATGACGTCACGCGTAGGCCTTCTCTTTTAGGTGGTACTGGCTAGACGAGCAAAGCGCTGGTCAGATCTCTCTTT
The DNA here is from genome assembly GCA_013358835.2 of Ixodes persulcatus. NCBI lineage: Eukaryota > Metazoa > Arthropoda > Arachnida > Ixodida > Ixodidae > Ixodes > Ixodes persulcatus. The sequence continues at coordinate 41,304 of JABSTQ010010303.1, read as the reverse complement.
CACATCATGCTACAGCAGGAAGGTGCTTAGGTCAGGTTGAGAGCCTAATCTTTGAGCAGGAGCAGTCTAAAGGAGGGGGGGGGGGGGGAGGGAAGGAGGGGTTAAGTACTTAGACTTTCAGAAGGCTCCTGTTTGCGTCGAAGTGATTGTGACTTTAGTCGGGAGAAACGCGATAACTGATTCCAGATAATGTGGTGGGGTCGCGGCGCTTTTACGATCATCGGGGCGCAAGCTTCGAAGTTTCGAAAAAAAACAAACTACGTTTTTGAAGTTGCTTGCTTTGACGGAGAAGACGACACCTTCTAGAAGCTTGATGCCTCAGAACCCGCTTCGTCACGTCATGTTTACGTGACGTCATGTTTTTTTTTTATTTTTGTAGTTGCAATAGATCATAATTAACAGCCCCTATAGAGCTGGCAATTTATTCAATATCATCGGGACTCATTCAAACATCAACAAAACCAAACGAAAAATAGCGAGCACAGTGAACCCGAGTTTAAAATTCCAAAGGCAAGCTAAGACTTTTCCCAAACATGTTCGTGCTCTTCCATTTGGAGTCGCAAACCTTTAATGTCGGCACACAATGCCAGCAATCGATTCACTTTGAAATAGGAGACGTTTGGCCGCAGCGACCCGATCCCCCCTTCCCCATTCCCACATGCCAGGAACGAACAGCTAACCAAGACAAAATGAAGCGCCAACGCTTGATGCAATTCAAAATGTCGGCATCACAAAGCCCGTGCCGGTCGCAGCTAAAACAATTTTATGAAAGGACAATTGCCTTTGATTGCCTCACGCGCTTTAAATCTCTGACACTATTTTAACAGCAACAATTTTAGTAACAAGGAAGGGTTAAACCAACAACACAATACAAATTCGGCGCACTCAATAGCAAGAATGGTTGTAGGCATAGAAAACATATTAGGCACTCTCGTCAACAAAATGATTGGTCATGGCGCATTTGAAAAGCTCGCTGTCCGTGATGGCAGCTATCGACTCGGGAAGGTGGTTCCTCTCCTGGGATGTACGAGGAACGAAATATGAATAAAAATTGTCGTCATAAAACTTGGGTTGCTCATTTTATGCTGATGGTCAAGACGAGAAGAAACATAAAATGAACGAGAAATTAGTGTGTCGCGTAGAACAGAATTGTGTCAATCAATTTTATGAGACAAGGAGAACCGACATACTTTTCGGTGTAAGGATAAAGGTGGCAATGAAAGAGTATTTTTTATAGAGGTGACACTAGAAGTTCGGTAGTAGTACTCAGGATAAAAATAACAGACCTGTTCTGAATTGCTTCTAATGTAGATGTAATAGTTGTTTGCCCGGTATCTGAGACATAAGCTGCATATTCTAACTTGGGCGAATTAAAGTTTCGTAAAGAATTATCTTAAGTGAAAGCGGGGTTACTGAAAATTGACGTTTTATGTAGCCTTACCTGCGGCTAGCACTAGAAGAAATGTGCTGAAAATAGGTTGTTCATGACAGGTTAGAATTTTTATGCACGCCTAAATATTTATATGACAATCAGATTCTAATTGGATATTACTTAGGAGGTAGTTAGCCGAGTCATGCGATTGGCGAGACACTCGCATGGCCTTGCATATTTTAGTGTTAAGACTCATACCCCATGCATTGCAATACTGGTAGAGAGCGTTAACATCTGACTGGAGTTTCAAAGTATCATTATGGTCTAGAATTTCACGATAAATCAGGCACTTATCTGGTAACAAACATATAGAGGTGGAGACATTAGTGGAAGGGTCCTTAATTTATATTGAAGTTATTAGGGTCCCTAATACTGATCCTTGCGAAATAGCGGAAGCAGCAGTGACAGAGAAGGAGTTACTGTTATTGACAACAACGAATTGTGGCCTTTGAATTGGGAAACATGCAGTGCATGGAAGAACGTTAGCGTCTATGCTAAGTTTGAAAAACATTTTAGCAAAAGTTTGTGAAAGTCTATATAAAAATCCTTTGCGAAGTCCAGAAAAATGCAGTTCGCCTGGAATCCTTGGTCTAGAATACCATGATGTTCAAAAGTGAATATTAGCTGCGTTTCACATAAAGATGTTTTTCGAAACCTATGTCGGGAAGTAATAAAACGTTGTTGGATTCTAAAAAAAAAAAAATTTCAAGGTTACAGATAACATGTTCTGTAGGTTGCTTTGAAGTTTTCTTTTCTGGCTTTTAGCTCAAAACATAGGGACACCGGGGAAAGGCTCAGCTGAGGGATGTGCCATTCTGGAGACGTAGATTGAATTGTGATCCTCTTTTCAAGAGAGAGAAGTATGCGAAAATTGGATTCTTTTTGGGTGACGTTATGAATTTCTAAAGAAATCAGATGTCATCACGTTCTTTGCAGCTTCAGTGTACAACTTTTCTATACTAATTAGGTACGTGATTTTCATTGTGGCTCCTAAAAAGCATAATTGTGTTGAATTTTGCTTGATTTTGAAGCTCGGTAACGGCTTCGGTGCAAGGTCAAAATCTTGAATGACGTTTGTAGTGACTGCTGCCTTATATGTTAAGACTGCTTTTGTAACTAAGAGCACTAACTCCTAGACTTTTGATCTTTTTGTGTCAAGGGTGTAGAACCATGAACTTTACTCGCTGGAAATCCACTAAACAATTGCAATGTAGCTTATATACCTGTACGCGGCTTTCACATTGGGCAGCAGAGGGCTCCACTCTCGTGGGCTCTGCGCATGCGCAAACATTTCATTTCACGTGAAAGATTTCTTCTCCGCATGCGCAGCGCTCCACCTGGTGTGAGCAAACGCGGGCTTGCATTTAAACAGCGTATTGGTTTATATATTAACTAATATCGCATTAATATACACGCCAAAACTCGGAAACAACTCAAAGTTGTTGCCATGTAATGGCCCCCTAACGTTGCCCCAGTCCGTAAACAATAACCTGCATCCAGGTTGTTCTCGAGCCCTATTGGTGGGCGTAAAACAATTCGTATATATAAACCAATGAAACGGAGTGCATTGAAACGTTCTCGAAAAAGTATGTTTTGGCGTTTCCTCTATCATAATATTAGTTTCTGAATGTTTGTTTTAGTAAAACAATAAGTATAATAAAAAACTGTTTTTATTTTTGTTTTTTTATGGACACTGAGAAAAACTGAAAAAAAAAAACAGACTTGCGAACGCAGCGACTCAATGATGGCCCCACGTGCGCTCTGATCTATTAGATTTGCTTTAGAGTATGCTTATCGAAGAAGCTTTCGCGTGTTTGCGTTATGTTGTACCATAAGTGTGTAGCAGCGTCAACTAGAAGGTTTTTCTACCGTTTTCTTCCCTTGTTCTTAAAAAAGAATAAGGGTTTTTTAGGCTTAATATTTTTACATAAAACCTACTGGACAGAACATAAGGGCGCAAGTGAGCTGGTGTATATCCAACATTTTAGTAAAAAACGCGAGACAGGTATTGGCAGACGACGACAAGGAAGAGACGTTCTCCTTCTCTTCCTTGTCGTCGTCTGTCAATACCTCAGTCTCGGGTTTTTCGCTAAAATGTTTGATAAAACCTACACTTACACAATTTGAGTACCTCTTAAATACACCTTTGTGCAAAGTTTCAGTGCACTTTTTTTTTGGTTTATAGAAACAAATCTGTTTACGTACTAATAGCCCTTGAGAACACTGCAGTAACTGTGGCGCTACATAACAAGTTCACGAAAGGATGGTGGTGAGCTGGTAGAGTTGAGGCATTTAAACCTTGCGGAGGGTCGGGCACAAAAAAGAGACCCACAAAGACACCGATTTTGATTGTGGTTTGTCTTCGTTTCAACCTCAAGTTCCTGGGAAAATATCCCCGAATGTTAATAACCTCGTAAGGTTTTATACATATTGCCTTATTTGTGCAGTAAACAACGAAATATACGAACATCCCAACCCCGTTGAAGAATTGTTTTGTACATTAACATTATTGGCAAGACATTGTACTAGGGTAAACCGTCACGTATACGAACAACGTAAACTACCCCACTTTCCATCGTTAGAAACCCAAGCCCCGTCGCGGTTCTAATCTGGATAATGGATGGAGCCTGTCAACCAACGTCGCCAGTTGGCACGCTGGTTCCAGCACGGAGAAATGCCGTCCTGGTACCGTCGACGGGTCCTCCGGGGTCCACCCTTCAATCTGTGAACATCAGTTCGTTCTTGTATAGGATGCTGAAGTCATATATTGATTCGCTCTTGGTTCCGTCTTGTTTGATAGGCGATCACGAGGACATGTGCAGAGGCAGTGTGGCCACCGCAGTCCGGAAGGCTGGTTTTCTTACTCATCCGACTCAACGATGTCTGGAAATTTCTTGATTGAGTGAAGCCTGCTTTTCGCTCATTTGTGAATGCAGTCTGTATATATTATAATAGCCATTTTCTTAGACGATGCTTCATGTAAGTTTATGACGGTTCGCATTGATGCTTGTAGCTCTCTATTTAAAGTAATATCAATATTAAGCATATGAAGCTGTGAGATGGAATAAGCCTGAAAAACACACAAAAAACTTTTGATTATTTTTATTTTTATTTTATATTAAACCTTCTAGATTTATAAACTCTATTTCGCACAGCCAGTCACTGACAGGCCAAGGCAGGAGTGGGTACAGATTACGAAAACACGTATATGATCATAGTAAACAGCTAGTGACTTAAAGTGAAATATACAATCGTTTTAACTAAACTGAGGGAGTGTTACTTCAGACCATGTGCTTTACACATGCTATGTTGACAGAATTACTCTTAAAACGTTTTACAACAAAAACATATTCGATTCAAATTAATCATACAAAGTGTCCACCCGAAATATAGATACATTTTTATTAGCTTCGTTTTATTTGTTATAAACACCATGCATGTCTTTCAAGTCTTTTTCCATTGGTAGCGCCCATTCTGCGACTGAAATATTTGCAAAATAGCACTAAATAAATAACTATGCGTTCTTCTTTATGTGCGACGCTCTACTAATTAGAGAGACTTGCCTCTGGTATATATATATATTGTGATTTATGCTCGTCGATATTTAGAGCTTGTGTCGCCATTACTTTACAGAAGCTAGACCCATACAATATATGCTGGTTAGCAATTAAATAGTTATTCAAAAACAAGTTCAAGCTCACAATATTGCCGAACAAGATTTGCGCTTAAACTAGAGTACTAGAATATTTAAAACGCGTTCTGAAATACAGGCTAAATATAGACAACAGAGGATATATCATTACAATTAGGCAGAGCTGCGCCTTGACGTCCTCCTCAAACAGTTAAATAATCTGCAATTTTAATTCCGCGAAAAAATAATTAGTTAAATAAGCCAACAACAATGTCTATATTGTATAAATAGCCTCTTAAACGCAATGAAAAACGAGGGTGTTTAATTCTTTGTAACGTTGCGGAGCAAGGTCAATCCTTAGTAGATCATATACTTGTTTCCAAAATCCACGACCGCTATCAGCCTCACAACTCGCACGCTAAATCGCAGCGCCCCGTTTTTAGTGTCATTAGTGTCCGAGTCCTAGTGTTTCGGAGCACGTAGCGCTTATGCAAATGAACCTCCCTCGCCGATGCAGCACGCGTTGAGTCCGTCCTCGATACCGAAAGAGGACGAGCTGAAGAATTCATTCGAATTGTGGGCACGCAAGTGATTAGCACACATATAGGCCCTAGTTGACAGGAGGGAATAAACAGTTAGCGCATTTGGGAAGGTGGTCATTTCTGTTGATGGCAGGAGATTGACGTTTGTAGGCATTCAGACGAAGACGATGGAAATTAGAAGTTTCAAATGGAGTTATGTTCCGTTCTTGTTTGAATCACCTGGTGAGGATTTTGAGAATCGTTGTCCGCATGACGGATTCTTCTGTGCCTTCATAAACATACAAGGCACAATTGACCTTGTAGAAGTAGCACCGACAGGGAGATCTTCGACGCTGTATTTTTTTTGTGACCAAAAATACTAGTATGTACATACCTGCGGTGTACAAACTCAAGTGAGATGTGGTGAGAAAAAACCGCGTAGCTCTGCGTCGTGGTTTAGGATATAAATAGCAAAACCCTTATAATTTTCTGATTCACCTGTTTACTAAAACAATTTTAAAACGCATGGTAGTCTCGTAAGCATAAAATGTAATTATGTTTTTAGAGGTTTTTCTACACTATACTTTAAAATCTGAGGGTCGGAGGTTCGGGTTACAAGTCTCTAATACCAACCGACAGATCGAGTGAGTTGACACCGTTGTGGCTGTCTAAAAACGCCGCTTTTCTAGGAATCAAAGAAGTCGTTCTTATAACTGTTTTCTTGGTTTTCAAGCCTCTTTGATGCTATTTATTTGCTTCCATATGCTACACATAAATATCCAATGAATGTTCGTAAAAATATAACCGCTGCTCTCCATAGTTTTATTAGAGTAAAATTTACAATGTCTATATCCGCCACACTATGAATCGCCCTTTCGAGTTCAAACAGAACAACCTTTTTATGATTGCAAGTGTCCTCAAGGAAGTTTTACCGTTTTTTTTTCTAGCTAAAGATGTGTGAATATCTAGCAAAAAGACAATTGGAAAAGGTACGTCGCCAAGCCAAAGTTAAAGCGGTGCCAAAGCACAACTTGAATAAAAATCAATTGCACCCGAAGAAATATGGAAACACATGAAACATGGCCACCAGCATAGCCTCCTCTATACGGAGAAAGCCTGGCACATCGACGACGGAGCCATAGGGCGCGCGGCCGCAGAAAAAAGGAGAGGAGGAGCGCGCGAAGCGGTGATTATTATGGTAGCGCAGAGCAGAAAGGGCAGAGATTGGGTGCGAGCGCTTGGGTCATGAGCGGCCGCTCCCCGAACCACGTTTGTTTTCGTCACCTTCGTTTTCGTACTCCGGGAGAAACGGCGGCGGCGATTCGAAAGGGCGCTGGCAACAATGCACCATGGCTGTGGTGTCGGCGGAGCTGTCGGCGTGCCAGCGGAGTGCGTCGTCGTCGACCATCGTATCGTGCCGCGGAAGAAGCATGCAGGTTTGACTAAACGAAAGCGACGGCCGCGACCGTCGGTTTCGCGTTCTAAGACCGTTGCGGAGATGCGGGCGCAGGGAGAAGCGGAAAAGGGTTAACGATGAGTTTCTCCTCTCCACCATACCGAAAAGAAAAGAGGAAAAGAAAAAGTGTATCTGCGTTTGGCCGCTCGCTCTTGTGTGGCGCTAGCAGGCAATCATCCCTCCGCTCCCCGTTTCCCTTTCCCCTCCCTTGTCCCTTTTACGGCGGCCGGCTCTTCTCGCGACGTGCCAGGCTTTCTCCGTATAGAGGAGGCTATGCCACCAGTCGCATTTGCAAATGCAATTCAGGTCCCACGACCTTCCTCATTACAAACATTACGCGATTTTCGATGGAAGAGCAAAAAAGTAAGAGAAACAAGTATAAATATATAAAATTAATAAATAAAGTTTTCAAGGAAATAGCCAAGACTATGTTTCGAGTCGTTCCTTCTTCGCTATAAAATTAAATTTGGACTCATATTGCAAAGGACTACTGCCAACATTTCTCTTATTGCTCTTTTTGTTTGAACTGGTAAATATAACAAATCCTTTGACTAAAAGAAAGTATGTTGTTTTTCGTTAAAGATATTAGTTTTATTTTGTGCCCCGCGTGGATGCTAATGAAGGGAATTACATTCGTTGTTCTAATTCCAGGCCTTTGTGCTAACTTCTAACCATCATTAAGACTCTGCTATTATAGAAAAAAAATAATGGTCAAATATACCCACTCGTTTCTTTAATGATATGCTGTACGTCGAAGCTGTTTGCACTGGAACTTATGACCAATGATTTCAACAAAAATGTTGTTTTTTGTTTGTTTTGAAAATTTTATACTTCGTATCAGTGTGAAGTTCGAAGCACAAATATTTGCTATATATCAAAATATAATATCTTTGTAGTTAAGATCATACAACCTACTGTATTTTAACATTACGACGTTTTTTCTTTTATCACTGGGCATAAGTAGTGACCTTTAAAGCTCCACACCAAGGTAAGCAACACGCCTGAGACTTATCGCATCTGCGTTACTTCGATTGTTTGAAAGTTTAGCATGTTGAGATCGGAATGTAGTAATCGGGATCATTGAGAGAAAAACTACTTCGCTTTAATATTTACTCCTTCATTTCTACGATTTGCTGAGCAGTACCAAATAGCCTTTGGTCTCAATTTCAAACTTCATTTGCACTCACTCGTCCCTTTTATAATTCGAAATGGTATAAAACTTATATAAGCATCTATATACAGTTATGTCTCGTTAATATGTACCCCGTTAATATGAATACCCCGCTATATGGACACCATTTTCGGGGACAAACTAAGAAAATACTTGCCTTTTTGTCTCGTTATTATGAACAACTCGCATTATGGACGATTTTTGGTGGGAACGGAGGTGTCCATATTAACGAGACATCACTGTAGTTGTTAGACCAATTCTTCCGGCTGTCTCATGGCGACCTCAGCATTGTTAATGAGGCAATTTTATTCCAGAAATATTTAGCTCTACTTATAATTCAAATAAATGAATCTAGTAACTATGTGACCGTCTTTTCCGTTTATTTTTCACACATCATTATAATATATACCATCTCTCAGAACGTTTTCTATTTATTATCGAATCCATACATGACTTTATCATCTTCTACCAAATACTAATCCAGAGAACAAACAACTAGCCCTGTGCTATTCCAAATTCATTTTACACCCTTCCTCATTAAAAAAGACAAACGTGTTGCAAAAAGCGCAAGGGTTTATTTCTGCATTCTTCTCTTGCGAAGAATCGAAGTGTATCCAATAACTAAAAAACAAACCGTACTGAAACACCCTATAAAAATTTTCCATCGCAAAACAAACGCACGAATAAACATAAGAAAACTTCCCAATTTGGCCAACATTAACATAGTAATAAAACCTCAAGAAACAAATTGAATCTAAAACGTGGAAGTATACGCAGCTGAGGCGCGCGCTTTGATGAGCGCGTTCGATAACGGACCAAAACACTTCCGCATTCTGCGGTGCGTAGCTTTATCACAAGACTGCAGATCGCAATGCCAATTCATACACGGAATGTTACGTACATCACGCTCGCAATCCAAGCATCTTCTTCCCAAAAACCGCAAAAACACAGCAGATTAAAAAAAAAATCACTTCAACGGAATCTTTAACTTTCTCATCGTTTCACAGATTGTTCGGCAGAATTACTTCTGCTTGTGTTCAGCACTAAAACTTCTTGTCGTTTCGTCATGAGCTTTTTCTATACCTCTCTCCGGCGCATGCCATTGGGGTTAATCGGACCAATTATTTCTAACCCACCCTCCTTCGTTGCATTTCAGCGATGCAAATACCACCGAAGTAAGACAAACATTTGACGCTGAAGCGAGATTTCAGCTCGCGAACTATTTACAGCGGCCTCACTCCCATCGCTTGGTCGGACGACGCCCTAACATGAATACTTAGAATGGCGTGAAAAGACGCGGGAAATAGACTCAAAGCGACGGGAATATATAGCCTTGGTGTTCGTCACTCCGCAGTTACCTATTGGCGACCAATTTTAATGCACGGCTCCTTATGAGTATAACGTTTGGACGTTATGGTAGCACGGCTTCCTGTCCGTTAATTTACGACATTAAGGTCCGTTGTTGCGCGACACGTATAACCTATTTAATACAAATAGTTTAAGGATATAGAAAAACTTCACTGCTCAAAAAGCCGCCCGATTGGGTTGACCAGCTTTTGTATAATACACGCAATGGCCCCTTGCAGCCTAATAGGGTCTCTGACCCCTTACCTTCTAATGAAAGAACTGACCTGATGTCACAAGATGGAAGGCAATCTATGCGAGCGCAAGTTCGTTTGCCTGTGCACAGGGGTTGCGATGATATCAGAACGCTGCCCAGGCAGCACACCAATGTTGGTCCGACATTGGCCTAACATTGGCTAACACCGGCCTCAATATTGGACAATATTGGAAGCGCTACCCCATCCAACGTTGGCCCAGTCATTGGTGCCAATGTTGGGCCACTGTTCAGCCATCGTTCCAGCCAATGTCGGCCCCATCGTTGGTGCCAATGTTGGGCCATTGCTAAACCATGGTTCCAGCCAATGGTGGCCCCACATTGGAAAAGACCAGCGTAATATTGGACAATACTGGAAGTGCGACCCAATCCAATGTTGGCCGTCATTGGTGCTGACTTTTGGCCATCGTTGCACTCGCCCAGCTGTTTGCAAGTGAACTCGCCAAGTTGTTTGCAAAAAGGAAAATACACAGACAAAAAGAAATATTTTTGAAATCTCCTAAAAGTTTATTACACACAGCCTTTTCTGCAGAGAAGTACAAACTAAGCGATTAGTGATATGTGAAGAGGTACTACTCAGCTGTTATACAACTGACAACATTGCAAAGCAAACAACAACCGGGGTAATTGTTGGGTAGTGTCCAGTCTCCCGACAGCTGGCAGAATTTTTTTTCCCCGAAATTCTACCGGTAGTCGCCCCTCACTGGCGGTGCAATCAGTTCATCGAACGACATTTCATCGACAGATCGTTTCATCAACACGCGATGTTTCATAAAAAAAAAAAAACTCAGAATATCATTTGTTTCTCTTTTGCAAAGAATTTTTGCAGACTTACCATGAAGCGGCGTGAGAGGGTGGGCTGGTTCAGTGAACACGCGCCTCAGGAATACACGCGCTTTAAAATGCCCCTACAGCGTGCAATTCGCGTAACGAATGTCGATGAAACGTGAATGCTGATCGACGCAACGCGTATTCACGAAACGGTGGCCACGAAACGTGTTTTCGCGAAACGCAGGGTGAATAATGAAGTCAGTATTCTACCTGCAGTTTTGACATTATTTCAGACAGATAATGGCAGGCGACTGTCGGTAAGATTGCAGGAAGATTATTCTCCCGGCTGCCAGGAGATAGGCACTGCCTAGTTCTAGAGGTTATCCGGAAGAGTATGCCCGTAGAAGAACGGACAATGATCACCAAGTAGGTCGCAGCGCACTCACGTTGAAAATACCGGACTTGAAAGATGTAATGCGAGGTAGATGTTGACACGAGCACTGCAGACCAATCACACACACACAAAAACATGAAGGAAGTGATCCGTGAAGATTCAAGATGATGTAGCACACGCTGCCGTTTGCCGAACCGAACACTAAACGATTCACAAGAATGTCTTGCGCTTCTTTGAAGAAATCGATACGGGTAGGACTTTTCGAACGAGATACCATTTACCACAGAAGCGAAATCCACAGCAGGCCCGCAGGCCGCATCGCACGCGAAACTAGGTCCGGTCTTCAGAGACATTCCGGGTTTGTCAACCGCTAATGCGTCATCCGTCAAACCACGTGATCACGCTTCTGCCGTTTCCCGCGCACAGAGAGTGGATTCAAGCGATAAAAAGTATACGGTTCATTGGTCCGGCGAGTACGCACCGTCTACCATGCCTTCAGCTTAGAGAGAGAGAGATAACGAGAGAAGGAGTAGAAACGAAGCAGGCCAGAAGGGGGTGCGCTTACAAAGGCTAATCTTCAGGGGCATTTCAACAATGAACACAGCGAAATGATTTGTCACTTGTACCCAAGGTTGATAGTGTAGTGGATGTTATTCGTGGCCTTGGGCTGGCAGGTTCCGTGCTCTGCCTTATCACCAGCTTCGAGACTGTAGTCACGTGACCCTAACCGGAGAGACGACTGGCCGAAAACACGCATAGCGTCTACCCTGCTGTCAATACCGATTGAACAGGACAGCTCTTTGAAGGCCAGCTTTTGAACTTCTAAAGAAGCTGTCCAGATCAAAAATGATTCTAAACGGGGCAGCTTGAAGACACTATGTTTTACGTCGTACAACCCACAATAATATTTAAAATGAAGAACTTAGCGCGACTATTTTTTTTGCGCATGATGTCCACAAATAAATAAATCAATATATATAAATATATATCTATTTTTATCAATAAATTTAAAATCATTTGTACACTGTTAGGTTCGCGTTTTTAAACTTCAAAATTTTTCACGAACGAGTTACACATAAAAGACACAACGGACAGCACATCGTCCGACTTTCAACACACGATGAATCGCCGACGCTCGCAGACAGAAGGTTGCGATGCTGCGCGGACGGTTTCTGAAAGATGCTGCGTAGGGTATAAGCCGGGCGCAACGGCTTCCCGACCGTTCGAAGGGCAGAGGATTCGCGACGACAAAGTCGCGTCTTGCAATTTCAGTAAGCTAACGGGGCTCGAGAGTCCCACGCTCATATTTCCGCAGAGCCAGCGCGGCCGGCCAGATCGTGGCGAAGTATGCTCTCGCGACGGGCAAAGTAGAAGACGTTAACGCTACGTAATGCATATACATACAAAATACACTGGAAAAGACAAAAATAATTAAATATAAAAACGGAATTAAGTTGTCAACGCCGAGGTATGGCAATGCGAAGGGAAAGCAGCCGGCAAAAAAACTGCGATAGTCCTATAGGCAGCTAAGGATGTATTTGTGATCGCGGTTACAAAGCTCCGGCGACGTACGCCACATGAAGTTGGCTAAATACAATTATCGCCCCGAGCGAGCGCATGAATGACTCTTTTCCACCTTCCTACCTCTGCAATGCGAAAAAGAGGGTTGTGGGTCTATAGCCTAGGCGATACAAATATAGATAAGCCATTGGCTATGGCAGTACAATATTGGCCAGCCTATACCAAGACATCACCAATATTGAAAAACTCTTGGCTTTGACAGTTGAATATTAACCAGCTTAAGCCAGCGTATATTCAATATCGGAAAGCCATTTGCTCTGACAGTCCAATATTGTACAGGTTATGCCGGCGTATATCCAATATTGGAAAGCTATTGGATTTGACAGTCCAATATTGGACAGCTTATGCCGGCGTATAGCCAATATCAGAACGCCAGTGGCTCCGACAGTCCAATATTGGACAACTTATGCCGGCGTATATCCAATATTGGAAAGCTATTGGCTTTGACAGTCCAATGTTGACCAGCCTATGCCAACGTATCACCAATATTGGAAAACCATTGGCTTTCCCAGGTAGCACCGAGTTCAGGGCCGAAACTTGGCTTTTGTCTGGGAGTTTAGGGCATTGAAAAGCCCGAAGAAGCCAAAGTAGAGCCAAACCTGACCTCCTTTGGCAACGGTCTGGGTATTTTGGCCCTAATTCGCCAAACAAGTGCCAAACTTAGGCTTCATTGCCTGGTAGTTCGGCTATCATCTGGCATCTTTAGGCCTAAATCGCCTAACAAATGCCAGAGTTAGGCTTACTGCCCCGTAGTTCGGCAGTTATTTGGCATTTTTGGGCCAAAATTGCCAAACTAATGCCAAAGTTAGACTTCACTTTTTGATAGTTCGGCTGTCAACTGGCACCTTCGGGCCAAAATCGCCGCATTTGTGCCAGAGTTAGGCTTACTACCTTGTAGTTCGGTTGACATATGGCATCTTTGGGCCCAAGTCGCCAAACAAGAGCCAAAGTTAGGCTTCGCTTCCCGATAGTTCGGCTTTCGTCTGGCAGCTACGGGCCAAAGTCGCCAAACAAGTGCCAAAGTTAGGCTTCGCTTCCCGACAGTTCGGCTGTTATCTGGCAGCTACGGGCCAAAGTCGCCAAACAAGTGCCAAAGTTAGGCTTTGCTTCCCAATAGTTCGGCTGTCATCTGGCAGCTACGGGCCAAAGTCGCCAAACAAGTGCCAAAGTTAGGCTTCGCTTCCCGATAGTTCGGCTGTCATCTGGCAGCTACGGGCCAAAGTAACCAAACAAGTGCCGGAACTAGGCTTACTGCCTTGGAGTTCGGCTGATGAGGTGTTTGATGTACGCGGGTGGTCTTCATCTTCATTAAATAGAAATCAAGTTTTATTCGGGTGGCCACTTTATCTTATTTTGAGTGTCTCTTGATTTCTCTAGTCCAAAGGTTGGCAGAACGTTTTGACGAGGCTGAAGCAGGCTTTGCAAACGGAAATTATGCCGGATGTTGTACTCGCGCGTAGGTACAAACGCCAATATCGGGACGCGCCATGAGACTGGTTCGACATTGAGGCGCGTTCACACCGGCGATGCCATCTAGTCGCGCGATAACTTTCATCGCAAAAGCGACCATCGCGGGCAAAAAGCGACGCGATTTGAGCAGTCGCTTGCTGACCCGCCTTTTTGTGATGCGATCTAGTCGCGGAGAGGCTGAGCCAATGAACGGCGTTCGGAGCGAGCGTTTTCGAGAAGCGACCCGCCAACGAAGGCGTTGGACTCGCTCATCGCCCACGCCAGAGTGACCATCTAATTATTTTTATTTATTTATTTTTTTGCGATGCGATTTAGTCACATCGCGCGACTGCTTACATCCCCGGTGTGAATGCGCCTTTAAAGAAAGTGCTGCCATCGAGCCAGCGCTGTGCGAGAGATGTGCGCACGTCTCCCCAACAGATATCATTATTAGGTGGCGCATTGCGAAAGCGAGCGTGGCTCTGTGCGCGTCTTGCGTCGTGATTGAGCACTGTCAAATGCTAGCGATAACAAAAATCGGAAACGACCGGGGCTCCGTGGCGCCGCTCCCGCGTCACACTTGGGGAATTAAAATGAAATCCCGGAACTTGTACTATTTTAGCGTGTTGGTACTTTTTAAACATTTAGAAAATGGAGACACATAAGGGACAATAGATACAGGACAATCTTTCAACTTCGACAACATTTATTTTCGGCTTCAAGCTCAAAGCCCGCCCGCTCCGTGGTACTACGGGAAAGGGAAATCTTGGGGGAAGGAGAAGAAGCGGGGGAAGTGTACGCGATCCTCCCGTCCTGCGGGGCCAGGTACATCGGGCAAACGGGGCGATGCCTCAACGACCGACGCCGAGAACATCAAATGGACGCCGAAAGAGCTGCTTCGGATTCTCAGCACCCGATCGTCATTCACGGGAGAAAATGTGCCGGCTGCGCTCCTGATTTCGCCGGCACGACGGCCATGGGAGGCCACTGCGAGCGAGTCGGGAGAGAAATAATTGAGGCCCGTCGGGTGGCGACAAGCCCGCAAAACATAAGCGCCTCTTCCATTTCGCTTTCAAGAAAGGAGATTATCTTTCTGAGGCCCACAATGGAAGCCGAACGCTGACAGACTGGGCAAGGCGACAAGGTGACCGGCAGAAGCGGTTTTTCCTTTCATTTCATTCCAGAGCAGGGCTGGGATTCATAGTTTGACGTGAGCGCATTGGTGAAGTTAAATAAAAACAGAAAGAATAAACATAGGGACGGACAGGACAGCACCTCTTTCGACTTTCAACACAAATAGTTTTATTAGGCACCGGCACCCGGCCCAAGAGACCCAGAGACGGAAAGGGGGAGGACGAAAAGCGGGAACATGGAAAGATGAGGGGTGGTAGGGAGAGGATAAAGGCGACTGAGACAAAATCACTCGCGGGGAAGAAGAAAGGTCAGAAGAGAAGCCGCAAAGAAGCGAAGCCGCTTGAAACGACATCACCGGACGGACGAGCTAGGCCCGCGGGGTTCTTGTCAAGGCCATCAACTGCGGGCGAAGGTAGGCCGCGTCCTTCGTGGAAAGAGAAAGAAAGGGCGCAGAGATGTTTCGGGATGCGTGCGTGCCGGTGCCTATTAAAACTATTTGTGTTGAAAGTCAAAAGAGGTGCTGTCCTGTCCGTCCCTATGTTTATTCTTTCTGTTTTTATTTGGCTGGGATTCCCCCGTCCCTTATTTCCCTACTGTTGAACAGGTCGGGGTACACTCTCTCCCCTGTAGCTTTGGCTGTACAGCACAGTTTTTTTTCTTTTTTTTTTAATTTGTGTTTGTTTTTATTTTTACTCTAAAGAGTCGAAAATACAGAGAGCTTGGCTGCGTTGTTGATGCCCCTTCGACCTCGCCTTTTGCAAATCCTCACCACCTGCTTTTGTGTCTTCGTGTGGCTGCCAGCCAACGCGACAGCCGCTTTAAGCAAATCAAAAGCGCGTCACCTCTCTGTGTAGGACACGTAGGCCAAAAACGTTTGGACGAAAATTTTTCAGGTGACTCTCTCTGTCACGCTGATGGGATGAGCTCTGGGGCTGTTGTTTTCGCCGTTTGCCTATAGTTATAGAAATAGGCGGGCCACGTAGGTCCGGTTTTCGAAATGCGCTCTTCAGTGTTCTGTTGCTTTCGTGCGTTGCAGACGCGGCCGTGTTCTTTCGTCGTAAACGGCCGGAATACGTCCATGCCAATTTTTGGTAACAGCCATTTGTTTCACCGGAGTTCGTGGAATTCTTGTGATGTGTTTGTTGGACACGCTTCGACAAAAACTGCTCTTCGCCGACGACGAGACGTCAGTTGAATGTGCGCAACCTTCTTTCTCGAGTGTGTTTGTGGGGTGCCTGAGTTGGATTATGCATCTATCAAGGATTACATGATATCGCTCTTTTATTAGTAAGTACACTGCAAGCATGCTCCTGATAGTAGTCCTGCTTTCCTCTCAATCTCTGCGGTTTTTTTTTTGTGTGATGTGTTTTGCTTGGCATGAGGACAGTGTTAATTCTATTTTATAATTTGCTTTTCGTTTTACAGAACAGTGTGTGACCTTTGTAAATATGTCGAGTATACACTGTGTGTAATGATAGTTGTTTAATAAACTTCTGGGAGCGATCGAAAAAAATTGTTTGTCCGTATATGTGATTGGATATGGAGCAAATGATATGCAACGTACATACTTGCACGACGTTCGGCCAATACGGAGCAGACGCATCGTAGAGTATTTGCACAATATTGCGCGAACGCTAGGCCGGGGCAAAACGGCTGTACGGCAATACCTGCCGGGTACCAAACGGTGGTGCAAAACTGGACATTTGAGCGATATTGGAGCTTACTTTCGGCCGGTACTAGCACGATACTGCAAAGTATTCCCGTGCTGCTTGGGAACGGAGGTGATGACATCTGACCATCGTGTTTCAGACGCTTGTTTAATTTAATTCTCTTCTAGGGCGCGTGAAAGAGCACTTTTGTGACACACCAGAGATATTCCAAACTTGGGCAGGCCTCTCGGCTTTCTTTTTAGGCGTTGCTTTGGCAGTTAGGGTTCCAGTCTGGCACTTACTTTGGCAGAACTGTGGCGGACCAGAGAAAAGCCAAACTTGGCATGTCCGAAATACCCAAATTAGGCGTTGCTTTGGCAGTTATGGCCCAAGTCTGGCACTTACTTTGGCACAACTGTGGCGGACCAAAGAAGAGCCAAACTCGGCGTGGCCGAAATATCCGAATTAGGCGTTGCTTTGGCAGTTAGGGTTCAAGTCTGGCACTTACTTTGGCAGAACTGGGGCGGAGCCGAGAAAGGCCAAATTTGGCATGTCCGAAACACCCAAATCAGGCGTTGCTTTGGCAGTTATGGCTCAAGTATGGCACCGACTTTGGCGCTCCTCTGGCGGACCAGAGAAACGCCAAACCTTAGCATGCCCCGAATTCCCAGATTAGGATTTACTATGGCAGTTATGGCTCAAGTATGGAACCAACTTTGGCGCTCCTCTGGCGGACTAGAGAAACGCCGAACCTTGGCGTGCCCCGAATTCCCAGATTAGGATTTACTATGGCAGTTATGGCTCAAGTATGGCACCAACTTTGGCACTCCTCTGGCGTACTAGAGAAGAGCCAAACTTTGGCATGCCCTAGGATCGCCCAACTAAGGCTATAGTTAGGCACCGTACTTTGGCACTGATGAATGCCATGGTGCAAAAACCTAACTGCGCCAAAGTTGGGCCCTTATGTTTGCCAGACCTTTGCCCAAGTTGGGCATTCCTCTGGCGTGCTACCTGGGTTGATAGTCCAATATTGTCCAATGTGATTCCAATATTGGGAAACATATGGCTCAGTTGGGCCATTGTTGGGCCATTCTTTGCCACATCAAATCCAATGTTGGCCCAATACTGTGTGCTGCCTGGGTGAGGTCGCATTGGTTGATTTATAAAGATATGGGATAGACCGCAAGACAACTAACATTAAAATTTACCCACTATTCCTTCCGTCGAAGCCAATCAGAGCTTGACCTTATTCTGACGTCACCACACCTTCAGCTGAAAAAGCAGGCGACTTGCTATCGGCATACGTCTTGTCAGTTCACAGCTCTGCGTCTTTCTGTGTAGAATACAAAAATTTGAAAAAAAGCCAAGCGTCGTGGAGCAAGCCCGAACCCAGACACAGTGCTGTCAAATGTCTCTGTTCAGAATATGTTGGAAGAATAATAGTGAAGCATCGGCTTTTCTTCTGCACAGATATCAATTATATACAGACGTAAACACACAATGAATAGATATTACCATACTTTAAATAGTCAAATTTAGCCGGAGTCGCGAAACCAAAACCTGAAGGCAGAATACAACTGTAGTGAATACCTTAAAAAGAGTATCGTGCCGGTATTTGTGAAGATGAACCTGCACTGAGCGTCAAGAAGCGGAGTCAAAATCCGATGACAGATCGAGCGCCAGAATCGGACACACTCTGTCAGTGTTTTATCACATTGTACCGCTTGCAACCGTCACAAGAAAAACATATCTCTCATATAGGCGCAATAAATTCTTGATTTTGAGATTAAGAGCAGCCCTATGTTTTTTTTTTTCAATTATGTATCTCTTTCACACATAAGGAGGAAGATGATTTTGTAAGAACTGGATTGCTCTAATAGCCTTGGCCTAATCGATTGCTCGTGAACCAAAAGGTTTCATGAAGAAAAAATGAAATAAATCGATGATAAGTAATGCATTAGAGCATTACGCATATATGCGAAACTATACTCTCTCGCGAACATGCGAGATTCATCAAACAGAAACAAGAATTAGAGAATGCTGCTGTATTTGTTAATCAGGACCTGTTTCAAATTGCACTTGAGAGGGTCAGACTCTGATTGCAAAAACAACTATGCGTTTTATCCCAACGCTCGCTTGCAGTCACAGTATTGGGCGCCCACCGGTACTTAACCGTGGCCTGCTACAATTTGAGCTATAGAAGCCACCGGTTCCAACATTTGGGCGTGATCAGTACACGATCAGACATTTTGTAAAACGGACAAAAAATAGATGAAAAATGGCAGAACAAAGAGTACTGTATAAACTGATCGAACGCAAAAAATCTACGCATTGATGCTTGCAGATGGCGTTTACACCAGTACTAACCAAAGGTACGGAGTCAGTCCGCGTTCCATTTTTAAAACCCCGCTCTCCGAAAAATTCGCCACAGCCGCCCTAGTTTGCAGTTCGGCTGCTCAAAACATTACGAAGAGTTACGCATGCACTGTACATTACACGACCTACTCTGCGAGAGGACAAAACCTCGATAGTGTACTTTTGCCAGGTTACTGATTCGAACGCTCATCAATAGAAGCGTCAAACTATTCAGCATCTGCTGAATATCTGCAATTTGGGAAGCATTCAGAAAGCGGTCGCAATGCCGTCAGCGTGTGAGACAGGGCATGGAGGCGGCTTAGAGCAATCGTGCACCCCTCTGCCACGCGTTGCTTAAAAGTTATCAATCGACGAACGACACCATCTTCATTTATCACCCCTCTAGCGTCAAAAACGTGAAAGAAAACACCCCTTTTGACTGAGGCCACCCGGCTATTAAAAGATGTAGATGAACTCCAGCTTGTACAGTGTCTCACGTGCGAGGGCCTCTTTAGTCTCCCTCCACCATGCAATCTTTTGATAAGAGCTTCCGTTAGTAGGTGTCGTAATCTGGGCTTTCTCAAGTATACTTCAATAAAACCTTTTGATGGATACCGTAAACATTGCTAAAAAATACAAGTATTTGTGAACGATGCGTACGTTTAACTTCGTTTGAACTTTGGTGGAAAGGGAAGAAACCAATATGGAGGAACGACAAGTTTAACTTGTCGTTCATTTAACCATTTAACTTCACAGATTCGCAGCCTACAGAGCCACCAGTTTTATAAAGAACCTTTACAACCATTACTTATAAACCTTGATTCAGATAGCACTTTGTTGTGAAACTTTAATCACAAGTCGTAAACCGTAGCACTACATTTGGTCTGAAACTGAGTGCTCGAAAATGCGTATTTTATCTTCCGCTGCGAGAAAAACTAGGTTAGATTTTTTCTCAAACGCTCGGTACGTTTCTACAATGGTAGTTTCTGCCGATCACTTTTAATAAAGTTCCTCGAAGGGAAACGATGCGCGTCTTCTTTCTTTTTTTTTTTTAACGGCTGTAAGATTTTAGACAAATTAGATGCATATTTATGCGATTTACTCAAGTGTTTACGCAGGTATTAGAGGCAGAAATTATGTTAAAGCAATTATGATTTTTGCATCATATACATGAAGCAAAAACAAGCAACGCTTACGATATTGAGTGCTGTGTGCTTTAGAAAAAGATTTTTGCTACCTTCTAGACATCTTTAGAAATGCATGGCATGACTTAATATGTTTGTGCTTCCTTGCACGTGAGTCATTCCTTTAAGTTTTTATTTGTTTACGCCGCAACCTCATAAGTTGAATAGCTTTAATCTAATGCACGGGCCTCGTTAGTTCAAATCACTAGATTGTTACAGTGTAGTTACAAAATTGCTAGAAATATTGAAAAAGGTTAAGCATAAAACATACAATTAAAAAGCGTTTCATATACTAGAAGCGAGATCGTAACTTTTTATCATCTCTCATCCTGTCCCTAAGAACTAAAATTTAAATATCCTCTTTGAATAAGGCAGCCGCAGTTTATCCACCGTTCTGTCGTGCTTTTAAAATAAAAAAAGGCTGCAGGTCATTGACTAGTGCAAAACGCTGTCAAGGCTACTGGCACGAGCGCGTGCCTTCATCTATTGTTTCGTTTGCAAGAGGACGCGTGAAAATATTGGGCAGCGTTGCACACTACACATAGAACAGAGTATGGGGGTATTGATATGACGCCATATTTGAGAGCACCGTTCAGAGCGCATGCTGAGAACGAGCTCACATTAATAGGCTACACAGACCGCCAATCTTGATGGTGTAGAACGCACGTTTGCAAAAGAACTGCGGAATCTCGCCGTCAGCACGCGCTCTGCAGCCGTGCACACAGCTATCGACACCCGTGAAAACTCCCAATTGGGGAGGAGATCGAACATCCACGCTCCAGCTGTACGTTTCAGCTGTGCGGAAAACAAATCAAATGTACTTGTTTGTTTTTGATCAAAGAAATCAAAGATGACGATTCGGAGGCCGATCCTCGTGCGACCAGATCACTCGTCAGAGCGAAGCGCTTGTCCTCAGACTGTGCTATACTTTGTCTCACCTTAGCATGGACTATTGTTAACCGCACATGCTAAAATCGCGGGATAGTTGATTTAGATGACGCCTCGGCGGCTGCTCGAGCGCTCGTGCAACGAGTGCTCCAGTCAAGGCAGTCAAGGCGATCCGCTCGCGCATGCAGTGGATTCGCCGTTTGTCCATGCTAAGCTGAGACGAAGTATAGGCGAGGTTCACTTTCTCTTTTATGTTGTGTTAGTAAACACCGGTCTGAGAGAACAATAGGCTCTATAAAGTGCCCCTATAGTTCTATTTCCTGCGTAACAGCCAAAGACAAGGTCAGAACGAGAGGAAGGAGCTTTAGTTTTCCCGCCTTCAGTGCGAGCGCCGTAGCTTCGACAACGGTTCTGCGCCTCGTGTACCCCGAGCGTTTGGGCACAGCCAAATCAAGGCGAAAAGTCAGGAGCCCGTGCTGGAGGTCGGGCGTTCCAAAGAGACACCCTGCTGCCCTCACGTTGGCAATGACCATGCGGGTAGAAACTGGGGAGAGGAAGAGATGAGAGCTTCCGGAGACGGCAGAGAGCCGAGCTCAGACTGGAATGATTAGTCTGGATACGTAAAACTATAGCTGCTTTTCTTTCTACTCGCTCTTCGAATGCATTCGAACGCAAACGTCGAAACCTAAACGTCCGCGATCGCCGTTCGCGATCGTATCTTAGAGATGTATCGCAATCGTATCTGAGAGATCCTATCGGGTATCTGTATCTCTGTATCGAGATACATTCGACAAATGTATTTATATCTCAGTAGTGAAATACATTCAATATGTATCGGTTGTATCGCGATACTTTGCCAGACTTAGGTATCTCCTTACATTCGATGTTCTTTTTAAGATAAATTTAAAAGATATAAACATCTGTTTGGTGCAAGTTGCTTCGTAGTTTACAATATGAACCCGCCCTATAACTTGACCCATCTCGGTCACCGACAGTAAAAAAAAATATTGTGGTTTAAAAAATGTTACGGGCAAGAAAAAGAAAATCAGCTCCTCTCTCAAAGCCCTCCGCTGTTTCCAATTTAGCAGAGATAATTTTTGTATTGGTGTTGAGTTAAGGAAAAGTACGGTCCTGTTGTCCAATCTTCCTACACAATGGGTGACTCAGAAGCTTATAATACGACAGTTTGAGATGTGCCCTTAGAGCAAAACAGGGTTCATTTCGGGCAGACTCCATTTGTAAAGCATGGCACGCAGTCTTTTCTGTTTTGTAACCATGTGGTTCAACGGGGGTGAGATATTTGCTTTATTGGCACTAATGATAAATAAAGAGTTCGAGGTAAGGGGAACAGCATCAAATGACACAAAACAAATGAAAGCCACTTACAACTCCCTGTAACGCCGAATTAGAGCGCAGCTCTTGAGGAGGAAGAGGGGAAGGTACGGACAGGGGGCTAGGCCCCTCCTCATCTCCTGCTTGCTTCCCATTTAGGGAAAGCTTTTCCGCTAAATTTAGCGAAAAAATTCCCCGCTAAATTTAGCGGGGAAAGTTTTCCGCTAGATTTAGCGGAAAAGTTTTTCCGCCAAGTTTGGTGAGAAAATTTTCCGCTAAGTTTGGCGGGGAAATTTTTCCGCCAAATTTAACGGTTAATATTTTCCGCTAAATTTAGCGGGGAAATTTACCCATCATGCACCGCGCGGTTACGACGACGCCGACGCCGCTCAAGCCGGAAACGGGCGCCTAAGAGCTGCGCTCTAAAAGGAGCTCAAGCAAATATTACCATTAATATTCGCCACGAACTACACTCTCCCCACATAGCACTGTTCGGGAATAAATGTGTTTCTATAAGTATATGTATCTGTATTCCGGAATACTTTTTTAGAGATATCCCCTTCCATAAAAGGCAAATGTATCTCAGTATTTGTATTCCCGAAACTATTAGGAGTATCTCTACACAGCCCTCGTAGAGACAAAGAAAATTAGCTTGGCGACAACCAACCAATCATTCCAGTCAGAGCTCGGCTCTCTTGTGCACGCTCTCGTCTCCTCCTACATTTCTATTTCTATTCGCATAGAGGAACAATACGGCAGTGTTTACAATGCAGGTTGATCTGCTATTACCATATTTTCATATTTAATTCCCGTGCTCTTCATAAAAGCGCTGCCATCAGCCGCCGAAAGATGGCGCTAGAATGCGACGATCCTCCTCCTCGTCGTGTTCTCTTCCCTCTTGTGGCCTCCCTCTCTCTCTCCCTCCATGTGCCTCCCGCGTTCCCTCCATGCCAGTAGCGCCCGTTATTTAGCTCGGAGTGGTTCTCGTCGTGCGTTGTCGGGGCTTCGGGCTCCTCGGGGATCACGAGGTCCCGGTCCCACGCCAGCCGCGTCAGGGCGGGGTCCCACGTGCGATCGCGGCTGCCATTCGATCGCCTCTTCGCCTTTTACTACAGCGGTGCCTCCCGATCTTCACCCACGTGGAGGACCTCCCGGATCGGGCTCCGCTCCAACCGCGTGGTGTACTCTGTGTGCGCTCCGTCCGCGTACGTGGATGGGCGAAACGTGGCTAGGGTGTCTGGAACTCGTCCCCGACTGGTGTCTTCCGGATCCTATTCCGCCCATGCACCCAAAGTGGCCTCGAAGCGGCAACAAATGACATCATTAAAGCCGGAGTGATTATGCTGTGGGATATAGCGATCCTGGTGTGCAGTAGAAGTTCCGACAAAAAGCACGAGCAAACACGAGTGTCGCTGTCGTCACGGTGTGCCAACTCCTGGCTGCCGAGGCTTCCGTGGGTTGTGACGCTGGAGGTCGACCTGCAGCAGGACAGGCGACTGCCACGTTCACCACTACTGATTTGACACCACCAGGATCGCGTCCGGCTACAACGTCTCACTTCTTTGATGTCATCATGCGGAATTCGAGTGACCGCTTTTTTCGGACGCCGTAAACACATCAGTCGGAGCCGCGTGCCAGGCACCGTAGCGAGGCCGCCGTTTGCTCGCACGTCGGATTCCGCGTTCTTCGGTAGGCGCCAAAGAATCGCAGATGGACATCCGCCAGTGGCACCAATAACATCTCGTCTTGCTTTTCACGTCACTGACTGTACTGGTGCGGCCCAGCAAAGTTTCCCCCGAGGTAATTAAAATATTCAGCAAGCCCACGTTGGAAGATGAACTCCGCAGTTTTGCCGGTAAAAATATCTGTGTCTGATCAACTACAAGGAACAAACTTCGCTTGGATAAATAAAAATGTCGATTCCACATGTGACGGTTTTAAGATTATCGAATTCGCGAGATGTGTTTCACTTATGTTCTAGAAGATTAAAAGGACGACAGCAGCTTCCAGGTCATAATCTGTCATATACTGGCCTTCACGATCGCACTCTAGCCAGTGTGATTCTTTGGTCAATCGTGTTGAAGTCACAACCGACAAAGGGTTTGAATTGCAGGCATCGTTGGTCAGCAACTTGCACGTTACGCCTCCTGGTCGAGTCTTTTTGGTCGAAAAGTGTCTAGTTTCGGCAGTTTATATTTTCAGGTATTTATTTTCTTTATTTATTTCAAATACCCTCAGGGCCCGAATGCATTGCAGAGGGGAGTGGGTTACAGGGAGACATCAAAAGAAAACAAACATCAATCCTAAAATAAAAAAAATACATAATAATAAAATGCTAAACGTTAACACTGTTAAGGCATTGTTTAAAAGCGATGGAGTGGGATATGGATGGCTCAGACGCTGGAAGGTGGTTCCATAAGACCGTGGTCTGAGGTATGAATGAATTATAAAGAGTTGTAGTGTTACATTGAGGAATGCCCATCTTCTGTGGATGATCGAGACGTGATGATATGTAGAAAGGGGGTCTTAGTAACTTGTCACGTAGCAGAAGATTATGGTAATAAATTTTGTGGAACAGACACAAACTGTAAATATTTCGACGTAATGCAAGGTAAGGTAATTTCAAACTTATTTTCATTGATGTTACACTGGCAGTGCGGTGACAATTCGTAAGGATGAAACGAACAGATCTGTTCTGAATTGCTTCAAGAGCCGATATCAATACGTTGGTTCCAGGGTTCCAAATTGAAGAGGCATATTCCAGCTTAGAGCGCACGAGCGTTTTGTAAAGAAGCAGCTTGAGAGATAAGGGAACTGATGAGAAGTTTCGTTTAATGAATCCTAACGAACGGTTAGCATGTTCGTTATATACTGAATATGGGTTTCCCAAGATAAGTTAGATGAAATATTAGCGCCCAAATATTTGTAAGACGACACTTGTTGTAGAGAAGCACGATAAAGGTAGTAGCATGAGACATTAGCAGTCATTCGGGAGACCCTCATTACTTTACATTTGTTAGTGTTAAGTTTCATATTCCACTTGTTTCACGATTCAGATATACGGTTAATATCAGATTGAAGACAAGACACATCATGATATTTAGTCACTTCACGATATAAAACACATTCATCGGCGAACAAACTAATAGAAGATGTAACACAGGAGGGTAAGTCGTTGATAAATATCAGAAAAAGAAGAGGGCCCAATACAAATCCTTGCGGGACTCCGGATGTTACAGGTACTAAAGGGGATGAACAGTTGTTTACAAATACAAATTGGGAGAGATTAGTTAAAAAAACACGAATCCAGGAAAGTAATGAAGGATCAATGTTAAGAGTACTTAACTTATGGAGTAGTAATTTTTGTGATACTTTATCAAATTCTTTGGCGAAGTCCAAGAATATACAATCAGCACGCGAACTATGATCAAGAATGAGGTGAAGGTCATGACTGAACGCTAGTACCTGAGCTTCACACGAAAACAAAATTACGGAAACCGTGTTGTGCGGCTGAAAAAAAGTTATTTGACTCCAGGAATTTTACAAGTTGTGAATAAATGATATGCTCGAGAATTTTGCATGGGATACTTGTTAAGGATATGGTACGATAGTTAAGAGGACAGTGTTTATCTCCAGCTTTATGTATCGGTACTATTTTCCCAACCACTCATCGGGTAAACATCCTTGTTCAAGAGTTTGCTGAAATATTTGAGCCAGTATTATAGAAGAATATTTTTAGTGTTTTTCAGAAATTTAGAATTAATAGCGTCTACTCCAGATGAGTAAGATACTTTTAGGTTATCAATTGCAGAAACAATGCCATTAACATCAATAAAAATAATGTTCATTGGTAAATAGTCATATTGTTGTAATGAAGGTAAAGTTGTTGATAAAACGTTTGAAAATGACGCGACAAATGTGGAATTCAAAATCGATGCACATACACTAACAAGCACAGGGTCACCAGAAGGAGTAAACAAGGCTATAGGGACCTTTTCTTCGTTAGTAACTACTTTCCAAAACTGTTTCGGGTTGTTTGTTAGAAGTGATGGTAGAGTTACCGAAAAATAAGTAGCTTTGACATCTTAAATAGCAGTTTTGTAAATTTTGTAAGTAATGTGGTAATTATCCCACTTTTCAGGAAGGTTTGTAAATTTCGCTACTCTAAATTTACGCTTCTTTTTGTTAGAAAGCCTTTTTAATGTGGCGTTATGACAGGGAGAGTCGGGGAACACCGAGATGTTACGTAATGGCACTATATATATATTGGTAAGATATGACACCTGGTTTTTAAATAATTCCCAATTTACATGAATAGAGCGACCTGCTAACTGTTGTAAAAAGTCGTCAACAAAAATGCAAAGTTCACTGTTTATTGCCTCAAAATTTCCTTTAGCATAATCACGTATTTTTTTAGTATACTTTGGTGAGTTTCTAATAGGCACATCGATAGCAAAATGTATTAAGGAATGGTCACTGAGACCCTGCGTGTAGCTGATTGAAGAGATTAAAGCAGGTGACGTTGTGAGGATTAAAACTAATATGCTAGCGGAGGTTGTAGTGACTCTCGTGGGAACTGTGACCAGCTGAGCGAAACTGAAGTCGCTGCACAAGTCTATAAACTCAAGCGCGTCTGACGAGAAGGGTTGACTGTGGGTATGAATATCTGTCCATACTGTATTTGGATAGTTAAAATCGCCAAGAAGGATAATTGGAGAAGATGGAAACCGCACTAGCAAGGAGTTAATAGCGTCATGAAGATTCGCAACGAAAGAAGAGTTACAAGACAGTGCACGATAACATACGCCCAAAACATTCTTATGGTGGTTCAAATGCAAACAAACCCAAACTATTTCTAAGTCACTACTCAAACGCACACAAAATGATTCTATATGATTTGTTACAGCTATTTGTGCACCACCACCTGATCTGTCGCCCCTATTGCAACGGTAAATATTAAGCCGTTTTTCAAAACGAAAAAATTTCAGAATTTCTAACGCTCGAAGATAACCACGTTTCTGTTAAGACAACAATATCAGCAACACAAGAATCAATAACAGAACTCAAGTCATCCTTGTGACGTAAAACACTTCTATTAGTATTAGTAAGTATTAGTACTTCTATTAGTCGGCCGTTATTAGAACAACCCTCACCCCTCACGACTTGTTACGATAAGTCCAGCTTTCAAAGTTAGGTCCCAACTACGGACCTCTGTAGCTAAAAACTAGGAGCTTTAAACGGTACTCTCCTACCTGCTCAAATTACACTGACACCCTCCTCCTGAATTTCGTTAACCGGTGACGGTATTTGCAAAGCATCTCTCACCTTTCACTTGGAAAATCTCGCGTATGTTATGACTGTCCTTTGATCGCTATCTTCGTTTGCTGCAGCAAAGTCATCTCATGTCTTGAGCCGATCCTATTGTTTCCTCATTCAGTGTGATCTTGGGGGTTTAAGAACAGATATTGTATACTCTTTTGTGGAAAAGAGAGCATGCGCTGTCCTGTTGCTCTGGATTCAATCACCAGCGTTGACGGATGATAAACAGCGTTTCGTGGATTGTGAGATTATTGTCGACACGCTTCCTTGTATCTGTTTGGGCGGTGCTAACCTTTCCCGACGCTGGGTCTTCAAGTATTAAAAAAACTGAGTACTTTCCCCAGCTGCTTGTTTATATATGTTGATTGTACAGAGATGATGTTCTCGAGTGCTCCACCTTAATAAGGATTTCCAGCTCCCTCCTTTTTGATAACTCAAGCTCTACCTTGGGGTCCACATCTATTTAGTTCATTCTGCTTCACCTCAATGTTCACTAGAAGATTGGTCCTGATGAGACCCTCAGTGAGAGTGGTGTAATATCGCACAGGAAACTCACATGAACGCAAGCTTCTAATATTTATCTTGGCATGGTCTTCAAATTCTATATTTCTTGAACATCTCGCTCTGATTTCGCCGTTGAGATGTTTTGAAGCCTTTTTATGTATTCATGCTGAATGTTTTCCTTGTCACCAGAACGCTCGGACAGAATTTCTGCGGAATTCCTGGATCACGCTGCCGGTACTTGCAGTTCAAAAATGGCAGTGGCACGTGTTCAAATACGGAGGGGGGGGGGGGGGGAAGGGGAAGGGGAAGGGGGGGGGGGCGCAGGTATTGCAATTTCTCAAGTCGAGAGAGCCTGGTGTTGCGAATGACTGGCGCGTTCAGTTTTTCTTAGAAACGTTGACATGGCGCGGGCTCCTCTTAAAACCCCATGGGTTGTATTTTAAGAGCTTCCCTTCTGTTGCCTAACAAGTCTAGTTTTTTCATCATTGGCTCACCGGTGTGTCGTATTCAGTGTTTTCTGTTGGTTTGTAACCCTGCTGCGCTCCTTCACAGAGGGCTCTAACTATTCCGCCTGCTTTGTCTGTAACAACTATATTGCCCGGTTCCAGTTCAGCAGTGTTGATAGGCGATTCTATATTCTTGCTGAGCTAGGGAAGTTTCTTCTTACTGGCGACCAGTCTGTCTCGAAGGACCTTGAGAGACGAGGCTTTATGTGTGCCTACTGTAGAGAAGTCATGCTCTCGGTGATTATCAACGTGTAATGTCTCCGTCGACTTCACATCTTCCTATTCAACCAATGCATGATTGTTTCAATTCTGTGCGTTCTTTAATTCAAAACCGCCAAATTTAATTGACATGTCCACGAAACTTTCATCATCAACAAGCGATTTATGGAAAGCGCCATTTTAAAACACAATGGGTACAGTGAAAACTAAGTAGTTAAAATTTAGCTCTATCTCTTATTTTAATTTAAAAAACCTTGATTGAAATTGAAGTCTAAGTGCTTTGCCTCACCATACATATGATCAGGGGGTTAAAGCCTGTTTTTAATATAATATTTTGTTGATTGAATGATATAGTGAAAATTCATGCAGCTTTCTGTCCCCTTAGACTCTGGCTAAAAAGGATTCGTATATATATTAGTGACCTTAATGGTTTTTTTTTTTTTTAATATTTGCTGTATAAGTTAAAAAAAAAAACATATATGAAAATATCAAAAAAGCGCAAAAAAAAGTTTCAGGAAGATAGACTGAAACAATGTGAAAATAATTAATTGGAACAGTATTTGTGAATTGCGCGACAACAATAATATACCTAAGCAGCACGGTGTTTGGCCAAACAATGGCCATAGGCTGGTTATGGTTTTGTGGTCAGTGGCCTAAGAGTAACCATTCATTAGCCAATGCTTGGCTGATGGCTGATGGCCATTGGCCATTGGCCAGAGAAAGGCCAGTCATCGGCCAATTTCTGGCCACTGCCTGGAAACTCGCCAACGGACCATTGCCAGCCATTAGCCAGTGCTTGGCCAACTCTGTGCTGCTTGGGTACTTATCTAAATGCTGCTCCTTAAAGGGGCGGTTAAGTATCACAATTAAAAGTAAGCTGCTCTCCCCACTCAATTTACGAGCCTGCTGCTTCCTTGAACGTCAATATTGGCTAAGTAAAAAAAGCAAGCATCTAGAAATAAAATTCTGCTTGAAAAACCTTGCCCTCTTAAGCGGAGTGCAACCAATTTCAACTTTAGAAGTCAAGGTTTAAGCTGGGTTATTACAGTATCCCCGAAACGGTGACTCTAATCTAATTCCCAGCGGGGAGTTGTGACTTTCGAATGCGCCGTTAGTAAAACATGGGTGGTATTTTTCCCGGTCACACACAGTTATTCAAACTTGTCTTGTACAAAATCATAAAAAAAAAACAGAAGACCTTTCAGATATCAGGTTCCTTCATAATGACAAATGCTTCAATAGAATCAGACAAAAAAAAAAAAAAAAACGCAGAATTGATAGGCGGGATGAAACAAATCCCAAAACGTCATTGCTGAAGCGGTATCTACAACGGATCGTCGTATTTTTCGTAAAAGAAGGGCGCGCTCGCACAAGGCCGAAAATACGCGTGACCTCGCGATTCTCACTTCCTCCGCTTTTCGCTTTGACTCCGCGAAGGCGCGGAGAGGAAAGGGAGCGAGGCCATTTCGCCTCCTTCTCAACCTTTCTGCGATAAGATGATGTCAACATTCTTCCTCATTCGCTCCTTTATTTTCCAGAAATAGGGCCATCCGCTCGTGATATGGCTATATGAACGATGTTTCGTGTCTTAAGGCGCCCTGTTGAACACTTCTGCAAGCTTATTTTTGAAATCCGAATTACGGTTCAGCATTCCTTTAAGGCTCTTCTTGAATAATACATGAATGCGGCTCAAAATTATCTATGTACTTTGCGACGAATAAACTGTTTGACTTTATCTCACTGATAGTAGACCGATACTTGTTGGTAGTCCTGACTCGAAAACATAACTGATAAGATTAAATATGTAACGACACCCTGGGAGCAACACGCGAAATGATATTTAGCCTCAGTTCTTCCCAGACAAATCGAAAGAATGTAGCAATAACACGACCAACCTTTTAGCGGGTAATTTAACCTATGAACGGTGATAGGCTGACAATGCAGTAGATGAGCCGCCTCCAGTGCGAGCTTTCTGCCTTTGACGCTCGTCGTCGCAGCCCTCTGGGGAGCGGAAGATCGCCTGCTTCTTGCGTAGGGTTTGCATTGACGTCAGAACGGCGAGCTCTGATTGGCTCAGATGTGGGTAGACCTTCCATGCTAGCTGCTTTCATGCTTACTCACTAGCCTTCTAATCGGAACCAATCAGAGCTGGGCGCTCTGACGTCATCGCTCCCCCAGTTCAAGAAGCAGACGAACTTGCACTCCGCGTTGAAGGCTACGAACGTGTGTTGGTAGGGGAGCCTCTACTGCTTTTATAACTTGTCACGAACCATAGGGTAACTTAATTATTGACGGTCTCAGAATCATCGCATTACTTTGCCTTTCGCCGGAAACTCCTCATTAATGGTGAAGAAACAGAATCTCATAAATGCACCAACAAAAGCTGCGGGAAGCGGCCCTGCATGCAGCTAATAAAGCTTAAACAAGAAAATAAAAATATAAATATGCTTTTATAATATTTTTTAAAATTTTGTTTGTAGTAAATATTAAAATTTAATACTTTGGTTTGTTGCGTAATTCCTGAAGAATGTTTCGACATTTGTATGCCAACATATGTTGAAATTGACATTTTTTTGTTGCGGATGAGCCGTAATTGGCCTACCTGTTTTAATTACCGCGTGCCTAGTCAAGAAAGGTACGCTCCTTCACGTTCCACCGCCAGATTGGTGATCGATGGAGTCGGCGTCGATCGCCAATTTATCGATTCCCCCGCGAATCTTAGTTCTGGAATAATGACGAGTTCCTAGCCGACCCCGCTCCATGTCCAAGGCGTCGACGCCGCGGTGGCTGCTGTCAGAGCGCTTCACGAATGACGAATATTTCATACGTTGGTTTTCACATCAGGATGAGCAACGTCATGGACGCTACGAACCACGCCAGCGAATCGAGCAGTGCGTACGTATCGCGTGACTAATCACCCCGCGCTTCGCCACTCCCCTCAGAGGGTCACGTGACACTCATACAGATTCGAATCGAATGAAATGGCTCGTAATTTTTTATTTATATATTTATCCATTTGAGGTAGCGTTGTCTGCTGCCCACCGTATGTTCAAACGCGGTATAGATTCCCAGACTATGAAGGTTTCAGGAACGGATGAGTGATACCCCGGTCGGACGGGCTGCAGTAGTGCACTTCAACGGAGTGCACTTCGACAGTAGTGTGATTTGTACATTGTGCCACGCGGCTTCTTCCCGAAGGACACACCCGGCTTGAGGTGAGTTTGCTTCTTCTTCTATATCTTCTTCTTTACATGGCTT
Source organism: Ixodes persulcatus (assembly GCA_013358835.2). Lineage (NCBI taxonomy): Eukaryota > Metazoa > Arthropoda > Arachnida > Ixodida > Ixodidae > Ixodes > Ixodes persulcatus. Next base: position 8,932 of record JABSTQ010010303.1, on the reverse strand, counting down.
GTGATGATCGATAACAATCGTCCCGCTATCGTAAATAATTGACAACTAACGTAACGTTTTCTTATAAAGTGTTTTTATTAAAACAAAACTAAATATTCCTGAGACATTTATGAGTTCACCTTAACGTTTTAGGTGTCCAATAGTACTTATTCATTGTCATTGTCACCATTTCCAAAGGACACTAATTTATTCCGTTTCGCACCAAAACACTTGAAGTGACGTTCGTTGAGCTGAAGTGCACTTGGTTGAAGGGCACTGAATTATTCCGTCAGACTTGGGTATAAGCTGGCAATCCGGCGGAGTGACCGAGCAGAACATAACATTCTTGTTCTGCTCCTCAGGAAAAACGAAGAAACCGGGCCAGACGATCGACACTACGGCTGCAACATCACCACAGCCGTACGACACACCGCACGACCGGGCGACAGGTGGCTGATAACCGGCAACGCCTACCAGACAGCGCGGGACATTGCCATATAAGCAAACAGCGGACTGGGAACCAGCGCAGTCGGCGGAGTGACCGTAGCCGAACATAACTTCTTGTTTGCTCATCAGGTGGGTGATTTTCTTTTTTTTTTTTTCTTGCACGTACACCGTGGAATGCGCTTTCCCCGTTTTTTTTTTTTTTTTTTTTTTTACTGCGTTATGTCGGGACATCGAAGAAATGTTTGCTTAGCATGTATGAAAAGAGTTACGGGTGATACTACAGTGTAAAAACCGAGTACCCGTGTAAAACTATTGTTTCAGTGGACTGCCCGTTCTCACGCACAAGCACGCAAGTGATTTTGTGAGGCGTTTTTTTCTGTACCTTGATGCGGACCTGTGAATAAACTGTTATTATTATTATTATTAACAGAACCATGAACTTGGTCCTAAATAGTTCCGAAAGTCGCGTCGGCCTACCGCGCATGCTTGCCCTGTGATGTTTGATATGGCTGATATTTGAACAATAGGGCTTCTGTGGTGCATGTTTCGGTGAGTCGGGTTTGAAGAGCGGATCCTGAACTTGCTCCGCTGTTTTGGTTGGTGTGAGTGCGAAAGCGATTTTGCAAAAATTAGTACGGCATTCACTATTTCGTGACTCCAGTTGTTTGCTTCTTTTGGGAATTCCTCTAAATGAAGTGATTGTGGCCCTGACGCTCGGAAAGTTCTAACGCGGGATTCAAAAGCTTCATAATTGGTAAAACTCCGGTTCGGTACCGGCGTAATTCCGAGAAGAATACTACAAAACGCTTCGCCAGAACGTGTGGCTAAGGTGCGTCACCGTAATTTTTTGTCAAGGTCCGAGACGCCGTAGTAAAACGTGGTATAGTTTCACAAAAAAATAAACCATTCTTTAATATTGTACCATGTGTTAGTGGCCCCGCCATCCGTAGAGCACCCTCCGTAGATTGGAGGAATGGGTTCTCCCACGTGTCTTGCGGGAGAGCAGATGCTTCAGGATTTCTGAAAGTGGAGACACCGTCGATATTTGTATATGAGTGTTGGTGCCGATATAAATTATCCTCCAGTATCGAATGCAATTTGTTGGCGAACATCTTGCCAGGACATGCCCCGGCTATGAGCGATCGTCGCGCGCAGAGTTTGGAAATAATCACGTCCTTCGGGAAATACCTTCCTTAAAAAAAAAGACGTAATAAAAAATGGGTTTTTGTTAAATTTAAAATCGAGATAATGCGACACCCGCCCGTAACTATCTTTTTTTTTTCTTCTTCTGATAACTTTGGCTGGTGCGTTCCTATGAAACTTAGTCAGCGGGTACCTAACTGCTCGAGGCCGATGCGTATCTGATTCTTCGAGGGTTTCTACGCTGCAATTTGTGTTGTGTTTCGAAATCGCTGGAGCGTATACATCTGCGACGCTCCAAAGACCAATGTTCTGGCATTCAGGTTTTGGTTATTCACTCAGGCTTTTAATGATAACGTTCATACTCACGGTGCTGTCTGCGCGCTTGTGGCTATTTTAGAATAAAAATTGATCTCCTTAAAATGTCACAACGAATGCTTGAGGAATTTTTTTTTTTTTTAACGCTGTCTGGCTAGCTAGTTTTCGCGATCATGTTTCCGGTTTTGTGTTTGGTCTGCGTCGTGGTATTCCTTTCAAATCTGGACGCGCAACACATACGAGGAAGAGGTTTGGACTGACAGGGCGCATAAATGTCCTTCCGTCGAGCGACCTCCGGTCGGCACTTTGAATGAAGCCAAACACCCCATTACAGCTGCATGGATGCAATGTTCGAGATGTAAGAAGCCACTTCTCTGGGTGATAGAGGTGTATAATATTTTGTAACCGCGCGTGCTCATTAGGGTAGAATGGTGAATATCTGGGCTAGTTGGTTAATCGACACAATGGAAGTAAAGGTTTACGTGTCGCACCACTACTCAGGAAATAGCCTTTAAGTAACAATTATGAAGGTAATGGTTACGAGAACTTTAGCAAACTTGACAGTCATAAGAAGAAGAAAAAACACCGCGGTTTCAGGGTTGTCACCGCTGGGTTGTGTCGTTAAAATGCAGCAGCCCAAACAAACACCAGGGAACATATTTGTATGGCTGTAAATATGTTTGTCGCGTCTTCTCGCAGTCAAATACACAAAAAAAAAACTTGTTCAGGATTGCGACGGAAAAAGCGACGCTAGTCAGTTCATTATACAGGAATTTCAGCCCTTTCGTCTCCCTCAGCGTCAAATGTTTTTTCTACATTCGGTAGTACTTTTTTTATAAAATGAAAGAAGAAAAAAGCGAAAAAAGGGTCGGAATTATTTTGTCGTATTAACGCAAATGAAATGCGCGAAGGGAAAAGACACGTCGAACGGCCAAAACTCTTAATGTAGAGTGGGGCGAGATGATTGTCGACCATCAAATCCAAGAGATAGTGGGGATTTATGTTTTCTTTCTTGATAAGCTTTTTTTTTTATTTGTATGGAATATTCACTCGCATGTAGGTAGGGGGGGGGGGGGGGTGTTCGGCATGTAAGTGTTGTGTTATGCGAAAATGGGATTTTCTGTTCATGATTTTCCGTGCATGGACTGCCCGCATGTTTTGCATCTTGCAGAAGGCGCGCACATTTGGCGGTGTTATCGAACGCGTTCGTCAGAAGATGTCTCTGATTACCATTGTTTGGGCTTTAATTTCGGTTCGTTTCTTTTTGGTTCTGTTGCGCAAATTGGAAATTTTGTTTTGATAAGCCGTTCGTTTGTCTGGGTGAAGTAAGGGGGCCAAGTACAATATCTGTGTGTGTGTCTTTTGAATAGTTTGTTAATTCCAACCTTCTTAAATTACAAACGACTCAATTTTTTCAACGGAGAACATGGGCGCAATAACGTTGGGTAAGATTTGTTCTTCTACTTGCTTTCTGAATGAACGTTTGCATAGAACACAATGTTGTACTTGATGAAACAAAATCGCTAAAAAAAGACGATGGCAGCGACCGATACAAAACACAAAAGACAGGACAATCCCTAACTCACAACCTTAGAGTATTATAAATTGAAAAGAAGCAAAATGTTGCGCACTCTTCTTTCTTCTTTTCAACGTATATACATTGATTTGTGAGTGAGCGCTTGTCTCTGTTTTGTTCCTGTCCTAGTCCTCGTCTTTCATGCTACTTATTTATCATGTTCAAGCAGTACCACTCGCCCAGCTTACCACCTTAACCCAATGTTTTCATTTGTTTTGTCGGTGAGTAATACAGAATATTCATAATCAGTTACGTCTCTAAAGATATTGAAATATTAGACTTATATATTAAAGCCACGGACACTCTATGTACTTTTAGTTGGGTAGATGTATGGCTAATAATTTGAGAAATACAGTAACCAAACTAATATCGACATTATAGCAGCATAAACATAGTAATTAAGCTGCACTGCTTCAAACCCTCTAGATATGCTTATATGAGAATTTTGCATGTGAAATTAAATTGAACTTATTTGTATGTTATAAATATTTCTGGCAAATCGCTTGGCTGTTGTGTTGCATGCGTGAAACTTTCTAGCATCAAAAACGTTCATGATACTATAAGTTTCCAGACGCCAGACGGCTACTTATAGTGTAACGCGTACTATGTGTTCACTTTATACTTGTTCCTAGAATGATGGGATACTACCGATATTCTGGAAGATAAACCTGGCGATCTTACGGAATTTCCTTACTCTCGAGCTCCTCTCCGTCAGTGCGCACAGGTTGTCGAGCTCCTCCACGCTTACCTCTCTGGTGACATGACAACCCCGTTAACCAGTCAGCATCGTACACATAGCGACACTGTCTAGCGCAAACACGACATCGGCCGTATTTCCGCATTTTACTTCTAAATAGTATCAGCGAGCACGATATTTTATCGCTTACATTACAGAACTAAATAGGCTCTTTTCGTAGCAATATTAATTCGGATGACATTTCTTGGTTTCAAGAGAAAAACTGAAAAAAACCGGCGATCGCTGTTCGCGCTAACAGTGTCGCGCTCTTGTACATTTTATTCCTCCTTTCTCCCGGTCAACCAATCTGTCGAGCCTCGCATCCCACGACTTTTATCTGGACTTCACAAAATGCCAAACACATAAACCCAACAACGTTTGACACTAATAAACTTACACGCACTATAAGCACCAATTAAATAAATAGAGCAACATCGATATTTTATCGCCTGCTCAATTGAAGCAATGGACGGATAATTTTACAAATTTGTAAAAGTCAATCGCCCCACAAATTCCGAACATTCCACAATCTGACTTGCCCAGTTATCAGGTTTTCCTGGGAGCAGGACAGTTATCACATTACTCCTGAGTGGGCAATGGTGAAAGAGATTAGCGTCATGTTTTGTTATATCTCCATAACGCAGGAGTTTACTTGCGGATCAATGTAAAACATGTCAAGTGAAATCTATATTTTCATTTAAGAATTACGAGCAATCTTTCTGTTTTGAGAACAACGTCAACTTACAATTTCTTTATAGTTATAATGCAATTAAATGCAAAGGTGCAAGCGAGCTGGACAAGAATGACGAAAATAATCCCTGGAGAAGAGGAACGAGAGGTACAAAGGACAAACACAAATCTGTGTTTGTCCTTTGTTGTGTTTGTCCTTTATCCCTCTTGTTCCCCTTCTCCAGGGAATATTTTCGTCATTCTTTATAGTGAACGATTGGGTATGGTTTTCTCCCAGTATTCTTATATAACAGTCTAAACGAATAATAAAAGTTAACGCAAAGCCGCCATACAATCAGTAGAGATATCTAAATGTTCTTCATTAATATTTCCTCAAGGCAAAAAAAAAAACACATTGTCTAAACAAGACACCCTTTAGCTTAATTATAAAAATAATGTTCTTTTTCCCATTAAAGCAAAACCGAAATTGCCAGAGCCCCTCGCAACTGTGGCAAAAATTAATATTACTGCGAAGAAAAAAACAACCAAAAACCTTGCCTTTGTTTTTCTATTGTAGATTTATTTCGTTTATTGCACATGTTTTTATTTATTTATTTTTTTCATTTTCACGCTCCCCAGACCGGAACGGGTGGAAACACGAGTCATTTTTGTAACGAGAAGAGTCGTGTGACATTCATTGCATTTGAAAATGAGTCGAATAACCGCATTTCTTCTGTCTTTCTTCTTCGGTTGTCATTAAATGTTTTCTAATTATTGGTTTGTCATCGCAACATTCGAGTTCCCCTTTTATTGTCACTAACTAATCATACTTTGAAAGACAAAATCACTTTTTAAAGAGCTTGATATAAGACACATTTTTGTTTTATTTTGAAATTGGGGTTTTCTTTTCATTCGATTGACACAGTTTTACTTTCAACTGTTCAGGAACCAGAATTTGAAGTGTACTTTTGGCAATTTTTATAAGTTCTGAATTCTGTTTGGATTATTTTTTTTTCGTTTTTTGCTTTTTTGTGCATTTTGTCTTGTCGAATATTCCAGCAGTAGAAGATACTGTCCTGTTTCCTATTCATACTATTTTGTCGCTGTTATTTATTACTCGAACCTGTTTTTAGAGTGTATTAGAGTAAAATGATTCCTGCATAACGATTGAAGTTTTCAGCTAAACCCATCTCCGCAGTCACCGAACCGGCGGAGACAGCACCCGTAATTGAAGGTCTCCGTGGAGGCCCGAATACCCTAAGATAATTTTGCCAAGCTTGCCTTATCTTGATACTAGCCGCCTCATAAATAAAGCTCATAGCATTAGTTAATTTTGCTGCCACCGTCATCCATTGAAATTTTAAATAGAATGCTAGCCGTTTTATAAAAGATAGACTTCCTTTTACATAAACAGGCATAAACCGATTCAATTTGATGGTCCTTCCCCTCATTTCTCGAATAACTTGTCGTCCCTCCGTAGCAGAATGATTGCTACCCTCGCTAACGCATACTAGATTAATGTAGTGTACTTCTTCAATTTCCTCCACTAAGCTTTTACAGCCTCAAGAATAATGACGAAATACGAGCCTATTATTGATTGACTATTCGACACTAATATGTACTCTGATACGTGCGTGACTCCGCGCGTTCAGCTTGAACTTATATATATATATATATCTATATATATATATATATATATATATTATATATATATATATATATATATATATATATGAAAGCTTACTTTCTGTATTATATATATTGATGACTATTTATTTCTCGCTATACTTCTGTTTCGCTTGTTAAAGGGGAAAGTATTGCGAGAGTAAAAACAAAAAAAAAAACAAAAAAATGGCACAAAATTAAAACTTACGTGTTGCTAAGGAAGGTTTCACTTCTCCTTACTCTTGTATCAAGCACTTCCTTGAATATCAATGGGCTCCTCGAAGGCGGAGGGTAAAGCAGTTCGCGTGTTTCTTCCGAACATCACCGACATGTTTACGCAGAAACCTGCGCAGGCAATAAAGGTAAAAACAGTGAGTGCGCAGGCGAGCTGGTGGATGTTGATCATGATGTAGAAACCCGAGACTGTGGTAAAAGCAGGGAAACTGCTTTACCACAGTCTGGGTTTCTACATCAATGATCAATTAAAGGTTTTTTTTTTTCTTTTTTTTTTTTTTTGCTGTTGAAAACAACCGCAACATAAATCCGTTATCAACAAGTGGGTACTCCCTACGCGTACCTTCACGAAGCTGTTTTCGGGGGAAAAGTGCTGTTCCGTGGCAACACGTCGCGCAATGCAGCCCTGAAATGTTTACTTTTGTGTTTGGCAAGAGCCATGGCACACACCAACAAAAACAATGAATACTTGTTTCTTAATTTCTTGTATTAGAATTGTTTTGATTTTACTATATCTTCTCGACGAGACTAAGAAATTATGCGAACAGCGTAAGTTTCTTCCTAGAAATCGAGTCCAACTTTTATGACCGAACACTGCAAGAGATGCCCCCTTTCATTTATTATTATTGTTTCGATTTAGGTACATAAAAAGAAGGTCTTATATAATGCTTTTTTGTTTTTCTACTTGAAACAAAAATAACACTTTTTCGCCTCTTAAACTGTGCCACAAATTAGCGTAAAAAACAACCGCAATAGCATTTCTTTATTCTTTTTATGCGTTAAAGTTAGCCGCCTCAGTAAGAAACAAAAATAGTTTTCATTTTCAAATGCAGTGCAACAAAATAAAAAAAGAACAATTCAAACTGATTACTTACAGTAGGGCTTTTTTATTTGATGCCACTTGCAGGTTTCTCGTCATGAAAATGAACGGTGGAGCAACAGGAAAAGGTTTTAGCAAGATTGCAACAACGTGAATTGATGACCGGTCTCAAATATTTAATGACTCGCAAATGGTATCTTTTGTGGGTTTCTTTTGAAAATACCGCGTCTCGTGTATATTTGGACTTTTTTAACGCGAAACTATGGGCTGAAATCTACCTGGTTAGAAGATTAATGATAGCAACCTTCTAAAACAAAAGAAAGTTTTTTTCGCATTGCCCTTACAAGATAAACCCTTAAGAGATTGGCTGAAGCTTCGGAACAAGCTCAGCCGCTTGATCACAGGTCACTAAATGCCTTTCTAAAACGATACACTTCCCTAAGAACGTTTTATTGAAGCTGCTTCGACTGCTATAAGCTATAAAGCTTGATGCGTCCATAATAAAACTGACTTTGCGCCGAAAAGAAGAAGAGTAGTAAGCCTTCAGAAGGGCAACCGAGCCTTCGAAAGGGCAACCGAGCAGGCAATATCGTTCAAAATTTTTCCTGAAACTGACGCTGTCCTAGCACTTTTAGTTGGATCCACGGTGAGCAAATCTATCACTTCAGCCTGCCAGTCGCATAGACAATTACGGGGCACCGGACGTTACTTAAACTTGTCATAATATTACCCAACAACACACAGGTGTTCCGTGATTGCAGAGCTCTTTAATAGTGCCCTCGCGATTGTTCCCACAGAGGCACTAAGAAAGACAGCTGCAACCATCAAGCGATATCTTTGGCAGAACGACAACTCAACGGGTATCCTCAAAAGGAATTTCTTGAACCTCCGACCTGCAGTCTCTTGTGCGTCTCGTACGTCAGGGGCACCGTACCTCTCGTCCAAAGTACCCCCCTCCCTACTTACCAAAACGAAAGCAGCGGGAATATGTGTACCGTGCAGCTTACTGCCAAGTTTTACAATACAAATAAACGAAAAGCGAATTCGCGAAAGGTGCTGAGGATACCGGTCACATTGACGCTTTCAACAGCAGCTCGGCCCTTCAAGAGTGATGCATTAGAGGAGGCAATTTCTGTTAGAATCTTGGCATAGAACACAATGTACAAAACAAAACCCGGACCAGAAGGCCAAAACGCTAGCATGTACAGATATATCTAGACTTGCGTGCGTCAATAATGAATGACTTGAATGGTTGGAGAAAAAATGGCATCTAGATAGCTTAGTTGCTTGCGAGGACAAGCAGCGTCTTATAACTGCTACAACACTGTCGAGGCATTCGGTCTGTCGG
>JABSTQ010010302.1:347500-394163 GCA_013358835.2 Ixodes persulcatus | reverse complement strand
CACAGTCAACACGCTCGTGGCCATAGGCGCGGCACTAGGAGCACCTGGGGGCCCGGCAGTCTTGACGGATATGCCCCGTCCTACGGCAACGGAGGCATACTGGGGCCATCCCAGGCACGACGACCAATACCGAGCCACTTCCGAAGCGCAGCTGATGGAGGAGGCGGTCAAGGGTGACACCCTCCCGGAGTACTAACCGCACTATCCGTGTGGTAGATTCGGCTCATTCGAAGCCCGGCACCTTCCAGCTGTCGGACGCACCGTCCTTCACCTCGACGTACTCCGAGAAAGCCATGTAAATGGTGTCGTTCGACACGTCGAACGCCACCCAGTGCAACGTGATGCGCACCTCTTGCCTGTCGGGGTCCACGACAATACAGGTGCGTCTCTTGACAGCTAGCCGCCCTGCGTTCACCAGCATGAGCTTGGCCGCGTCGGTCCTCAGGTCAAGCGGCCAGACGAGGGTCATCTGGTACGCCCCTATTCCGGCTACTTCCCTGAGGACCCCCAGTTCGTCGAGCAGTTGCCGGAAATCGTCACTCCTGTATGGCCTTCCGCCCATGTCGCACTGAAGGACGATCGCTTTCTTTTTTGCATCCCCTGGTGGAAGCTGGGGCAACAAAAACCTGTACTCACTTGAGCCGGGAAAAACAGTATCTCCGCGGCCGGCGGGGGCCGTTTCGCCGCTCCTTCGGAGCTCATGATTCGAACGTCCGACGCGTTCGGCAGCCGGAAGTAGAATGACTCCACCATTCCACCTTGGCTTTCTGGCGTTTCCTATCTGTCTTATTAATGCTAAAGAATCGAAATGTATCCAATCAGAGGTGTTCTAAAAGCACACGCCGCCGCGTGGAACGCGGTACGACGCTTGCTGGCACGTGGTACGTAAATCCATAAATCCTCCCACTGTTTGTCTTGTCACGTGTACATGTAATATTATTTTTGTTCATGAGCTTCACAGTCACGGTTTCATCATCATCTGCGAGAATCAAGATCAAGAGCCACGTTTTTCGAATATACATAACGGGCACTTTTCCTCATCGTACGTGGTCTCCTGGATAAAAAGAAGGCACTCACGAGTAAAAAATACCAAAAAGTGGGATTGCTCTTAAATGCTGCATCAGAAGCGACGGGATGAGGCGATGCGAGTTTAAACATCTCGGGCCTGGCAGGTCCTTTTTCAGTCAATCGCAAAACTTATCACTTCCTTGTTCTCTTCCTTTAAACGGTATAAAAAAAAGAACGGAAGAAACGGGGCCGTTTGTGTTTTGTGAGATACGAGACACGGGGTTTGCCCGTAATCCGTTATTGAATAACCCGTTCCAAATTGCACGTGCGCAAAAGCGCACGCTTTTGCGCACATTCGGGACCTCCATGTGTCGTGGGATGCGAGACATGAATGTGCCTGTGATCCGCCACCAAAGAGTTCAATCCGCGTTGCACGTGCGCGACATAGGCGGTTATTTCAAATATTATACTGGGTTATTTCAGATAAGATCGACTAAAAGGTGGCTGGTCAACATTTTTAAATCAACTGATGTTTTTATATGCCATTGTCTAGTGTCTGGTATAAACGAATCCACACTTAGTTTCGACCAGAAAAAAAAATTGGGTGCAGGAAAAATCGTAAGGCATGAAGAGGTGGAGAGTTGCACTAACGCGCACCGATGGAGGGGGCACGTTTGAAAGTGAATAACTAAACCGATAAAATTAGAAGAATTCTAATACTTTTTAAACACGAACTCTGGGTACAGCTTGCTTGTAATATAAAGTAATGATATTTATTTTACATTTATTTGTTTTTCAACAAATTGCCAAACATGCCTGCTCGAACAACAAATGGCAAAATTTGGAGTCCTGTATCTCATGAAATAATTTAATCGTTATCATATAATTTGCAGGTAGTATTCTACTTATATATGGCTATTATTTAAAAAAAATAATGTATCTGAGAGATACGACAGTGGGGATATATTTAGGCAAACATGGAAAAAATTCAAACAACGAAAAGTTGCGATGCAAATAAAAAAAAAAAAAAAAACACCACCTTCGATTTTTTAAAATTTCGGTACCGTGTCATACTCTATTTCGGCATTTATTTCTATTAAAACATGTTGCATTATTTTATTGAGAAAGAAGACACAACTCCCCAAAGTAGGGACCTTTTTCAAAGCCTACACTTAGCATTGCCCAATACGAGAAGTGATCCTGAGTTCCAGTTTCAGGAAACTAACACACATCTTTCATATATTTTTATTCAGATGAGGTCACTGACAACTAGAGCAATCGGTCACACACTAAAAGTGAGGAGAAACTATATACAGCATTTTACGTACAGCGTACAAAGAGGTATATTAGAGAGTGGTGATTCGAGAAAAGATGATGCAGTGTGGAGTTTTACTTTCCCGTATATATTGTATTTAAAATTAAAGAAACAACTTTACTTCCACACACAAAAATAAAGATAGAATACTAAAATTGTTTAGGTTAGTTACGTAATTCCGGGGAAAAACCATTTCAGGTGAGCGGTGCCACCGCGCCGGACTATAAGAGCTTCGATACTCTCGGTGTACGAATGGATCGCGGCCAGCCGAAATATTTTATCCTGCGCGAGGATAACGTTTCGTGATTCTCGTGTGGTTATCAGATAAAGATTATAAGCTATCAACAAATAAATTAGTGGGTTAAATGCCAAGCGAAGAAAGCTGTGATAAATAAGATGTCCCTGCATTCAAAATGAGCAGTGCTTGGGGCATCAAATTTGGCGTTTTACACTAAAGCTTTACTCGATGTACCCATTTAATAAAGTTTCTTCTAACTATATCCGACTGTCTGTGCTACATATATGTCGCAGGTTCCTTCTGTTGATGACTTGCACAGCCGCCACGCGTGCCAAGACTGATTGCCAGGATAATCGCGCACCGTCAGCCGCTCTTCTTTTTTTTTTTTTGTTGACGATACCGAACAAGCTAATTTTCGTCCAGATACGCAAGATGCACCCAGTTTATCAAACAGAACTCTCACCATTGTCCGGGCCGTCTGAATTGCGTTTATTGAACGTTCTCTCAAGTTGTTCAGCGTGGCCCGGTGTTTCACCAGTCCGCCAACTCCGCCGCATGCATTTTCCCATGTCCAGATGCAGAAAATAACCACTGGGCTTGTGGGCAGTCATTCAGTGCAAACTGGTGAAGCTGGTAACGATTTTTGAAATGACTGGAGGCCCCGTCACTTACGTACGTCACGTGCGAGTATACCGCAATGTTGTCTTCAACCCACTCTTTCACTTTTTCTAGAGCCAAGCACGTGAGAGCGACGTCGTCACACAGGTCCTCACTGATGATAGCAGCGTTGTATGTAGATTTTCTTGTCGTTACCGGATGTTCTTAAAAGACTTAAAAGAATGCCAGTTCAACCTTCTGTAAAGACGTTATTTTTTCAACTGCATAGCGGCACGCTCCCTGTTAAACCCTGGCTTGAGAAAAGGTTTTTTTTTTCGTTTCCTGGTCAGTAAACTGTCTTTTATGCTGCCAGCCCGAAACTGTAAACCACATATTCTTGGACTGCTGGCATTCGTTTCCTTCCTGCAGACAACGTACGGGCCGTGCCCTATGACATGTTTATGGCGCTTAGTCTACACAGTATTCACCAATGTTTGTTTGCAAACAAGCTCGCTATCACCCCCTATCGGCGGACCCCTGCGCACTTCCGGTTTTCCTCTTCTTTTCCATTGGTGTCGCATCCTTTTGTTATTTGTCCTACTTTCTACAATGCACTAATCTTTTTCAAACATATTACAAAAACTTTTCCGAAGAAAACTCGTCTTACCCAATCGCTGTGAGTTTCTGAAGAATAAATATATACACTACCGGAAGTCCACTGGGGCACAAAATACTGTGGCGCCCTCGAGGTATCAACTCCCGCCCAATGTGGTGAATATGGCGGACAAGGATGGCTGTGCGGCACGCCGATGTAAACGCGCGTTACGTCAGAGATTATTTTAATGGGAGTATTATTTACGTCAAAGAAGCGTACAAAACGCAATGTGAGCCACCTGAGTAGCTGCCTGTTCTGGACAAACTGGTCACCCTAAGGGCATTTTAAACCAATTGGGCCCGCCAAGGTAGGGCAGGCCTTTTTAACATTGAAGTGTGGTGTACGTGATCTTTTGTTTGTTGTGCCATGCAGGAAATAAAAAAAAAAAAAAAAGCGTGCGTGGCCGAATGTTTACCGCGCTTGACTGGAGGATAAAGAGCACTAACGTCTATACAACGTGTCACCTGCGGTGCTTGTGTCCAGGCACTGACTGCCTGCGCACCGCCTCTTATCAGCCTTATCAAGGCTCCTCGCGCGATGTGCGCGTGGCCGACTGGACTCCGCCGCCATGCGGGACAGCCCACCTCCCATGTCCCGTTGTCGGGTAACTCGGCTGAGGAGCCACTAGGGTGCCCGCAGAGTGCAAGTATAAGCGTTAAGTATCCAGCACCTCCACCAGAAGATACGATGACAGCCGAGTATTGCCTGGAACATTCCAGAATAGTAAAGCTTGATAAAAGAAAGAACTAGACCAAGCATCCGTGACAATATAACAAAACTGACAGAAGAGGGTTTATCGCGACCAGTAAAGAAGCTGCATTGTTAGTGGCATTCTGCCCAAATAAGAAATCTTTTTCGGTGTTTTGACGACTGCCGTGGACGAACTGAGCTGAAATGGATGTGGACCACTTTTCTGGTAATGAGCCGCTGCAGAATTTCACTTCAAAGTGGCTTAAACGGTTGGGTTGGGTAGGTAACACGCACCCCAGTGATACTCGCACGATGAAATGTTGATAAAACACTTGTGTCGACGAAACGAGTGGCACTTCAGCGGATTCAATACCAACTGCAACGCCAGTGCTCCGTGAAAGTGCACGTCTTCGCCAGAACAATTTAGGATTCATCTAGTACGGCATGGCAACTACCAGCTTCAAAGCAGCTCTTTGGTGCGCCACACAACCAAAGTGAGCCTTCGGTCATTTGAACGAAGCGGCACAACGATTGCACATTCACAAGCACGACTCACGCAATTTCGGTAGCTAAACTGTATGTCCTAACAGAGGTCGGCATTTTAGGTCACCCTCACTCACACTCACCCTCACAGCCACACTCACCTAAGCCCCTCACTCACCCTCACCCTCACAGCCGCACTCACCTTCAGCCCCTCACTCACCCTCCTTACAGTCACACTCACCTTCAACCCTTCACTCACGCTCGCTGAACCTCACGGCCCTCACGCCCCTCACGCACTCACGGCCCTCACGCACTCATGGCCCTCATGCCACTCACCGCCCTCACTCACTCATGGCCCTCACGCCCCTCACGCTACTCACCGCCCTCACGGCCCTCACGCACTCACCGCACTCATGCCCCTCACGCACTCATACCGATCGCGCCCCTCACTCCCTAGTGGCCCTCACGCCAATCACCGCCCTCACGCACTCATAGCCCTCACGCCCCTCACGCACACCCCGCCCTCACGGCCCTCACGCACTTATACCCCTCACAACCCTCACGCACTCATGGCCTTCACGCCACTGAGGCCCGCTTCAGATGGGGCAATTTCGCCTAGAAACTTGACGTCGCAGCACCAGCAACACGGGCCGCCCGCGTTCACACGCAGCAACCAATTGCTGCAATTTTCCATCATCATCATAAAATTTTATTTTTCTTGCACTATTTAGACACAATTACGCGCTATAAACGTGTTTTATGCAATTAAATCTCGTTGAGAATACTAATTCATCTTTCTGATAACGGAAATAAACAGCGCGCAAAAAATACACAAGGACGAAAGGAAGGTGCGAACGACACAAGCGCTGAACTCACAACTAAACATTTATTGAAAAAACACCAACGAAGTAAACCGCACTATCGCTTCAGCACGTGTCAAGATAGGCAATTTCTTTTTTGTGAAGAAAAACCGATGTTTGGCTGACGCATGCATCTTGCCCCTCTTTTGTTATTGCATACGCTTCCAATAATTCTCTGGTAGTCTTATCTGTGCTCCTCCCGATGATGGTGATGTTATTGAATTGGGGCTGGCATTTACAGGCAGCACAATGCAGAGGCAAGTGACCCCCAGCGGTCGACCGGAGTGTCCAGTCATGTTCACGTGCCCTGTCATTAATGCATCGGCCAGTTTGGCCGATGTACACTCTTCCGCAGCTTAGTGGGATCTTGTATACCACCCCAACCACACAATCAACATACTTGTTCCTGTGCCTTACGGCACATTGGCTCTTGCCCCCAGCCTTTTCCGCAATTCTAGGGCACAGTTGCGCCAAGTTTCGAGGTGCCGAAAAAACAACAGGGACGTCAAACCGCCCAGCTACCTTTTTCAAATTGTGCGAGAGTTTGTGCATGTAAGGGAGTACCTGGGGTCTGGTTGTGGGTCTCTCTTTTTTCTGACTTGACCCTCCCTTAACCTTTTTTAGCAACGTCTGCGCCACTGCCAGACGTTGCTAACGTCTGGCAGTGGCTGTTTCAGACTGTTTCATGGCCTTGACGTCTGAAACAGTTTAAACTGTTTCAGACGTTCTGAAACAGTTTTTTTCCAAAAACTATCACTTTCAAACCAGAACCAACTCGTGTGTTGTCATCATTATCGGCACGAGGTTTCACGTGAAAATATCGCGTCTATGATTGGATGCAGCCGCTTCAAACGTCTTCGAATTGCTCCGAGTTGTTCGCTTGTTTCGAGCCGGACCCGATCTCAGCAATTCGTGTCGATCTAGGGAAAGCTAGGGAACAACCCGCCAGCAACACCAAAATTGCCGAGAAAGTTCCTCCGTCTGAAGCGGGCCTCACGCACTCACCACCCTCACGCCCCTTATGCACTCATAGTCCTCACACCCCTCATGAACTCACCCCCCTCACGGCCCTCACACCCCTCACGCCCCTCACGCACTCATGCCACTCACACACTCACCGCCCTCACGCCCGTCGCGCACTCATGGCCCTCACCGCCCTCACGCCACTCACCGCCCTCACGCCACTCACCACCTCTCACGCACTCATGGCCCTCACACTCCTCACGCCCTCACCGCCCTCACGCACTCACGGCCCTCACAGCCCTCACGGCCCTCACTCACCCCCACACTCATGAATTTTTTTGGTTCAGAAACTCACTCATCCTCACCTCACCTGTGAAGATGAGGGTGAGTGAGGGTGAGTGAGGGCCCTCATGAGTGAAGTTTGCCGAGGTATGTGTCCTAATACCTCGCACAAGCTTCGCTGCAGACCTCAAAGATCCCGAAGGTCAACGAGAGCCCACAAACGTCACGTTAAAATTTATCCAAGCGATATAAGAATCAATGGGGATTCGCAGCCCTGATTCCGCCGTGTACACATCCCTCCTGTATTCTTGCAGTCGCTGCCACCTGGAAAGGCGATTCTCATCCCTGCAAGCCCAGCACGCGCTAACTGCACTCTGACGTTATCACTGTTGCATCAGCAGAACACCGAGGAAGCAATCACCAAGACCATCGACACGTCACCACCGCCAGAGAAAGCACGTGACCAACAAGACAAAGCCGTCAACGCAAGCACCACAGCGGGATTCGCAGCCCTGATTCCGCCGTGTACACATCCCTCCTGTATTCTTGCAGTCGATGCCACCTGGAAAGGCGATCCTCATCCCTGCAAGCCTAGAACGCGCCAACTGACCTCTGACGTCATCACTGTTGCATCAGCAGCACGCCGAGGAAGCAATCACCAAGACCATCGACACGTCACCACCGCCAGAGGAAGCACGTGACCAACAAGACAAAAGCCGTCAACGCAAGCACCACAGCGGGATTCGCAGCCCTGATTCCGCCGTGTACACATCCCTCCTGTATTCTTGCAGGTAGGCCCAAAAGCCTCTAGGGTACTCCGTTTCTATCTTTGCTGGCTGCGAATCCCACCTTTGCCTTGTGTTTTTGTTGATCGTCAGTCGGGGTGTTTTGGAATGGGTACCGACAATGTGATTTACCGGGCACGAATCGGTTCGTTCCTCCCTAACAAAAGAAAGCGAGCCTTATCTTCCGCAAAGATGCGCTTTCTGAACGCGTCTGCCATATGGCTGCCTGGATCTCTGAAGTTGTTCACGATAGCAACCGTCATGTTTCTTTTGCTGGCAACCGCAGGAGACGTTGAAATGAACCCAGGCCCCGTTACGAATGCTGAAAAAATAGACAGACTTCAAAACGCGATAGACAGTCTGATCGCGAACTCAAACCAAAATCAAGAAACGAATGCTATGAAACTTGACCAGATAAACAACGGCATCGCTGCCCTGGGTGCACGCGTCACCAACCTTGAAAAACAGGTGCAAGAAGTCGCGAGTATGAAGGAAAACCTAAACACTGTTAAAAGAAACCGTGGCTTCAGTTCAACATGAAACTTTAACCTTACGTGAACAAGTCGAGGCACTTGGTGACACGATAGATGACTTTGAAAATCGAATGCGAAGAAATAACTTAATCTTCAAAGGTCTTCCGGAAACAGAAAATGAAACTTGGGACATCACAGAAAGGATTGTAACTCACTTCGTGAAGGATCACCTCGCAATCGACTTGGGCACCGTAGAAAGAGCACATCGTCTGGGCCGAAAACGAATTGGAATAAATCGCCCAATCATCGTCAAGTTCCTTAGTTTTAAAAGCAAGGACGAAGTTCTTCACAACGCCTTCAAACTGAAAATTGTGATAGCGCCCAAGGTTCAAATATCCGAAGACTTTTCACGTAAGGTTCAATTTGCAACGAAAAAGCTGTGGGATTTTGCCTCCCAATTCAGAGAATGCAATACCCGCTATAAGATCCGTTTTGATAAACTGTATGCTAACGACTCGACCTATGTTTATGACCACACAAGTGGATCGGTGGTTTCTGTTCGTGGCCCCAAAGAAAACACGATGCCACAAGAATGACATAATAAAAGAAAAATTTTCTATCGCCCAGCCACTGTCGCAACTTTTCATTTCTTATCGCAAATTTTCGCAGCATCTTATCAAAGCAGGATGAATTTGATAGTATTACGTCTTCCAGCGAGCCTGATATAATTCTTGGCAGCGAAACTTGGCTGACGTCTGAAATAAGCAACTCAGAACTTTTACTGAGCAAACGGTATGTTATATATCGCAACGACCGTAAAACCGCAAGAGGTGGTGGTGTTCTCATTGCCGCAAAAAAGACATTTCTTGCTCAGAAATACAAATAAGTTCTAAGCTTGAACTTTTATGGATTCGGGTGCAGTTAGATTTTTGTTCAGTGATCATAGGTGTTTGTTATCGTCCTCCCCGTACTGACCAAACCGATTTCAATGACTCGCTGCATAATTGCCTTGGTGATTTAATGGTAAATTTTCCTAATCACCACATGGTTCTCGGTTTTGATTTTAATTACCCTGGTATAGAATTGGGCAACATTAAAACCCATTTCGAATTGTAATGATCCTAGCATATGCCGCGATTTTTTATTTCTCTTGGAAACGTACGCGCTCCATCAGATTATAACGTCGGCGACTCGCGACCGAGCCATCTTAGACCTGGGGCCCTAATCTGGACACTTGGCGGAAAAGTCGGCGAGAAATCTGGCGGCTATGATTGGCCGGCGCCAAGGTCAAGTGCGGCGTCGGCCAATCACGGACGCCAGATTTCTCGCCGGCTTTCTCGCCAAATGTCCAGATTAGAGCCCCTGTTCATTATCTCGTGCCCGAAATGTGTAACATCTTTCGCCATTATGGAAAGCATTAGCGATCGCTCTATTATACATGTCGAAACGTCATTTTGCTCACGATGCTCTAAAAAGATAAAGAAACCGGTATTCGCCTACTCACGCACGGATATCGTAAGTTTATTGTCAGCCATGGACGAATTTGAGCGTGAATTTGCTGCCTCCTACACGGAGCGTTCTACCAGTGAAAACTGGCTTATCATAAAAAAAAAACACTCGGTGAAATGCTTTCAGCTTTCGTCCCTCGATTCACGGTGGCAACCGAGGATTTGTCACCGTGGTTTACAAATAGCTTAAAGGGTAACTGCAAACAAAAAAAAGTGTTTTTTTAAACAGCCTAATTGGGTCAAAAATGTTCCGCGAAGAAAATATTTTTTTTAGCAATATTTACGCCACAGGACGTAATTTCGTCGGAGTCAGAACCTCTCCACATTGAAACTCTCGCTCTTTCGACCCCCGCGGAGCAGAAGTATGCCCCGCCCCTCACTCTCCGGACGCAGCGTCTCGACTTCCAGTGAGATCTGGCAACAACGCACGTTAAACCAGAAGCTGCGCTGGCTGCGCGGTCTGCGAGCTCATAGCGAAGACGTGACCGGAGAAGTGCCCCTGTGATGTTCGCGGAAGACGGAAAGTATCATTCGTAATCGTCGTGTGGGCTTTGAAAGCGAAGGGAGTCACAGGGTCCACGAGTGCGCAACCACAAGCCAAGGTCACGACAGCGCTGCGTTGACTTCGGCGATCTCGTTCTGTTTGGTGCAACACGGCGATGCGACAAAGAACTGAAACGTTCGTGGTGTGCGCGGTGCCGTGCTTCGAAGTAGACACCCACGCTAACACGGAGCGCAAATTGGTTATTGTGGTGTTGATGTTTAACGGGTTCAGTCTCGTCGTCGTCAGCTGATCCAGTCAAACTGGTCCGGGAGGACGCAGCGAGCCTTTTTAAAAGTAAATCTTCCTTCGTTCTGTTTCAAAATGTGGAAGATTTCCGACGCATACCGTGAGTAAAAAGCTGCGGGCGTTTTCAAAATTGCGTCGTTTTAATTGAACAATGAACTCCGAATTATCCTAAATCTGCCGTTTTTATGCTTCGTGTTGTTGGACTGCGTTTGCACAGCGACATGTTGCGCTCAACGTGCGGTGTGAATAAATTTGGGCAAGATTTCGTACCTGCCCACAGATGCATGAACTGAGACCATTTTTTACGTAGTGAACACAGTGCTTTTTTTTATTTTGTGTGTCTAGTCGCGGACGTTCGATGCACCCAGTGCAAATCTCGACGGCCTCCGGAGCGATATGACGAGAACGTAACTGGACACGTTTTTCGCTACGCGAACGCTTCACTGCCTCCAGCCAAATAGCATTCCTTTCGGGGCGACATGGCTGCTGGAAGGCTCGCTGTCGGGATCACTTATCTGACATCTCAGAAAAGTCGGCATTTGCACGGGCAAGCAAGCAAGCAAAAAAAAAAAAAAAGCACGCTAAGCAAGCAAAGAGGAAAACGAAAGAACCGCGCTATGAAAGCCAAAACCCCGCGTCGCTTCCTATCACTATAGTCGGTTACAAGTTAAGAAGGTAGGAGAAGCTCCTCCCACAAGCGTGGTGCGCCGGTTTCAAATCCCTCCGCAATCGAAAGAAGAGTTCACTGGAAACGCTCCTTGTTCCGCTTCAATGAATAGATAATGGTCACAGAGTGGTGCCAACATCGTAGAAGGAACCGAGTCCCTGAAAGCAGCCTTTGTATCAATCGGAGGGGGAAGCTGATCCCCGAAAGTCGTCTTTGTTTCCATCGGAAGGGGGAAGACTTAATCTCCCTCTCGTGGCTTCCACAATGCTAAGTCAAATTCGAGAGATAAAGCAAATATGTAAAGAAAGGCACGACCCTCCTCGCGCGTTGGCCGCAACGTCACGGAAACGATGGGACGCTATTGAATGCAGAGGTGGCGGAGGGATATATGATTCCCTTTGAGGGGCATTTGCCGCTACCTTCTTGACTTGTAAGTTGTAACCTACTATAACACCTGCGACAGCTGCTAAACACACACTACTTCACTTCAAGAAGTCTCACTCAAGCACCTGGGTCAGCACGAAACACTGATCACTTCGACGAAACGACTAGTCGAGGTAGGCAAGACAGGCGGGAGCAGAGACTTCGGCGGCCATGAAAGAATGGCGAAGCTTTTGTTTGTTATGGTATGAATCCAAACGGAAGTGCCCGTTTTGTAAACCTTTTGTAAAGAATAGTAACTTTCCTCACATGGGTTATTCTTTAAACGTAAAAATATGCCGCTCAAAAGGAAATTTCAACATATAACAAAGGTTTAACAACCAAAATCTAAGCTGTCAATCAAACTCTTAGCCAATGAGAAGTATAGCAGCCGATTGGGATTGTGACGTCACGAAATCCCAACTTCGAGGCGCGCGATTTGAAACAGACGAAATAGCCGCAAACTAAAATCGGTCTGACGCAATAAATATTGCTGTGAAAAATTTTTTTTTCGCAGAAAAATTGTTTTTTGACTAGCTTGTCCCAATTAGGCTGTTAAAAAAATTTTTTTTTCTTTGCAGTTACCCTTTAAGGCGCGAACTAAACAAGAAAAAAAGATTATTCTCCAAGGCTAAACGAACTGATAATTCTGTTGACTGGACATCTTACAAAACCTTCTCAAAACAATGTAAAATAAATGTAAAAAGCGCTAAGAAACACTTTTTTCCTGCATGCTTTATCTGATCCCCAGAAATTTTGGAAAATTCTTAACCCTAAATCGAACAGAAATCACCCCACATTTACAAATCAACAGAACGAAAAGATAAGTGATGTTGATGCTGCTAACTTGCTAAACACACTTTTCTCTAGCGTGTTTACCCAGAAAACACACCCATTACCCCAATACGCTATTACAAATAGTTATCCACCTATGCTGCCCATCTTGTTTAATCAGAACGACATTCTCAAAGTAATAGAAAACCTGCCCACGAGCAGTGCACCCGGTGATGGTGAAATTCCTGCTAAATTTCTAAAAATAATCAAGCATGCAGCTTCAAATATCTTTTGCAAACTATTCCAACAATCTCTTAACTCCGGCCCAGTCCCACTTGTCTGGCGCTACGCCTAAGTCATGCCGATCTTTAAATCAGGAGACCATTCCGATCCTACGAACTATCGCCCCATTTCCCTTACCAGCGTGCCACACAAAATCATGGAACATGTTTTGTATACCCATATCATATCTCACCTAGACAAGTGTAACTTCCTTTTTTCTAATCAACATGGTTTCTAAAAAGGTCACTCGTGCACTAGTCAACTTTTCGAATTTGTTACGGACATTCACTTCAATACTCATCTTGCTGCTCAGACCGATATCATCTTTATTGACTTCGCTAAAGCATTCGATACTGTTCCTCATCATCGTCTTCTTCTTAAACTTTCATGTCTACAAATTGATCTTTTCGTCATCACCTGGATTTCTTTCTTTCTTGAAAGCAGAAAACAAGTAGTCAAAGTTAACCAATCATCATCGCGTCCGTCCACTGTTGCATCCGGGGTCCCCCAAGGTAGTGTTCTCGGTCCTCTGTTGTTTTTAATATACATAAATGACCTTCCTTCTTCCATAAACTCCACAATTTGGCTCTTCGCCGACGACTGCGTTATTTACCTAAAAATTATTATAAATATCGATTAAACTCTACTTCTAGACGATTTAAATACTATATCTTCGTGGTGCTCTATGTAGCAGATGAACATAAACGCTCGCAAATGTAAACAAATGTCCGCAACTAAGTATTCTACAGTAACACAAACCCAATATTCATTGTTATCACAACACCTGGAACATGTAACATCGTATAAGTACTTGGGAATACATTTTACAGACACTATCATGGAACGACCACATTGAATACATTACAAGCAGTGCGTTGAAAACGCTTGGCTTCTTGCGACGAACATTATATCTTGCCCCACCTAAAACAAAACTACTCGCATACAAGACAATAGGCCTTCCCAAATTAGAGTATGAATGCACCATTTGGAACCCCCACCAAACTTACCTTCAAAGACTGGAATCTGTCCAAAACAAAGCAGTAAGATTTATATGCTACAACTACTCACCGGAAACTAGTGTCTCGGCCTTAAAAACTAGCAATAATCTCTCTCCTCTTAAACTAAGACGTAAAATAACTCGGCTTTGTTTTTTTCATGGCATCTATTACAGCGGTTCGTGTCTTAAATCAGTTTATTGCCGCCCTGCCAGTTTTACATCGCCAAGGCTAGATCATTGCCGGAAAGTAGAACCATTGTTGAGTCGCACTAACACTTTCCTTTTCTCTCCCTTCTTACTTTGCATCAGAGACTGGAATGCATTACCTGATCATATTGTTACTGACAGCAATCCCATTTCATTTAGAGATCAGTGCTCACTATCGTATAATTACTCACCTTGATTATGTTTTTGTATAATAGCTTTTGTGCTTTGTTTGTGCTTTATTCTTTCTTTATTTCGCTTTGTTCGACGACATTGGGTGCATCCGCGATCACATTTCCATTTTCCGTGTTTTGCTATTCTGTTTTTTGTTTGTTTGTTTTTTTATCCTTTGTCATTTTTTTTTTTTAATCTTCCCTCATGTAATGCGTCCATCGGTCGCCCTTGAGGTGAATAAAATTAAATGAAAATGATTCCGAGGTCCGAACAACGCAGGGCCGATTGTCTCTTTCGTGGCAATATCCCCGTCGATCGCTAGCGAAATGCGCACAGTTCCTCCATATATCCACGTTATACCTACGTGAGAGACAACGCTGGACGCAGGACTCTGAGGTCGCTTCGACCAGCTTCATATGACAGCTCCTGCATCTGGAACCAAATCGCTCAGACCAACGACACCAAACAACGCATCCGACAAGCTCCAGCCAATGCTCCGGCCCAGCTGGGGCTGCCACTGCCTGGGCGCTGCCATCTTTCCTGTAACGTTACGTATTTGGTTTGGCCACGTGACGAGTAGTCACATTTGCGTACAATGGTAGCGGCCTGGAGGGGGGTCACTTATATGTGCGGACCGGAACCTCCGTTTATCGCTCCAAGACCCTCCATTTCGTTGTCTCAGTTGGTCGTACTCGGTTGCAAAGTGTGTGAGCGGGTCTTTAGGGCTACTCCCTAATCATTCGAACCACAGTAACGGCGTTCTTAAGTCTCTGCGCACTCTCGTGTGCTCATCTCCTTTAGTTTCTCGACGCATATAGGAACAATAATAAATTTGTTTTATCGGTTAACATGCTTATTTTTCTACGACAGGAAGGAATGTAATGCAAATACATATTGATGGCCTTTTTGATTCTTTGTGCGTCATCAGACAAGCGCCCTGAACCAATACCAGCTTGCGCATGGCGTCAACGTTAGTGAACCCCGGACCCGTGCACCCCAAGCTGCAAACAGGGTGACACTCGACGAAATCCGCCACAAAGCAGCAGACGCGCCCGCCTTGGAGCCGCCGTTCATTGTAAGACGCTGCGAGACGCGCTGACGGCGATGCTGGCGAAACCGGTGATGACGTTTGGGGAGAAACTTTGGATGCGGCCTTGTCTTCTAGGTGGTACTGCCTGAACACGGCATGGGCCTAGTTTACACTCGAATAAATTAACGAATGTGGATCTACGAATATGTTTGAGCATACTTATAGGGACCATGGGTACACAAACTTGTATACACATAAATCTATGCTCGTGTATATGGGATTGTAAGAAAGTTGGGATTTCAACTAGTCCACCAGGATGCGCGGGTTAACAAACGCAGCCGTTTGTGAGCGTCATTTCTTAACTATGTGTTGGCACACGTCTTTTATAGGACTAACCAGTCAACGTTACACAGCCCTCACGCCGCGTGTATGATCGTATCCGCTTTGCGTGTGAGCGCTTCCCCCATTCAGAACGTCGTATTCTAGAAAACTTTTCGGCCCCTGTTTATTTGAGTGCATCTGAAGCGCTGCGGTTGCATTTCCATCTGAAAGCCGGGCCATACGGGTGTGTGGGCTCAGCGCACGTATTTTCCTCGTCTTTCTCGCGTGATCAGAAATGAGGAAATGAAGACAAAAGAACATATTTGCGTCCTTTTGTTAACCTCCGATCTACGGCTGCAAATAAACGGAAGGGGACCAAAGTCAACCGAGAAGAGATTGCTGGGGCCTCGAACGATCGGCGAAGAGCTCGCCATGTATGTTCAATGGTCACCTTGTCTTTGTTCCGTCCAGAGAAGGAGAAAGCGCAAATAGAAATTAAGCCGACGCTGAGGGGATGGGAATAAACGTATAAATCATTCGATGAAAAAAACAACAAGAAAAGCAAGAAAAGACGTATAATAGAAATCAGGGCGAAGGAATTGATGGCCACCATTGAGACTGTGCACACGGCGTGTTTTCCATGTAAACGTGGGTGACCACGACCCTCGTAGAACCACGCCGCCAGGGATTGGAATGAGTGTGCCTCAGTTGATTGCTGCCTTTCTGAAAGACGAATAAAATAGCCGCACGCTAAGTAAGTGTCTAGATAAAGTTGGCAGTAACTTCAATAGGCAGAAACAACGTAGCTCGTGTACCGCATCCAAGGCAATGATTCGTCGCCAATGCATCCAGCACGCACACATAAATTTACTATATTATCGCACCCAAGGTACTGCTTTTTGTTTTCTTGGTAAGGAATGTCCGTGTACTAGGACAAAAAGATAGTGAATATCTAATGCCATAATTAACGCTTCCCAGAACCTTGTAGTTTTAGACTTTGGTACATTAAATTTATCTACTTGATTTAAAGGGGCTATGCAACAATTTTTTTACTTTGCGCAAATACCGCTTAGAACGGATCCCTGACGTTAATGACCTATGAAACACGCCTTCGTTTTTCACCCGACGCATTAGAAGTCCCAGAAAAAAATTAAAAAACAACGAGCAGCGTTCACGCCCTCAAATCGCAGCCAGAACAAGCGGCCACGTGATCTGGAGCCGATTATATGCCGCCAATGTTGATCATAGCCACGCGCTGGGGTTGGCAAAGCACAGGACACGCGCTGAGTTCCAGACATTGTTATGGCTCGGCTATTGTCGTCGTTGCAGCGATTGGACACGGGCCACTACTCGAATGCTTCTCGAGCTATCAATTATCACGAGCCTAAATCGAGTGCCCACGCAATGCTCGGGTCCAATCTATGAACCGCATTCAAATATCGTCATACGGGTGTACTGCGATCCCCGCGTTACGTCATCGAATTTTGCAAGGGAGAGATTGAATGAAAATGATCGCTTTTGTCCTTGAAATTACACCGCAACAAAGGAGTTTCTTGGCCAGTGGCATTGCATGCGAGTATCCTTGAGTCCCACTAGTGCCAGTAAGCTCGTGTAAAGTGAAAAACATTCCAATTGAATATCGTTGCACAGCTCCTTTAAGGTTTTCAAGTATTCATGAAGCTTTGGAGTGCGTTTTCCATTTCGATGTACAATAGAAACGCTTGAATTTAGTTTTTTGTGTCTCACGATTTTCTCCTTTTTAAAGTGAATCAGTCTGGACTTTGAAATTTCACCTGTGGTAACTGCGGACTGCAACATTTTCGGGCGGAGCTGCAAATACTGTGAAATAATATGTTTTAATTTCACTAACCGCCTGCCGCTTTGACCAAATCAAGATAGCACACGAGTATAGAGAGCCAGGAATGGGATTTTCGCTGTGAATAATTGAAATTTAAAGCGGACTGGGTTTCTTTTTTTTTCCTTTTTGCGAAACCGCCACCGATATTCATGATTTTAAGCGTAAATCTTCCCAACTAAAAAAGCAAAGCTTTTTTTTTTATTTTATAAGCATTCAGGTTTACTGAGGCCGGGCTTTAGTAAACACTTGCGAACAAAATCATTTCATGGTGCTTTTATAAAGTAAAGAGGACTGCGTGACTATAACTTCGATTAGTGCTCAACCTGCACTTGCGCACAGAATGACGTTACTGGAAATGACGCAGTCTGTTATAAACTGCAAAAAGAACTGCTCACGTGAATTCCAAAAGGAATATTCATACTGTAGCGAAGTGAGATGTCGCACTGCGTGGTATCGACTCGATGTGGAAAACAAACGGCAGCCACGTGACTGACCAAAAGAAAGAACGCACAATGCAATCAAAATTTCTCGAAGGCGCTTGTCTGGATTCTGAATTTCTTTACTTATTTTCTGTTTTCTTCGTGCAGTGTGCTTATCGTGTCTGCCAAAGAAGGATCTTACGGATCGGAAAGGTTTCAATAATTTCCGAGAATCGAGACCGCATTATTGTCACGAACGTAGAGAAGAACTGCGCATCAGTAGCTTCCATCAGTGATCAAGTTGCCTTAGCACTCGGGCGTCTATATGTATACACTGCGAAAATGCGTAGCACAGCGTGCAATCTCCTCAGGCCAGCACGGATGCGGGCTTATCGCTGCGCAAGCGACCAAAGCATCCGCCACAGGTGTGGCAGAAACTGTGAAGGCGGAACCTGTACATTGCCCCAATGACGCACCCCGATCATACATATTAAGAACTTTGAGGGCGTGAGCTTCAGCGAGCCTCAATTTCGAGAGTAGCAGGTGCTCGCTTCCTCGGCTGCTTCTATTGTCGATTTAATACTTGCGTTCGGTGTATGTTTTAACAGCGAGAAGTTAGTCGGCCCAATGGATCACCGCTGTAGATGATAAGGTTTGTCTGGGAAGTGCGCCTGCTAGCCTGGGGTCTTTAACGGACGCAACGAAGTAGGGAAACACGACCGCACGTCGGTACAATGCTCTTTCGGATCGAAACGGACAGGGGTGAAAATTGAGCCCCGAAGCACCGGGTTCCGCAGCACGAACTGCTTTCGCTCGATACGTGTCCCTGAGCTGCGGCATGCCCGACTGGTGGCGCGAGCTGCTTTCGCTCGATATGTGCCCCGAACTGCAGCACGCGTAATTGGTAATTTTTATTACACATTTTCGAACCTACTTTCACGGCTTCGTCTTTAGACCTCCAGGTGCAGCGAATATCTGATTCGCCCGACAAGGCTGACGAGCGAACCTGCCGCCGCAGCTTCCTCTGCTCACCGCTAGGTGCCGTAGATATCACTAGACTAGCCATTAGCCAGTACTCCGTTTAACTTGAAGCGCGGTCATAGCCGACGCTATAATACGATCCGATAAAAACAATCAAGCAGTGCCAAAAGTGCATCGTCATTTTGCTCATTGTCTTGGTGGGTCACCGGATAAGACAATCACTGCGCACAACACAAAGCTCAGGATTCTGGCGTATTTACTCCGTCTGACTGGTGTAGTCGTTGATAGTGAACGCGCGAAGACGACGAGAGCCGTGACGATTCATTTTTGAAGCTGCCTGGTTGGCTCCTCTTCGGGCTTAACGTGAGACGATTATCCAATCCAATGCAGAGAGCAAGTCGTCTGCTTCTTGCGCAGGAGTTGCGGTGACGTCAGAAAGACGCCGAGCTCTCATTGGCTCTGATCGAAGGATTGTGGGTAGACTTGAAAGCAAGCTGCCTTCAGGTCTACCCACTATCCTTCATTCAGAACCAATCAGAGCTCGGCGCTCTGACGTCACAAACAACCCCCTGCAAAAGAAGCGGACGAACTCGCGCTCCGCATAGACCCTTTTCAAAAGTTCATCGAGCAACATTGGCGGTTGTCGTTACTTAGACAGGTAGCCTGTGATTGGATCTGAGTTCTCGCCGAACGGTGATGCAACACTCATTTTCGATGCGAGCTGAGCCGCGTGTTCACGCTGATCGCTGACGCAATCCTCGTGTCCAATTACGCGCTCAGAGTACGTCATCAAGTGACAGCGGACAGGCGACGGCGCGGACTGTTGGAAAGGGTCCGTTGCGAAGATGAAAGCAAGAAATGTATCCCCATTTGTTTCTACACGAAATGTCGACCAGACATAGCATTCCACAGTTCTCGCCGACAAATGCGATTCGGTGCGCGGCGGGTATCGAAAAAGAAAATTCCCTTATTTTCGCTTTTGATTGTCAGATATAATCGGGACCTTTCTGATCCGTGAACTTCTTGTACAACCGACACGGTAAGCGCACTCTGCGCAGATAAAACGAGAAACAACTAAAGAAAGGCACTATTCAGAAATGCGCCTTCGTGAAATTTTGATTGCATTGTGCGTTCTTTTTTTTTTTTGTGGCGGTCAGGTGGCTGCCGTTTGTTGACCACAGCGAGTCAATACCGAGTTGTCCACCCTCTCACTTCGTCACAGTATTTGTTGTGGAATGAAAGTGAGCAGGCCATTTTGCCGTTTCGAAAAGACCTATCATTGTCACAAACATCATTCTGAAGGGCGCGAGCCAGCTAACTAAATGAACCTTTTTACCCACTTTGTAAAATAGTCAGATCTACTGGATTAATATACTTTCTACCACTAAGTGTAAAAGAACAATTATACTTCTCCTTAGTTCACCTTGTGTATTGTCATCTTATCTGGGGTACGTGCAGTAAGCCTGATGCAGATCGACATCTTTCGCTTCCAAACAGGGCTCTAAAAACAATGTTTATTTGTAAAACTGTTGTTAACAATTGCCTATTTAAGAAGCTCGTCATATTACCTGATTTGAGTTTTATAGTTTCTGCCTAGCTATTTTTAGTCTATTACAAAGTTAAACAAGACTTCACCTTTTTTGCAAACAAATACCTATCATGGAACATGGCATACAACCAACGCACTGTATCCTTGGTGAGGTCCAGACCCCGATCAAACTACGGTAACCAAACTATTGATAATCAAATTATAGCCTTATTCAATATGCACCCTTCCCAAATTAAATTTACTCAAGAAATTAGAACTATCTACCAATTAAAACAACTATAAAATATATTTTCTCTATTCTTAGATATACCTAATAAAATAAATTTGAATATTTCAACAGTAACTCGGCCATGATCATCACTTTTCTGTCTGTTAGGGAAAGAACCCTGTCGTATGTGTTTTTATTTCCTTCTTATTGTTTATTAATTGAGCTGTTGGCTCCCCTCGCACTGTTCTTGTGCTAGGGGAATATACAAATATATCGTATAACTGTTTTAGCATGTTTTGCTCTCTGATGTGCAAACCCGGGGTGATGGCCTCGTCAGGAGACACCTTGGTCTCCTATAGCCGCACCTCGAGGACATTTGTACTTCGTATTTATGCCCAAATAAACTTTGATTGGTTGATCGTATGATGGGTTATAGCCGCTCTTGATTGAACATTCTGTCTCTCCCAATCAATGAAACAGAATTGTTCAGGTCCTGTTACAAAAAACGTGTTTTTTTTTTCTTAGCCTTCTGCGTTAATTAAAACGAATGTGAGAGAAAAGTCGTGCGCTAGTACCGTTGCTCTCGCTAATTATGAACTAGGAAAATAAGGGAGGCAGGCTGGTGTACTTGCCTCCATCTAGTGCTTGAACATCGCTTACTTTGTGCGACAGCGAGAGCACGGCGAGGATCATGCAAAACTCCAGCAATTTGTCACGGGCACATGTTCAATCTAAAATCACGTTCATTTCTTTCCTAAAAAAATAAGAAAGGAACCCGTGCACCTTGGTTTTACCTTTCATGTACAAACAGCTTGAATTTCAAAGTCCGATCTTGCCGCGCGGAGTCACTTGACATTATATCATCATCATATGATCTCACAGCCTCTCAGAGTCCTATTACGGAGTCACTTAATATCATCCCGCAATTTCGCATTCAGTATGAGTGACTCTGAGTGAGTCAGTGAGTTTGCGGAGGTATGCTTTTAAGTCCGACAGAAGCAGACGACACGATCCAATGAAGTCTGTCAAGCAGAAATCAAACGTACATCGTCACGACACTCATAATTTCTGTGCGTTTGCTATCACTGATAATATCAATGACGCACAGTAAATGCGCCGCGATCCTGTGCTTTTCTTTTGTACGTGATTGGTTTAGCCGTGACGATGTAATTTATACCCTGCTTGATTGGCTCCATCGGATTGTAGCGTCGGCCGCAGTTGGAAGTGAAATGAAGTGCAGGTCCATCGAGTTGCGTCCGCTAGTGACCTGGACATCCATGTTTTGCATGACGCACGCATGGCAACTTATGCAAGCTTTGCGCGCCACATAGATAACATTCCGCTAATCCCTAGTTGCATCTCACCGTAATTCGGCGTAATGTATACCTACACTCTAAGAATTGCCTGCGCGTCTACTTACCCGCAAAACACTCGAAGAGCCAATCTCTGCGATCTAGGAAATCAGCTCAGCGAATGATGAGGCGGAACATCTGTTTAGACACCAAAATTAAGTCTGCGCTGTGGCATTACGCAATGCAAGCATGACGCTTTGCATCGCGTAATGCCACAGTGCAGACTTCATTTTTAGTTCTAAACGGATGTTCCGCCTCATCATTCGCTGAGCTGATTTCCAAGATCGCAGAGATTGGCTCTTCGAGTGTTTTGCGGGTAAGTAGACGCGCAGACATTTTTTAGAGTGTAGACCTAGAGCCACCGTATATTACAGCTCTAGCTGCTCGAGTTACGACACAAAGCACAAAGACACATGCGGAGCGCAAGTTCGTCTGCTTATTGCACAAAGGTTGCCATGATGTAAGAACGCCGAGTTCTTATTGGCTGTTTGATGAAATAGTAGATAGACCTCGAGGCATCTATACTTCGTTTCAGCTTCGGTCCGAGCACGGCCGATGTTATGAGCCGAAGATCCAATCAAAGAGCGCAAAAAGCGCAGCGTCATGGCGTGCTCTCTGCGCTTGATCGGACTACCTGGCGGAGGAGTGCGCACAGAGAGACGGCGAATACCGGCTGGTCCTATCAACTGCAGAGAGCACGCCATGACGTTGTGCCTCTTTCGCTGTTTGATTGGCCCTTCGGCTCATAACATCGGCTGCGCTCGGACCGAAGCTGAAACGAAGTATAGCATTGAGGTCTACCCATTATCTTTTCAATCAAAGCCAATCAGAACTCAGCGTCGTTCTGACGTAACCGCAACTCCTGCACAAGAAGCAGACGACTTGCTCTCCGCATACTCGCACAACGTCAGATGCGCCAATAGTGATATCTATTTTGGGCCTGGAGGTGACCGTGGCAACCGAGCCGCTAACGGCGCCTGGCAGCTACTCGATTAGCATGGCTTATTTTATTTTTCCATCGCTTCGTTGAAATGTCGTAAAAGTTGATGAAAGTGAGCAAAAGCCACGTAAAAGCGAGGTTGGCATGCAGGCATATCTGAAGGTTTGAGCGCCTCATTCACGGATGCACGCATGCAGAGTCGCGCACTGACGAACTTCGCGCTACCCGACAAGCGAAAGGGGCAGGCGCGGGCGGCGCTCTGAAACATCCGAACGCGACTTCGGCAATTGTTGGCCTTGTTCGGCTCTGTTGGTTGCGATGTGATTTGTGCTTACCTTAAATACTCTACTTAAGAAACTGTATTTCAAATACGTTTGGTAGTTTTTCGGTATCTTGCAAATACACCTCGTCTAAGGGTTTCGCTACTCTATCTTAATTACATTTCTCACTCAGTATCTCAAATACACTTTTCAACCTTCGAAAATATTTGTCGCAGGGACAATCTACGGAACTAGGGATCGTCAGACGCCTGGGCAAAGCTGAACCGATTTTAGACTTGCAAGCGAGCGACCAAACACAGGACAGAAAACAAGCACGAGCGAAAAGCAGTCTCCCAATGCCAGACATGTACAAGTTACAAAAAGTAATTAAGTTAAGTTACTGAGTATTAGTCTCAAAAGTAACTTGAGTACAGTAGAAATTCCTGAAATGGAAAGTAAATGAGAAAATTACTAATTACCGTAAACAAGTAGCGAATTTCTTTTGGAGTTACTTTCATGCTTTCTGTGGTAATACGAAAGCACATAGGTTTCGATTCGTTAGCGAAATTGTGCTAGCCAAATATAAATCGGCTTGTTTTTTCGCAGAAATGCTTTAATAGCTGGTTCTGCTTCTGCGTGCCTAATTGATTTGTGTTTTTTGGGGGTTAATGATGTACTGCGATTGTATTATTTCTACTTCGAGCTTTAGCACGGGCTGAGCTTGATTTTTTAGACAGTGTTTGCTTGTTTACAGCGTTGCAAAATCAAATTTCAAATTTGGGGGCTTTATGTGCCAAACCAACGACGGGGATCTGGCACGCCCTAGTGGAGGACTGAGGATTAATTTCGATCACCTTGGTATCTTTTGACGTGAACCCGAAAGCTTGGTCACAATGCGCCTTCTCCGCAATAAGCCTCCGTCAGATTGCGGGCACCTCGGCCGGGATTCGAACCCGCCACATGGGGATCCGTAGGCCGGCGCTCTGGCCTCGGAGCCACCGAGGCGGCTACGTTGCATAAAGTACATATAAAAAGTACTTGAAGTAAAGTACAAAGTAAATGACAGGTTATGTACTTCAAGTAAAGTAGTAAGTACACCGGGTGCAATGTACTTGAAGTAACGTACTATAAACACAATATATTTCAAGGTAAGGTTCAAGTGCTTTTAACATAATCATTCATGATGCCCTGTCATTCCCTATACAATGTTTTTTTTTTAACGTATGCATTGCTCCAGGGGTAATCGGAGGTGCATCCGTTTGTTACAGAAATGGCAGCAAATATTGTATAAAGTCAAGTCGCCAGAGAGTAGTTGTTTTACTCTCGCAGACGAGCTATTTGACACAATCACCTTATAAGGCACTTATTTGTGTCGGTGTTATAGCCACCATTACTTGACACATAGAAATGACCAGATGACGTATCGAAAGTGCGTGTCTTCACACGACGATACGCCATTTTTTGTTTTCGAATTCGGGGAATGTATACATCGAAGTCGGTAGTTTTAATTTCCACGAAAAGTACCAGAAACAAAAAGCTTTAGTAAAGTAGAAGTACATGCTCAGAGAATTTATTTCAAGTAAAGCACAAGTTTTCTAAACATTAATACTTTAAATACCATGTACTTGGAGTACTTCCCAACACTGCTTGTATATTATTAAAAAAAAACAAAAAACGTTGGGAGAATTATTAAGGTTTTTCGAACGATCTTCGAGTCTTTGGAGATCTGCATATTCTGAGTTTTGAAAGGAAAGGCAACGCAAAAGGCCGTTTTTGCGTTGCCCGTTAGCACGCGATTCTTCGAGTACAGCACAAACTACGGGAGCACCAGATGAGCTTTAGAGCGGCTGCTGCATTTTGTTCCCTCCTTTGAGTAAGGATGCACCTTGCAATTGCAACACCTCCTGTAGTGGGCGAACGTTCCTACGTTGGGGGGAAGCGGGGACCAGCCCTTTCTTGAAATGGGTAAAATCTCCTTGAGCTTCGGAACACAAAGGAACGGCAGTCTTCGGCGCTAATCCCACAGTTCCTCGGCCTCTGTTGCATCGTGTCTGTTCGCTCCCCGCGCCTCGTAACAATGTTGTTACAGTGGGGGGCTCGTGAAACTTTTGGGGGTTTTGGACTCCCCGAACAACTTTCTTCCCCCCCCCCCCCCCTTCCTTCGCCACATGCTTCCCTCTCTTTTCAAAGATCAGCTGATCGTCCAACATTTTATATCTTTTTGTGCGGTAATGTTGGTTGATAGACAAAACAACCACTATAATGAGAAAATAATTTGTAATTTGAGTAGAAGTTACTCGGAAAAAGTAATTATAGTAAACTACTAATTACCGGAATAAAAATATTAATGAAAGTTACTAAACTACTCAGAAAAATAGTTAAACTGCAGTAGCTTGAGTAGAGTGGTTTAACTACGTACACGTCTGCCAAATGCCAACAAAATACCAAATGGGTTGCCCGAAGTACGACCGCCTTTATGTGTCTTGTTGTCCGCTGTTTTTTTTTTTTTCCTTTCTTCAAGCTTTTTGTTTTAATGGCGCGTTACGCTTTTAGCTAGAAAAATGCTGGTGACGTCATTTGGAGTTTACACGTTTTGTCTGAAGCTTAAAGGGCTGTTTATACTCCGACGTTGAGCGCACTGAACGCAGCGTAGCGCAGAACGCGCGCCTTTTATTGGCCGGCAACCAGGAACTCGATATCTGCAACCAATAAGTACCCGCGCGCGCTGCGCTACGCGGCGCCCGACGACGTTACGTTGGAGTATAAATGTACCTTAAGGCTCTGTTATACTCCGACGTTGAGCGCAGCGAACGTAACGTAGCGCAGAACGTGGGCCTTTGATTGGCCGGCGAGCAGGAACTCGATATCTGCGACCAATCAGCATCGGTGTCCGCTGCGCTGCGCCACGTTTGCTACGCTCGACGTCGGAATATAACAGAGCCTTTAAGTGTTTCCTTCAACACTCGGTACAGTCACAATGGGCCTTTTTTGGAAATCGCCGGTTCAGGGGGTTCTGCTAAGAAAATGCGCGAGCACGTTTTCAAATGAGCGCGAACACTCCCTCGGCCAAGGAAGCCAGATCCAGCTGGTTTTATTGAGCTGCAGCGGCCTTGACTAGGCTTCCCCTAAGCATTTGTGTGTCTATTATGGCTTAATTTTGGCTCCCAAGCTCGTTCACACGCGTGTCTTTTATCTCCTTCCGAATGCGCACATTGTTTCATTCTCAAAATATTCTAACCTAGTTTTTCGCCAGATGGAGCCAGGGATTGAAAGCGGTTTCGTAGACACTCTCTTGAGTTACTTGTGTTTCCCTCTTGACCTTCCTAATATTTTTTGGCAGTTTGAATGTACAGGCGATCCTCCTTGCCCTTGGCAGTGAAGACAAAATACTCGCTCTTGGCTGTTGATCAACGACAGAGGCTGCTGTCCTCTAGCCGATGGTTTTCGTGAACGTGCACGTTTGTGGTTCACTCGCGTAGTCATTACATAGTCTGGCTTCCTACGGATATGCAATGCCGGACTATGTGTCAAGTCCACCGATTCGCGTCAAGACGCATTACGAACTGATTAGGGAATGCGTCATTAGCCGAGTCTGCTGTCAAACGAAAGCACGCCAGTTACCATATGCCTTCAATACCGTGTTTACTCGAGTAATAGCCGCACTATTTATGAACAAGGCCCTTGCGTCTACGTTCCCACAGAACACATATACAGCCAATCATTGCGTTGCGCACAAGAAACACAGCGAATAACCAGATCGAGAACACGTATTCTCCATACAAATGCAATCTTCGCAGATGGTATCTTCGCACGAAGACGTTAACTCTGTCCTGTGAACAACTGGAATCGTGCAGTCGATCGCGGTGATTGGCAATCTGCGTGCTCTGCGGAAAAGCGAACGCTCAGGTTTTCTTCATAAACAGTGCGGCTATTACTCGAGTAAATACAGTACATGAGTCCCCTTTGTTACTAAAATCTTTCGGTTGCATGTCCCCAATTATTTCAAGGTAAACCTCGATTGCAGCCTAGCTAAGTCCCTTCTGAAAAATCATAAAAATGACAGAAAATTGTGACTGTCACGACGTCATCACAAGTAGAGCACCCCCTTTTTACATTTTTATTCTTATATTACCAGCTTTCAACCTACTTGCCGAGTATCTTAGAATGCAATTCAATTACTTTTTTTTAGATTATTTGTACTCTATTACAGATAGTTCCTAGTAAAGTAAGTTAAATACCACTCAGAATACATTTTCAAATGGGTATTTAGTATCTCCTCTTAAATACTTATGTTGAGTATTTGGCACAACACTGGTTCCTATGGAAACGGAGCCAGCTCGGCCGGTTGCTATGGCACCGCGCTAGACCAATCGCGGGGAGAGGTGTGCGCGGGAAAAAGCGTAGCGCTACTCTGGCAGCTGAACCTGCCATTTACAGTGTCTTGGACCTTTTCAAAGGCAATACTGTGTGAATGGGCTATTGTACAAGCCCGCGTTAAACGCTTTACTTCAAGCTCCCACTGCTCAAGTCATAACAAGGTAAAGAAGGAGCTCGCGCCACGGTTCTCACTTTTTGTACCCCTTCAAGGAAGAACGACGTGTGCAATTTATTCTTAGACATAGTCTTAATTAACACTGTGGAAATATAATACATATTGGGGGAGAATATATCCATTTCTTTCCTTGACCCGCTGCCAGCCCTTTATTACGCCATCGGCTATTCTATCTTAATGTTCTTTCATCTGAATTCCCCCATTTATTTTTATTCCAGCAATCTGTCGCGTTTTAAGGAACGTTCTGTTATAATCTCATAGAGAGCTGACGTTACCACTGTGCACGTATATAGTTCTCTCTTTCGTTTTTGCTATCTATGCGTTTTTTTTTTAAAGTGCCGGGCGGTCTGACTTTTTACGTTACGCTGATGCAATATCGGAACCAGGCTCTAATCGCATTTATCTTCGGGAATCGTTTCTTTTGAAGACAGAACTTCTTAAAAAAGCAACTGTAGCAACAAACCTCTTGCCCGACGATAAGGAAAGTTAAGTCGACCACGACACAAGCAAAAAACAAACAAAAACTATGCGATCAATGACCACGCGATTCCTCTGGAGAAAGGCGCTCGATATGAAATCGATGGTAACAAAATAAAAGTAAGTTCAGACGCAGTGCTCGAGGGGGAAAGTGCTAAAACCTTCAGGCTGCGAGATAATTAACGACGGAGTCCATCTTCTCCACCGGAAGCGACCGAGAAAAACTGCTATCTCCTCGCAAGTTGAACAGCTTCCTCTCAAGTGCATTACTCTCTTTTGGGCAACTCCAACAATTTAGCTCCTTCGCAATTTGTGTTTTGTTATTTTCTTTTGCAACTTCTAAAACAAATTAAAAAAACTATTTTTTTAGACATTTCAACTAAAGTCAGTACATAAGCTACACTTAGGGCATGGACGCTACACTCCCCGATGGCGTTGTGGACACCGCCATTTTGTTGATTCGACTGCGATCCGAATGCGCGCTTTTTTTAGTTTTAAGTACGTTTTCCGAGAGCCCAGGTGATATCGTTTTGCTATGTCTCGGTCTGCTTTTAAATATCCGGAGGCTGGAAGAGCGTACTTTTGTTTTCTTTTAAATTTCAGATAAAGCTTGAAAATCACTGCAAGGAATGATTTTAAGTATGGTGCCTGGAACGCGTCTTCGACCGGTGTGTTTACCGCGTCCAAAAAAAGTGGTCCCTCGATTTCCGCCTGATGACGTCAAAGAAGTGTCATGCTGTCGCCGGTTGCGAACCTGGCGGTCTCAGAGCAGCGGTGGTGGATATGTCGGACGCCTGTTTCTGCCGCAGGTCGCTCTCCAGCTTGACAGACCACGGAAGTTTCGGCGGCCAGGAGTTGGGACGCCGTGACGACAGCGACACTCGCGGTCACTCGTGCTTTTCCCCAGAAATTCTACGGCCAACCGCCAGAATTGCGACATCCGACAGCCTAACACTCTGGCTTTTCTGACGTCATTCGCTTCCATTTCTGGACCACTTTCGATGTATGGACGGCGTAGGACGCTAAACACGCGAGTCGGAGACGCGTTTCAGCCACCGTTATTTAAAGTGAGAAGATGAGTGAAGTGTTAGCTCCGAGAAGATGGAGTGGTGTCAACTGGTGGCTCCATGTCGTGATGCAGTGACGAAGATTCCGTGACTGCTTCTGCGCTTCGTTGTTACCATGCAGGGTGACGTGTATCGTTCACGACTCCTGTTTGATTCGTTAACTTGAACGAGAGTTTAGGGTTGCTTTCGACCAAATTCTTTTGTTGTACCTCTCGTCAAAATTAAACCCAAGCTGCGCGACAACAGTGGCGTCGCGGCCTACGAAACAGGACCAGTGACGCAGTTTCATGTTGTCGTGCTGAACACAACCGAATCGGTCGTTGTCGTGGCTTCGGGTGTTTGTAAAGTGGCCAAGCAGGTAGATTTTGGGACGGCATGGCTCACAAGGCAAGTTTTCTTTCTTTTTTTTTCCCAGCCTGTCGGCAACAGACAGACAAAATTGGCATTGTGACCGCCGGTATTTTTTTTCTCGCAGTTTGCTCGTGCTGTTTTAGAAACACACGCGAAAAATAAAGTGTACGTACCACATGATGCGAGGGTAATCCATAGCATGTTTATGTGAGCTTCACGTCAATGAAAGCAGCAAATTGAATTGACGAGTGTCTTACTGCGACGAGAACGTCCGCCACCACTGCAAAACACTCCGAAAAAGACAAAGGGACGACGAAAAGATAAGACACCTTCTAACCGGAAGATCTAGGCCAAGGTTCGAGCTAATTATACATTATGAGTCTAATTAAAAAAAAAAAAAAAAGTCGCGCGAACATATTTATTTAACGAGGCCGCTGCTCTTAGGCAGCGAATGACAAGCGCCAACGTACTGAACCATTATTTCATAAACACGACATGCTCAAAACAAATCAGATATACTACTTTAAGCTTCTTAAATTTATTCACAGAAATAAAACTTGTACACCCTCAAGATGAACTAACACCCGCGTATAATATGCGACGCCAAAAACGTAAAATAACTAGCATAATGACTATGGTCCACAAAACTTAGCTTTTCAGAAAGTAATATATTCTGACACGTCCGCCCTTACGTGCCCTGTTCAACCAGAGTGGTTTATAGCATTCCCCTTTCCTGTGGTAGATCCTGTAGGACAGACAGGACGGTGAATTAATGACCGGTTAAGGGAGCACAATCTTTCTCTAAATTCCACGGTGGGGGGTCACCTACATCTGCATTGTCAAACGTGTACGTGTACACCTTCTTTACAAAAAACCTTGATAATTGGCAGATTCCACGAAAAACACACTAGGGAAATTTTTGAAGCTTTTAGTATACTCCGCCTAGGCGAGCGTTGTGTCAGCCATTCTTCTGTGGCTTTAACCGACAAGGAAATTGCCTTTCTACAATTGTTTTAGTGTGGTTGATGATGTGTGTCCTCCGCGTGCTCGGGTGCCCCCGTGCGAGTGTGGCCTCGGCTCGAGCTGATACCGCGGGCTGTTCTTTTTTCTGCCTTCAATACATTGAGTTGTGAGTTTGCGCTTGTCTCTTCTCTCTTCCCTCTTCACTGTTCCTTTCTATCTGTGCGCAATTTTAACCATTTAATATATTAAATCGTGAAGAACTTGGAATTAACTTTCAACTTTCAACTACACAGTTTAAACGAGATTGCAGAACGTCTCAAGTTCTTTTTAAATATTGCTTATTTTTTCTTATGCCCCAGATCTTCCCTTTTTATCTGCTTCTTCTGTGACAAATATATTTTTGTGAACGGTATTTTTCTGAAATTTGATTTGATTTGTAACGTGATATGCTTGTTCATGTGCTTCTTGTTTGACACATTTTTTATGCATACAGTATTTGTACAAAATGTTTTGCTTTTATTGCTATACACTGCATTTCTTCAAATGTTTTCATCTTCGCTGCTTTTATTTGACCTTATTTATTATGCGTAGGATGTAATAGGGAAGTACACTATTTATTTATTTATTTATTTAGGATACTCTCAAGGCCATCGGCATTACAGAGGGGAGTGGGGGTTAGTGGCAGTAATACAATTGCAGCTCAATCTGAGCAGTATAGATTATTAATGGCAGTTCTAAATAAGTGGTCAGGAGAAATTGTTGCGATTGATGCGGGAAGGTGGTTCCAATCCACTGAAGTTTTCGGAATGAACGACTCTCGGAGTGCAATAGTGTTACATTTTAGAATGTCTACTTTATACATATGATCAATGCGAGACGAAATATAAGACGGATGATTCAGCAGTCGGTTGTGAAGTAATGAGTTAGTATGGTATATCTTATGAAAGAGACATAAGCGAGCTATTTTGCGACGTAAATTGAGGTTAGGCAATGATAGGCTAGTTTTCATGGAGCTCACGCTTGCGGTGCGATGAAAGTTATTAAGAATAAAACGAGCAAAGCGATTCTGAACAGATTCTAGGGCGTTAGTTAGTTTGGAATGACCAGGGTCCCAGATAGAAGAAGCATATTATAATTTAAAGCGTACAAGCGTTTTGTACACGGTTAGTTTCAAAGATGAAGGGGCAAGTGAATAGTTTCGTTTTGGATACCCCAGCATTCGATTAGCGTTATTAATAACATACTCAACATGCATTTTCCAGGAAACATCTGAGGTTATATACACACCTAAGTATTTATAAGAAGAGAGAGAAAGTAATGGTACATTTTTGAGAAAATAAGAAGAAGGAACATTACATTTACGCGATACTTTCATGGCCTCGCATTTAGTCCTGCTAAGTTCCCTCCCCCATAAATCACACCATTTTGAAACATGGTTAATGTCAGCTTGTAAATTCAGAACATCGTAGGCGTTTGTGACTTTTCTGTAAATAACACAATCATCAGGAAATAAACTAATTGAAGAAGAGATCGAATTCGGCGAATCGTTAATATAGATAAGGAACAATAGCGGACCTAATACAGAACCTTGTGGTACTCCAGAATTGACGGAGGCTAGGGGTGATGTTTCATCGTTAGCGGTTACAAACTGGGAACGATTTAATTTTTTTTAAGCATATGGTTTGCAGTTTTTTTTTACATTTGTTTTGTAATGCTTAGAGGTTTGAAACTTTACATATAATGGCTATGTTTTTATTATGTCAAATACATAAGGTTTTCGCCCACTGTGAACTAAGAGTGGGCTAGGGCACTCTAAGGACCTCACGTCGTTTGCCTTGGCCCCCTCTGCGGTAGTGTACCACATAAGCGTATAAACACAAATAAAAGGAACTACAAGAAAACTTTAGGGTAGCTGGAGAAGGGCCGGCCAGAAACAATTAGCGGGAATAATCAATTGTGGGTGCCACGGCGAGGAATTAGTATAACACATTATATATCCACGATATGTTAGGTCATGATCTCCAAAGAATGCTTCACCGCAGCGGTACCAAAAAGCATTCTACCGTCGTAAAGATATTTTTTTAATGAGTGCAATGAGTGCGTTTTAATGTATTTTTGACGTTCAAGGGGCTTGTGCCTAACATTGGCCAGTTTATGCGTGTCCAACGTTATTGTTTCAGACCTCATTTGTGTTTCTTCAATGATATGTCGAACATTCTATGCAGAGAACCCTAAGTCCCGAAAGAAATATGGACATTTTCAAAGATAACGAAAAAATGTTCGCCTCTAATACTCTCACCACCTATTCTTTAAATTATACTTAGGCAAAGGGCCCCTTTCGGTGAATCATTTTTACGAAAGTTTTCCGTGATGATTTGGCTTATTCAAAGAGTGGGCTAAATCTAAGTAAAGGCCGCATGGTTTATTAAGCTCATATTGGACAAACTGTAGTCCCGTATCCTGACGTCTTTTAAATTCTAACTAAACTCTGAAACCATTCAATACGGACTAACCTCCGCAACAATTCAGAATGAGCAACCCTTTCTTTGGGAGCTAAAGTGCCCATCTGACATTGCTTTGATACAAAGATTGCGAAGAAATGGGAGATAATGTTCGCTTCAGTCTAAAAATAAGCACCATTGTAATGACTGTTTGTGCTGGGCTTTATTCTATTATCTCTTTGATGTAAGAAATTAGCAAATGGCGCAACATTTGTGGGTAACGCGGCATCTGTTGAAATAAAATGCAGGCATCAGGTGTAATTTGTCACTTTCATTTCAAACTTTGCGACAGCTAAAACATATTTCCTTTGTAAAAAATAATTATAATGACCACGCAACAAAAAACAAACAACTTGAACAAATCACAAAAATTACATTTGAGCCCACACAAAAGGCTATTGTTTAATAAAGAAATCTAAATTATTCTTATCAAAACGACGATGCGGCCGCGCTTTTGGCCGAGGTTCTATTCGTCACTGGTGCTTTGTTATTTAACGTTGCAGATTGCTTCAGTTGGTGGAAATCTTCTGTGCATTCCAAAGATGAATTGTCGCCGTCCCGACTCTCAATAGAAACCCGTTTAATTGAGGACCCGCAAAAAGGTTGACGGACGATTCCAAACTCAAATAGGGACCAACCCTAAGTTTTGAAGAAATTTGCCAAATCAAGGACACCCGTTCCTTTCCCACGGCTCCGGATCTTTCATAATCATTTTCAAGTCTACAGCGAGCGAACTTCAAAGCAGCTGCGAATAGATTTGTTACGTTATTCGTCTTTTGAATACATACAGAAAAGTTGCGGTCCATTGTATGGAGGGTTGGTGGAGACACGAGAACTCGAAGCGGGACGTTCTTTGTAGTTCGCGATGCTGTGCCGAAATAATATTCACAAAATATAGCATGGCGAATTTTTGTTATTATGTAGCTTAACCGGTTTTGTGGCGATGTGCGTTTGTGACATTTAAAGTTAGGAGTAAAGAACAAAGACGAGAGTAAAACGCACGCAGAAGAACAGTACAACGAATCCAGTCTGCTATAAACAAATGCCGGACAAAGGCTACAGACAAAAACTAACCCCAAAAAAGCTAAGAGAACACCAGCATAAATACCACGTAGCAACGAAAAGAAGCAATT
Organism: Ixodes persulcatus; assembly: GCA_013358835.2. NCBI lineage: Eukaryota > Metazoa > Arthropoda > Arachnida > Ixodida > Ixodidae > Ixodes > Ixodes persulcatus. The sequence continues at coordinate 360,036 of JABSTQ010010302.1, read as the reverse complement.
TACATGAGTCAACCTTTCAACACTCACCACAGGGAGCCAAACCTGCGCGAGAACGTGCGTAAGATGCTTTCAAAATTTTATACTAGAGCTAATTTCTACCCTCTGTTAGGACCTCGCTTCCGCGTCCACCAGGAATGCATTATTTTCATAAATGAAGGAAACGTAACCTCCGTCTCGGCAAATGGCAGTGCAAGTGTCGTCTGCTCTCATCGTCTGCCCTCGTCGTCTGCTCTCGTCACCTGCATCTGCACGGACGCTGACTTCGGAGCCGGTGCAAGATTTGGAGGACCTGGTTCTGAACTCGTTCAGAACTGGGATGAATTGAACACTGCAGTGGCCGTCAATATTCCGGCTAAATCAAATGCGCCAGTTTCAGCACTTCTGGTTCAGGTGTGCAAGTTCCTCTGCTCCTTGCGACCCCAGTGCGCTTGTTTACCCCCCCCCCCCCCCCCCCCCCACCCATGCGCCCACGTGAGTTTGTTTCCCCTCTATCTTAAGCAATGACGGTGCGAGTTCGGCTGCATCCTCATCGCGCCTTCTCTACTCATTCTCTATGTTCACTCTTAAAAAAAGCTAGTAGTATTTACTAGGTAAGAGCTAGTAACCGCTTGTCACATATGTTACTAGGTACCTAGTAGCCTGAGGTAGTAACGGTCAAGCTAGTAACGGTTACTAGGTCACGAAGCTAGTAACTGTTACTAGCCTCCAAGTAGAATCCATGTAGTTTACTACCTCTAGCTAGTAACTAGCGCTACCTCCCGACGGAAGACCGGAAACGCAATTAAAACTTGTGTTTGGGCGAGTTGGTTCATACTGATTTAAAAGGTTAAAAAGCGCGAACAAAACAAGGACAATATAGACACAAAGACGACAGGACGGGCGCTAACTCACAACTGATTTTATTAGAAAAAACACTGTCACTTTTATACACAAGATCATATGCCACACCCACACTGCAACCAATCACCACTCTCACAAGCAGCCATCTAGAAACATTACTTCTTTCTGGAGCAAAAAGAGGGAAGGCATGCTTATGCAGCTGTCATCGTTCCTTTTGATATAAAACGCCTCTATAATCTCTCTCTCGGTTTTATCTTTTGATTTCTTTAAAAACTTTGTTGCAGCCAAAAGAGGCTTACATTCAGCACATCGCCTGCAGTGGTCGGCCAGGTGTCCACCCGCGTTGTTGCGCACAGAAAGATTATGCTCACGTGCCCTATCGTTAAAACAGCGGCCGGTTTGTCCAATATAAACTTTTCCACAGCCTAGTGGAATCTCGTATACAACATTGGTCACACATTCAGTGTACTGTACGGCGTGCTTCTTAGAGCAGAGTGCTTTTTTCTGCCGTGTAAGCATCGGACAGATTTTTGAGAGCTTACAAGGGGCCGAAAAAACAACATTTACATCGTATCTACTTGCTATCTTTTTAATGTTGTGAGACACTTTATGCCAATAAGGAATCACATGTACACGTCTTTTAACTTTATTTGTCTGGCTGCCCCCTTGTAAGTTAGTTCTTTTTATTTTCTGAAGTAGGCTCTCACAGCAGCTCGAAACTAGGTTAGGTGGGTACCCTACGTTTTCTAACCTTTTTACTTGCTGAGCAAAACTGGAGCCCATCTGATGTTTGCAACTTTTTGCAAGAGCTGCCTGAAGACAAGTTAACGCTATACCTCTCTTGACCAGTTTGGAATGTGCACTTTTGTAAAAAACAAGGCTTTTCTTGGAACGCGGGCTATACTTCCAACAAACATGGTCGTCGGAAAACATGACCATAAGGTCCAAAAAACGAATGCAGTTCAGCACGGGCATCTCCCATGTAAACTTAAGTCCACCTGATGCTTCTTTAAAAACATCAACGATCCCCGCAACAACCTCATCCAAACCCGAATTGGTGTCTAAAATTAAAAGATAATCGTCAACATATATGAAGACTTTAACTACATGCCAATCAGGTAGGCATTCCAAAACTCGCCTGTCGATTGACGCTAAAAATATATTACATAAAACAGGGGCAACCGACGAGCCAATACAAACACCAGATTTCTGTACAAAGAAACGCTCATTGTAACTGACGGCAGTGGACTGGAGGTCAAAGACCAACAACTCTAAAAAATGTTCGCTACTAATGCCCGCAGAACTTTGAAAGTTGACTTCTCCCGACTCGTCTATTTTATCGCGAACAGCTCGGAGTAACCCGCCGTGAGGCACAGAATAATAGAGGTCCTGAACATCTACAGAGAAAGCCGAAGGTTACCAAGAAGGGAGAGAAAAGCTGAGGGATCAACAGACAACGTCACCCTTTTGGGAGGTGCTACTCTTCCAACAGAAGTCAAGGAAGTTCTACAAAAAGGCCCAAAGTTCAGCTTCGAGCCATCTACGACGCGACCAGAACTGCTCGCCATGGTTCGACAAGTGGCCGATCGTGCCGGTGAACAGCACAAAGAGCGTGCGATTGGCGATGGTGTGGACTTCCTCAAAGACACTGTGAGTCACCTTCCTAGGACGAAGCCTCCTTTTGAAAAAGTTGTGGGTTTTTTAAAACAAAATGATCTATCCCTTGTCCAGGCTTGGAAACAACCGAAAGGTTGTTTCCAAGAGAGGGCGTTGACTGCGATAGCTAAGAATTTCAGGGAAATCAAGTTCCATCCGAAGTCACAAAAAACTCGGGCTCTTAAGATGCTAAAACTTTTGAATTTGGAAAGTTTGAGGAAAGATGCAGAAAAAGCGGAAAGTAACGTTTTGGAAGTGTTCTTCACAGGAAAAACGCATAAGCCTGATTGTCCCTTCCGAGCCATTGTTTCTGAGAAGGACACATGGCAGTTTATGGTTAGCCGTTATCTACAGCGCCACCTGGCCACCTTGGCTTTGGAGGACCCTTTTCTTGTACGAAACTCGGATGAAGTGATTGACGTGTTTAGAGAGGGGTGTAAAAATGCCCACTCGGCTTTCTCTGTAGATGTTGAGGACCTCTATTATTCTGTGCCTCACGACGGGTTACTCCGAGCTGTTCGCGATAAAATAGACGAGTCGGGAGAAGTCAACTTTCAAAGTTCTGCGGGCATTAGTAGCGAACATTTTATAGAGTTGTTGGTCTTTTACCTCCAGTCCACTGCCGTCAGTTACAATGAGCGTTTCTTTGTACAGAAATCTGGTGTTTGTATTGGCTCGTCGGTTGCCCCTGTTTTATGTAATATATTTTTAGCGTCAATCGACAGGCGAGTTTTGGAATGCCTACCTGATTGGCATGTAGTTAAAGTCTTCAGATATGTTGACGATTATCTTTTAATTTTAGACACCAATTCGGGTTTGGATGAGGTTGTTGCGGGGATCGTTGATGTTTTTAAAGAAGCATCAGGTGGACTTAAGTTTACATGGGAGATGCCCGTGCTGAACTGCATTCGTTTTTTGGACCTTATGGTCATGTTTTCCGACGACCATGTTTGTTGGAAGTATAGCCCGCGTTCCAAGAAAAGCCTTGTTTCTTACAAAAGTGCACATTCCAAACTGGTCAAGAGAGGTATAGCGTTAACTTGTCTTCAGGCAGCTCTTGCAAAAAGTTGCAAACATCAGATGGGCTCCAGTTTTGCTCAGCAAGTAAAAAGGTTAGAAAACGTAGGGTACCCACCTAACCTAGTTTCGAGCTGCTGTGAGAGCCTACTTCAAAAATAAAAAGAACTAACTTACAAGGGGGCAGCCAGACAAATAAAGTTAAAAGACGTGTACATGTGATTCCTTATTGGCATAAAGTGTCTCACAACATTAAAAAGATAGCAAGTAGATACGATGTAAATGTTGTTTTTTCGGCCCCTTGTAAGCTCTCAAAAATCTGTCCGATGCTTACACGGCAGAAAAAAGCACTCTGCTCTAAGAAGCACGCCGTACAGTACACTGAATGTGTGACCAATGTTGTATACGAGATTCCACTAAGCTGTGGAAAAGTTTATATTGGACAAACCGGCCGCTGTTTTAACGATAGGGCACGTGAGCATAATCTTTCTGTGCGCCACAACGCGGGTGGACACCTGGCCGACCACTGCAGGCGATGTGCTGACTGTAAGCCTCTTTTGGCTGCAACAAAGTTTTTAAAGAAATCAAAAGATAAAACCGAGAGAGAGATTATAGAGGCGTTTTATATCAAAAGGAACGATGACAACTGCATAAGCATGCCTTCCCTCTTTTTGCTCCAGAAAGAAGTAATGTTTCTAGATGGCTGCTTGTGGGAGTGGTGATTGGTTGCAGTGTGGGTGTGGCATTTGATCTTGTGTATAAAAGTGACAATGTTTTTTCTAATAAAATCAGTTGTGAGTTAGCGCCCGTCCTGTCGTCTTTGTGTCTATATTGTCCTTGTTTTGTTCGCGCTTTTTAACCTTTTAAATCAGTATGAACCAACTCGCCCAAACACAAGTTTTAATTTAACATATTTCTTCTACTCTGGGCTCTTTCCTTTTTCATCATGTAAAACAAGATCCTGCCATAACTTGCATCAACCTCATCGCCATTTCGACGTGCCAGGCCCGGATCCTGTCGTACTGCATGAAGGTGAAGATAGTGCCCTTGGAAGTACAGAGCCTCTTCGGTGTTGTGGAACCTTCTTGGGGTCACACTAGAAGGCTGTGCAAAATTTTGAAATCCGAATACTGGAGACAAGTCAGACTTTACTTGGACTGGCTTCGTGTTGTCGTACAGGGAGGATTGGAAGAGCGGAATGCCATACGCCGGTACGCAGAATACAAGAAATTGGCGGCACAATCCACAGAGTTTTTGTGGCAAAGGGCGCGAATAAGGTTACCAAGAAACGAGAGAAAATCCGAGGGTTCAACAGACAACGTCACCCTTTTGGGAGGTGCTACTCTTCCAACAGAAGTCAAGGAAGTTCTACAAAAAGGCCCAAAGTTCAGCTTCGAGCCATCTACGACGCGACCAGAACTGCTCGCCATGGTTCGACAAGTGGCCGATCGTGCCGGTGAGCGACCAGAACTGCTCGCCATGGTTCGACAAGTGGCCGATCGTGCCGGTGAACAGCACAAAGAGCGTGCGATTGGCGATGATGTGGACTTCCTCAAAGACACTGTGAGTCACCTTCCTAGGACGAAGCCTCCTTTTGAAAAAGTTGTGGGTTTTTTAAAACAGAATGATCTATCCCTTGTCCAGGCTGATAAGGAGGGGGGTTTCGTTGTTTTGCCGAAAGGTTGTTTCCAAGAGAGGGCGTTGACAGCGATAGCTAAGAATTTCAGGGAAATCAAGTTCCATCCGAAGTCACAAAAAACTCGGGCTCTTAAGATGCTAAAACTTTTGAATTTGGAAAGTTTGAGGAAAGCTGCAGAAAAAGCGGAAAGTAACTTTTTGGAAGTGTTCTTCACAGGAAAAACGCATAAGCCTGATTGTTCCTTCCGAGCCATTGTTTCTGAGAAGGACACATGGCAGTTTATGGTTAGCCGTTATCTACAGCGCCACCTGGCCACCTTGGCTTTGGAGGACCCTTTTCTTGTACGAAACTCGGATGAAGTGATTGACGTGTTTAGAGAGGGGTGTAAAAATGCCCACTCGGCTTTCTCTGTAGATGTTGAGGACCTCTATTATTCTGTGCCTCACGACGGGTTACTCCGAGCTGTTCGCGATAAAATAGACGAGTCGGGAGAAGTCAACTTTCAAAGTTCTGCGGGCATTAGTAGCGAGCATTTTTTAGAGTCGTTGGTCCTTTACCTCCAGTCCACTGCCGTCAGTTACAATGAGCGTTTCTTTGTACAGAAATCTGGTGTTTGTATTGGCTCGTCGGTTGCCCCTGTTTTATGTTATATATTTTTAGCGTCAATTGACAGGCGAGTTTTGGAATGCCTACCTGATTGGCATGTAGTTAAAGTCTTCAGATATGTTGACGATTATCTTTTAATTTTAGACACAAATTCGGGTTTGGATGAGGTTGTTGCGGGGATCGTTGATGTTTTTAAAGAAGCATCAGGTGGACTTAAGTTTACATGGGAGATGAGCGCTCGTGCTGAACTGCATTCGTTTTTTGGACCTTATGGTCATGTTTTCCGACGACCATGTTTGTTGGAAGTATAGCCCGCGTTCCAAGAAAAGCCTTGTTTCTTACAAAAGTGCACATTCCAAACTGGTCAAGAGAGGTATAGCGTTAACTTGTCTTCAGGCAGCTCTTGCAAAAAGTTGCAAACATCAGATGGGCTCCAGTTTTGCTCAGCAAGTAAAAAGGTTAGAAAACGTAGGGTACCCACCTAACCTAGTTTCGAGCTGCTGTGAGAGCCTACTTCAAAAAATAAAAAGAACTAACTTACAAGGGGGCAGCCAGACAAATAAAGTGTACATGTGATTCCTTATTGGCATAAAGTGTCTCACAACATTAAAAAGATAGCAAGTAGATACGATGTAAATGTTGTTTTTTCGGCCCCTTGTAAGCTCTCAAAAATCTGTCCGATGCTTACACGGCAGAAAAAAGCACTCTGCTCTAAGAAGCACGCCGTACAGTACACTGAATTTGTGACCAATGTTGTATACGAGATTCCACTAAGCTGTGGAAAAGTTTATATTGGACAAACCGGCCGCTGTTTTAACGATAGGGCACGTGAGCATAATCTTTCTGTGCGCAACAACGCGGGTGGACACCTGGCCGACCACTGCAGGCGATGTGCTGACTGTAAGCCTCTTTTGGCTGCAACAAAGTTTTTAAAGAAATCAAAAGATAAAACCGAGAGAGAGATTATAGAGGCGTTTTATATCAAAAGGAACGATGACAACTGCATAAGCATGCCTTCCCTCTTTTTGCTCCAGAAAGAAGTAATGTTTCTAGATGGCTGCTTGTGAGAGTGGTGATTGGTTGCAGTGTGGGTGTGGCATTTGATCTTGTGTATAAAAGTGACAATGTTTTTTCTAATAAAATCAGTTGTGAGTTAGCGCCCGTCCTGTCGTCTTTGTGTTATATTGTCCTTGTTTTGTTCGCGCTTTTTAACCTTTTAAATCAGAATGTTCAGTCTGTTTCGACTGCGCGTCGCTCACCCCAGCGTTTGCCCCCAGGACGCGGTCCATTGTATTCGGAAATTCTCTTCCAAATGTGAGGAAGGCGGGGGTGAAACCTGTCGAACGATTGACAGTGGAACGGAGTGCGAACCCAATCTCGGGAATGTATGCGTCCCAGTCGCGGTGCTTTTCGGCGAATGCTGCCAGCATGGGTTTGATGTTTCTGTTACATCGCTCTGTGATGTTCGCCTGTGGGTGGTAGGGTGTGGTTGTTCTGTGTTTGATGCCCAGCGCTTTGCAAGCGTCCACAAATACCTTCCCGACGAAGTAGCTTGCTCTATCTGTTAGAAGAGCTTCAGCGAACCCGAATTGGGTGAACACCTCCATGAGCTTTTCAGTGATTGCTCGGGCCGTCAGCTTTCGTAGTGGGAAAAGTTCTACCCATTTGCTGAAGTGGTCAGTGACAACCAACAGATACTGGTGTCCTTTGGGGCTCCTTGGTAAAGGGCCGACCACGTCGCAAGCCGCCAAAGACCATGGTTCTTGGCTGTGGATCGGCTGCATTAGGCCCGGAGGTTTGCCGCCTCTTGGTTTGAAGCTTTGGCAAGTGTGGCACGTGCGGGCGTAGCGGAATACGTCCCTTTTCATGCCCGGCCAGGTTGCAATGTGGCATAACTTTGTGTAAGTCTTGGAGCCGCTCGCATGTCCGGCTAGCTCAGTCGGTATAGCACGAGACTCTTAATCTCGGGGTTGTGGGTTCGAGCCCCACGTTGGGCGCCAGATGTGGGTTTCCCCTTTTATGGGGTACCACTTAGAAACACAGAAGGTTCCTTGGGTCCGGATAAAGACGTGTTTATTGACTCAGGTGTCACAGGCTTGCCCTGAGGGCCAACAATGGTGGAGATGACGGCGCTGTCTCTTTCGACAGGATCACCAGTCGGAGTCCGCGCTATTGCAATTGACAGTATCACGGAGGGGGAGGAACAGGTAAAGATAGGAAGGCTCCGTCGAGCAGAGCCTCCCCCAGCGAGAGTCCCGCCCGTTGGATTAGGGCCGTCTTATATAGCCTGCGGGAATGGACGCGCCCAGGGTGGGTCGGATGTAGGTGGCTCCCCGGAGGGGCGGACGCGTCCAAGTCATGATCCCGAGGGGTGTGCCTCCGGCAAATCACCCGAGAAGGACGAGGGAAAGCCGCCCACCAGGGAATACGGCTTCGCCCTCGCATCCGGGACGCGCCCCCACTTGGCGACGTCCCACGGCCTGCGTGAGCTAGGCCTAGATAGGGATGCGGGGAACACGTGGTTCCCACAAGGGGCGATGCAACAATTTTTGTACTTTGCGCAAATACCGCTTAGAACGGATCCCTGACGTTAATGACCCATGAAACACGCGTTCGTTTTTCACCCCACGCAATAGAAGTCCCAGTAAAAAATTAAACAAAAACGAGCAGCGTTCACCCCCTCAGCTCGCAGCCAGAACAAGCGGCCACGTGATCTGGAGCCGATTATATGCCGCCAATGTTAATTGTAGGCACGCGCTGGGGTTGGCAAGCCACAGGACACGCGCTGAGTTCCGGACATTGTTATGGCTCGGCTATGGTCGTCGTTGCAGCGATTGGACACGGGCCACTACCCGCATGCTCCTCGAGCTATCAGTTATCACGAGCCCAAATCGAGTGCTCACGCAATGCTCGGGTCCAATCTATGAGCCGAATTCCAATATCGTCCCTGGAGGATGCCGCTACCCCCAGGGTACGTCACCGAAATTCGCGAAGGAGAGATTGAAAGAAAACGCTCGCTTTCTCCTTGAAATTACACCGCAACAAAGGAGTTTCTTGGTCAGTGGCGTTGCGTGCGAGTCTACTTGAGCCCCACTAGTGCCAGTAAGATCATACAAAAAGAAAAACGCCCAAAACGAATATCGTTGCACCGCCGCTTTAATATCCTCCTTCAAGCCAACAGTGTCCATATTATGTTAGTCCCCATCAAATATTGGAATGCCAAGGCCTCGGACAGGCCAACGTTGACCATTTTATTTGAGTGTTCATCCAATGTTAGCAAGCCAAGGGTACTCAAAGGCCAACATTGTCCGGTTTCCGCAGTATTCATCCAAATATTCGCAAGACCAATGTGTCATTCAATATTCGCAAGCCAATGGAACTGAGAGGCCAACATTGTCCGGTTTACGCCAGTATTCATCCAATATTCGCAAGCCAATGAAACTGACAGGCCAAGATTGCCCAATTTATACCATTGTTCATCTAATATTCGCAAGCCTATGCTCGCCAGTGTTCATCCAGTACTCGCAAGCGAATGGAACTGACAGGCAAAGATTGCCCATTTTATGCCAATGTGCTTCCAATATTTGTTGGTCATTGGAGAAGCTGGGTCATCACTGAAGATTTTATATAATGGCATAGACAATATTGGGAGCAGATTGGCTAAACTGGACCATCATTGGACCTTTTTTTGCCAATGCTCTTCCAATATTGGCCCAACACCTAGTGCAGCCTGGGATAATGTCTACCCCCCCCCCCCCTGCCCTCCCTTCCTGCCCCCCTCCCCCAACCTTGGTTGACACCATTTTTTTGTATTCGAAGATGTTTGTCGGAAACCATCTGTTTCCGACAAATATCTTGGTTTTATTTCTCACACATCACACAGTAGTACTAAGACTTAACTGCAACTTTTTCACACATTTATTTCTCAGGCTGAATCTCTCAACAATGCTTACAGTCAAGAAAAAGCTTCGCCGATCTCCAGAAATTGAAAAAGCGAAATGACGCCGCTTTTGGTACGGCCTTCACTGTCAACTAGTTTTTGTGGCCTTGCGAACGTATGGCCCCTCCCCCGTTCCCAGCTTGAAGCAAGAAGATTTGTTTGGGTCTCGTCTCTCTTGATTAAATCAATTAATGCGAAGGGGTCCGGGTGCGCTTTTCCCGGTATACCATTTTTTTTATTTCTTGATGCCATGTCTCCCTGTGGTTGTTGGTTCGGATCCCCCGTTTCCGTGGTAGTTCCACTGTTCCAGTTGGAAAATGCCACTCATCCAAGTCGCGTCAAAGTAATCTACTACTCCAATTGGCTCCGGAATACCGAGCAATATCCTGCTGACGCAGAAACGCCCAGCCGCGAGGGATGTCAGAAGGCGGAACAAAGGAAAGTGCCATCAGCTTACGAATGGGCGCCCTTAGCTGGCTGACACTTGGATATGCGCTTTGGAGCCCAGCCTTCGGAACCAAAGCCCAATGAGCTGAGGACCCTTACGGGGCACGTGGTTGTCAATATTTGTATGGTGCGTGTGTTTGAATGAGGATGTGACATTGTAATTAGAACTGCAAACAAAGTATTGTTTGACGTGCGGCGGAACGTGTAATGGGAACTTCGGGATCTACCCATGTGAAGTGGTTTTAGTTTTTTTTTTTTTTTTTGTCCTGCAAACGAAGACAAAGGCAAAGAAAAAAAAAACTTTGGGGGGGGGGGGGGTCATTGTGATGGGTGATCCACCACGAGGACAAGGAAGAAAAAAAGGTGGAAGAAAAGAGATGCACGAGGAATGGCGCGGTGTTTGAAAGGGGCTCGAGAAGAGCGCGAGCACAGCTTGGACTCGGAAGGCGAAGCTGCGAACAGCTGTTCGGACCTCCGTCGACGGGACCAGGCGTCAGAGGCCCGACCCTGTCCCCGCCTCCTCTCGTGGTCAAGGCGCCGGCCTGCCTGAGGCCGACTGGACTACGTGAGGCGCTGAAGACAACTGCAGCGACCGGGTTCACAAACATATCTGGGAACCAGACGCTCCAGGCTAACAACAACTACCGCCGAGCCCGTCAAAGACAAGCCCTCCACCATCCTTCTTCGGCGCTACCCCTCCATGTGACCAGGGGGGAAAAAACTGTGAGAGAGACATTACGTACAATGACATTCTGTAAATAGCCGCGGTGTAAATATTTTGCTTTTCTTCTGATGTTTATATCGCAATAGTGAAATATTCCCTAACGCATCCTGTGTCTTTCGTACTTCTATTAACACCCTAAACACACGAGCCACGTACCATCACACCACACTCTTTGCGAAAAAAAAAAAAAAAATTGGCTCTTTCGAACAGCAGCTTGAGGAAACAGGGCGCGCAGACCACCAATAAGCGCCGGCTCTAAATCCGCCATGAAAATGTCATGGGTCGAGAAAACAATCCCAGCCGATGTCAATGCGGCTTCGAGCATTTCAAACGCACGGACATATATCTGTCAAACCAACTCGACAGTAAAAAGTGAACGGCTGCTCTATGCACGCCGTGAGTTACAACATGCAGAGTTACAAGTTGGCCATGGATATGGCGTACAATAAAGAACATCCCGTCCTCAGAAATAGTTTTGGTTGACGACAGCCGCTGCCTTGCATCTCGTGTTCCGAAGGAAAGTATGCTGGAGGGATCACTGTGGTCGTCGATGATTAGGAACGGCTCTGCGCTTTCTGTCTTTTTGTGGGCGTCGTTTAGTTGCAGAGTGTCAGCTGATTAAGGAAGCGGTGACTGCGCAAAGTGCCTATTCAGATACATCGGATCCTTCAGGCTGGCAAATGTGGGTATTCCTTCTGCGAGTTCATCTGGCACATAAAACAAATTTATTGATTTGGCTTAGCTAACTTTGCATAATACTACGTAGATGTGATAGATGTAATAATTTGGCAACATACTGTACAACAAATTCGGAGAAGTTCCTTTTTAAACAACATTGGCAAGGCCGTATTGGGATTTATTGCAGCTGCCTTTTTCGGCGCCACTCCAGCTTGTTCTGTACAAGCGTCGCCTCGTCTAGTGCATGGTTGTGGCCTCTGGAAGTAGAACAAACGTAAATATGCAATGACACTTAAACTGACAGTAAGCTTGCACTAAATGGGGCTGGTAAGACTAAGTAATGAACGAAAACAAATAGCGGCGATTTCTATCATGTCTAAACAGACAGGCAAAGAAAAACAAATATAGCAACATACGTGATCTGCTCTTCACGTTCTCTTCTTCAGTCAAGATCTTAGCCGCGCATCCTGATGTGGTGTAACGGCCACAAAGCCATGTGACCGCTCTGTTTGCATTCTGCCTTTGTATGTGATACTTTTAGCTTTCGAAGTGAAGACAACATTTTTGTTTTCTGCGTTTCGCTCAGTACAAACTCGTACATCGTTCATGACTGCCATATCGCTGCCGAGTGGAGTGACAATTCCATTATGCGGATTTCAGTGTGCAACGTTGATTCTTTGAGTGCGAGGCGAATGTACAGTCTCGTGTTTTAACACAAAAATGGTTCAGCGTTTTATGACTCATTGCCCACGCCCCATCCCGGAGAACAAAACAACTGAATTCCGAGTCCCGTCTTCATTCGATTTCTGCCGAATGTCGCCCCCCCCCTCCCCCCCTTCCAATCCCCACACACACACATACACAATTCGCCTCCAAGAAATACAAATACTCGGGGTCACCAGGATGGGCTATTAATAGCGAAATTGGGCTAATTTGTACAGCATTTGGCATCGAAATTTGGCGGTTGGCTATGCGGCTATTTTTGGGCT